>OY293303.1:111391971-111917176 GCA_958502075.1 Orchestes rusci | reverse complement strand
ACCCCTTATACATATACAATGTGTCAGAGGGAAGTCAAAATATAATGAATTTTGTATTTTTCACAAAATTTAAGTCTTTTTCTCGAAAACGGCAAAAGATAATATAGATCTACCTTTTACATAGTTGACTTAGAATTCGAGATAAAATACAGGGCGTCCCATCTAAAATTTAAAAGTTGGGTGCTGTGGACAACTTCTGGGACACCCTGTATAGATAATATTGCTCAATTTGAAAAATTCAGCATAAACCAAACAACTTTTGTATCAAACTTTCTTTTGTACACCTTGTTAAAAATAAGTTGAAGGAGGGGGTCAATATATAGTGAATCACCCTGTACAATGTACTAATAAAATAATGAATAATGACTGCCAAAACTGATAAGAAAATAATTCAAAACAAAACAAATTTCATAATTTTAATTTTTGTTTTTATAGATATTTTGTAAATAGATCGTCGGTAAGTATAGAGTTATTCATGAGTGATTGGATAAATAGAAAAGCAAGCCGTTAAATGCAAATTTGGAAAAAAAATATAATTGGAAAAATAAGACATCTTATCAAATCTCAGACGTTTCCTAAGTGACGCTACTTTCTTTGTTAGTGGGTTGGAAGATGATTACCTATTGAAATGTATAAAAAACACTTGGATGTGTTTAGTATTGACTATTGATATAAAATGAAAAGAGAACATATTGTATCTGTTCTTTTTTCATTAACATATTTCCAACCAATTGATGGTTCATTGATAAAACTGGTTAGAAATATGTTGTTTTTACTCGTTTCCACACCACCCTTGAGGTAGAGTAATCGGCGCGTTTTTTTTAGGTGGTTTCCCCTTTAGGCCTAATCCACCTGCACCAATTTTCATGAACTCAATCACTATATTGAGTGTTGAAAGTTGGCAGAATGATATGATAATTTCTTATGTTATTGAAACCGTCTCTGGTCGGTGATCACTGTTCACCTTCATCTTGTTCGTCAGGATGCTGGACGTTGTGGTAGACAATTTTATCATGAAGCCAAAAAACAACGAGGACATTTTCTCTAAGACTTCAGAGCAGTTAGCAGAGCTGAAAAAAAAAAGGGAATGAATTCTTTGTTAAAAAGCATTTACTCCAATGGAGAAAAACGAACATCCACTGACCAGAGAAACAATTGAATGTTTAGAAAAGTAGGCGAGACAAGAAAGGAACCAAGCGACAAATTACGAAAAATGAGATTTTTGCGTCAAATGATAGATAAAGGTCCAATAAATGTTTTGTAGAAGAGAACCACATCAATTTTCAAGTCTATATCTTTGATTTTTGAGTGGAGAACAAAAGCGAATCACAAAGTTCCTTAAAATAATTTTGCAAAATAGAACCAAGCGACATGGTCCTATTAATTATTATGAAATTGGACGACTCAAGCAGAATGGATGCAAGAGACAAATGCGTTTTTGCGAAATGCAGCATGTGGTACATGTTGGTGTTGAGGAATTGCGAAACAGGAATGGTGCATCTAACCTAAAAGTGGTTGTTTGTTTTTGTGCAGATAATTTTTATAAACATTTCAAGGAAAACATAGGTTTAAATTTTTTCAAATTATTTCGCTGCATGGATTTTTTCGAGGTTTTTTTCAATAAAAATATGTTTATTTTATCGATAATGAACAAGGGTAGGTTAGATTAGGTTTGGTTCAATCTATCCAAATTAATTTTTTTCAAATCTTTATCATACAGTAGGGCTCGGAGTTTTCCAAATTTCAACTATTCGAATAGTCGTTTGAAATGTTTTGGAATAATCGAATCTATTCGAATTGTCGGATATTTTCGAATATTTGACTGGTCGAATAGTCGAAATCGAATGTTTATATCGAATTTCACTGCTCGATAATTGTAACCACATGTACTTTCAAAATCTATAATGTATATGAATTAGGATACCTCGTCAATCATTTAAATTATTCGGATCTGAAATTCTCGACCATTATTTATTATAGTCGAATAGTCGAATAGTCGAATAATCGTCTAATTAATAATAAAAAATGATCGACTATTGAATATTCGACTATTCGAAGTATTCAAACACGATTCCGAGCCCTATCATACCGGTAGTTGAAAATTTAAGCAATAAAATGTATAACCTAGTCCGCCCTGGTACCCCGTGTCTCGATATCTACCCACCCTTTCCCACCTCCGATCTAATAAAAAATTCTATCATTTACAACGACAAGAAACTACACCTCAAATCTATTTCCACATTTGCTAGCTCCCGTGAAGAAACGAAAGCCTCCCTCCAGGAAAGACCTTTTTATTCCATGAGTGATTTTTTCACGGAATAATTCCATTTCTCAGTTTGAACACTATAAGCGGCAGTTTCATAAAATCTCATTAGTGAGAGTCGAAATTGCTCTAGGGCATTCAATGAACATTGGAGTATTCATATTTTTTTAAGGTTCATCTATCGTTTGGTAATAATTCATTTAACACTTGGGTACTTTCTCTGTAAATAACACCAACTAAGCATTGCTTACTGCAAGCAAAGCGGAAAAGTAGAGTTCAAGTGCATCGAGGTCGCACACCCCAACTGATGTTTATTTCCCGAATAGGAGATAGATATTAACATGTTTTGGTTGCAATAACGTAAACAACCTCAAGTTCTTTTTTTGATATTCAAATCAAAAATAATCTCATACTGCATTCACGGCGAAAATAAGATGAGCGCGCGTTTTGCCTGCAAAACGTGAGCAATCGCTAGTTCCTTGTTTGATATTTAATACCGCAGTATTATTGTTCACCCCCTGATTGATGATTTTGCTATGATATTGTTAAACTGACTTGCCATCATAATATAACTAGAAGTGTGCCAATGTTTCTTGTCTATGAGCAATTTCCATTTAAATTTACAAATTTATTGAAAAATATTGAAAACATATATTTTTACTAGTATTGTTTTATTTTTCCACGTAATGTGTACTATCAATGTTTTGTATTGTTTCAACTTGACCATTTTGTATTCGCTTTGTCCATAAAATTTATTTAAATTTTTCTGTGGCAATAAAGCATATTTGATTTGATTTGGCAAACTAAATGAGGTAAATTTGTTTTGAGGACACTATTTTAAGAGGTCCTTAGTAGTGTCCATCATATAAAATTTGTATAAAATTATATTGTACTTCAAGTCATTTGGAAAACCGACTTCCAGCGGCATCCTTTACGAGGCCATATCACCGGAGGAAGGGCCTCCAGAAAAAAAATTATAAAAAATCATTACCTTATTTTTTCATGTTCTACCTGTATCCGAGAGATTTCCCAATTTTTCACGGACATCCTGTATACGTACTACACTCTCGACTACACTATACCCTTATAAAATATGTAAAATTTTCGAGAATTACCTTTGGTTCATCTCTCTTATGAATATATATTTTGCAGAAAGGAACCAAACGACGGTTTTTTTTGGAAATATGTATACCCAAAAAATTTTGAATTTTGATTGTCTAACAAGAAAGGTAAGATATTTTTCCATCCAATGAATCAATACATTATCTTCTGTCTTTTAAGATGATTTATTCATGATATTTAGACTTTGAACTCGATTTTCTCGAAACTCATAACTACGTCCAGTTGATTGATGAGTCTGATCAATTGATTGTATGTTAAACGAGATAAAAGAAATATTAAGTGTCCAATAAAAAATAACTAGTGAATACAGTGCACGCTTTCGAAGAACACTAGCCACCACTCTTCAAACTCAAACAATACAACTCTGCCCTCAACTTCTATAACGAAGCCATTGAGATCTGCCTCAAATCTGCCGCATATTATGGAAAAATGTTAGAACTAGCTGATCAATCAAGAAGAAGCTGATAAAGACTATGCTGCGAAGCATAACCGTAAAGTCGTCTACCGCATGGACTCATCAAGGCTGAATGTTTGGCTTTCTTGGGAAGGTATCACAAATATTGTGAACATTATTTTATAAATAATACAAAAAAAGACATACAAGTAGACTTATAGTTAAGATACCATCTAAAGAAAGTTCAAACTCACTGGGTGACTCGTACGATATGGCCTCAAATCTATTCAAACTTTACAAAAAACTAATTATTGAATATCAAAGAGTAAGCACTAGGAGGACTTCTACCTCCCTGACCCCGTAAGGCGCAGAACAATAAAATGTATTAAAAAAAGACTATGTTGAACTACCTATTTCGAGATAATATCTCTGATGTTAGGTACGCTCCATAACCAAGTTTTCAAAATATGATCCAATTTATTACATGCTCTGATGAATCTGTTTGACCCATTGAGGGAGAAGGCGGAGAAGGATTATGTTGATGATACTAGTCCGCCTCCACCTAATCGCTCAATAGTATCATAATCAGGACACCTGCAATAAAGAAAACAGTATTTAAGGACCTGCTGCAAGAAGGATGCAGCACCATTTTTTAGTTATTTCAAGTTGGAATATACGTTAGGTCCAGACAAATATGCGGCTCTGGTGTAAAAACGACGCAGCTCCGATAGTAAATAATGAAACTATATATATTTTTGAATCTGCATCCTGATTTATTTTGTCCTTTTCGCAGAAAACATCGTGTATTTTCGTTGTGGTTTCGGATTGTCTCGGCCAAGTACAGTTTATTAGACCGGTTAATAAAAATAAATCATAATCTAGTTACCGTGCACGCCACGTTGCTTTAAATAAGGTTTTTCCGCGTTTTTGTTGTTTGTTGGGTTAGCGGCATCTTTGTTTTTACTTGCGATTTCGTTTTCCGTTCATGCTTTTTATTTGACAAATTGAATAGTTTTTTTCAATTTTCCAACAATTACAGCAGACGATCATCATCATATCAGGTTTGTTCGTAGAACAATCACAAACCAGTCAGAGCCAATCAGCATTCAGCATTTGCAGTTTGCAAACTATTTCTGATTATTTTGACCAATCAATGAAGCGCTGACCGATTTGTGATTGTCCTAAGAACAGACCTATTATCTTATATAAAAAAATGAAAATCTGTATGTTTACTTTCCTAAGGCTTTTGAACCGTAGCACAGAATTGTCTTGAAATTTGCACAGTCATTAGCCTATACCATAAGATGGTTTAGGAAAAAAAATAACGAATAAAACAATAATAAAAAATAAAAAAAAGAAAAAAGAAAAAAAAAAAAAAAGAAAAAAATTAAAAAGCCTGTGTTTTTAATATGTAGGTTTTATGGGGTACACGACCAGCAAGAGAAAAAAAAAATAATAAAAAAAAAATACATGGATTGAAAGACATTCAAAAAAAAATTGTTACTATGTAGGTTTTATGGGGTATACAGCCAGCGAGAGGAAAATAAAATAAAACATAAAAAAAATTAATTTAACTTCCCTAAGGCTTTTGAACCGTAGCACAGAATTATCTGAAAATTTGCACAGTCACTAGCCTATACCAAGATGATTTAGGAAGAAAAAACAAATAAAACAATTATAAAAATTTAAAAAATTAAAAAAATAAAAAATAAAGAAAAATGTGTTCTTATTACATGTTAACCTACATGTTCTATGAGGTATAAAAAAAATCAAGACATAAAAAAAATTACTTAAAGTGTTATTATTATCTTATTTATAAACTGGCCTAAGCCCGACGCGGGCGGTGCCGCGGGTTTAGGCTAGTTAAAGAATAAATTCAAGTGTCACGTTACCTTAAATAGTCTGGATCAAACATAAACAAACTTGGCTATACAATAGAACAGTGTGCATGGCTGGTATTTCGGTACATCTCTCTGGATTCTTGGCAGATTTTCGCAAAATGTCTGAAAGTCAAAAAAACAGATTATAAAAACAAAAAATTCTCTGGATCACTCACCTGTTGCCTGAAGCGCGTTATTGGTTCACTCGTCCTATATTTAATTAGCAAGTATCAGCACTGGAATCATGGCAGTGGTGATTAAATGAACTTTCCTATCTTGAGCAATGGTCAATCTTCTTCAGTTATCCTAGATATTTCCAATAGCCGAAGCTTAAGCAATCAATGAGTCGATACCTAATATGTGTATACAGGGTGATTTTCAAGTTGATACATTCCTTTCGACACTGTATAGAATAGCAAGAAAATAAAATTAGATATGAAAATACAGATTGTTAAAAATTTTAGAAAAAAAAACCTTTTTTCCACTCCAGATATTTCCACAAAATTTGGTACACTTCTTTTGACCATTGAATTATCTTTTCGATGTGAGTCTTTGAAAAAATTCTAACAGTGGCGTTCGAACAAGATTTGTATTGGATTTTTTCTAAAGAAAAATAAGTATTCCACTGCATTTTCTTAGAATCAATATTATTTCGAAATAATCATTAGTTTGGAGTTTATTTGGTCTCTTGATATTTTTTCGTACGACGAACGGTTTTCGTTTAATGAAATGAAAGACATTTTGATGCATGGCAAAAATTGCTTTGTATGAAAAATTCGTTTTAGTCTGATTTTCATCAAAGTGTCAGACCTGCAGTTCTTGAGCCTCACCTTTTGTGTACGATCTGATAAATCGAACTTGGACCACTTCAAACGTTATCCGCCAAGTAATTCCTATCCACGCGTTCAAAGGCAAGTTGCAGATCCAGAAATACAACAAGAACCATCTTTCCATCATCAGCAGCTTTGAGGAACTCGTCACGTAAATTGACAGCCTCACAGAAATAAGATACACAGACTGGTGCAATGCAAAGGTTTTGTTAGTTTCACAATATGATAGAAGCTGTTCTTTGAGGCTTGATTCTGAAAGTTTTTCACAGTTTGGCTGAAACCCAACGAGAAGTGTTTAAGTTTCTTTTGAACCTTGAGCACAGGAATTAAAGTAGACAGTAGTCAGTAAAAAATCTGTCAGCATGCATGTGATGATAATAATTACGAAATACATCAAAATAGTCTAAGAGAGTGCAAAGGAATCATGTTCTAAAAAACGTAAAAAAAATAACAGATCAAATAAACGAAGATGAGAGAAGATAAGATAAAGATGTAACTAAAAGACACTTTCTAAAACTAGTGAACTGTGAAAAAGTTAATTGATTATCATTATTATATTTCCATAATGGAAAAAAGAAAATACTTGGTTTACCTTATGTAACTGATAAAATAATGACTGTCACACTAAGAAAATTAAGTAAGACACTTGATTTTCAAATGAATCAAATACAAGTTGGTATTTATACAATTCAAAAAAATGATTGTATAAATAGAAAAGCCTTAAAAAAAATGTAATTAGAAAACTGAGACAACCCATCTGTTCCCAGACGTTTATTTCTTTGTAAATCAGTACAAGATGATTTTTATTGTAAAATCATAAAATATTTTTTGATGTGTTGTTCAGGAAGGTTCTATTAATATAAATTAAGAAAAAAAATAGACACAATCTCATCAACATATTTCCAATATCATTATTATTATTGATGGTTTTTTATTTACAAGTGGAGATTTTAACTCGTTCTTTTATTGAAAATATGTTGTTTTTACTCGTTTCCTTGAGGTAGAGTAATCGGCGCGTTTTTTTTTAGGTGGTTTCCCCTTTAGGCCTAATCCACCTCCGCCAACGTTCAACTGTTTCTTGTCATCAACTCAATCTTCAGGCATGTTGACAGTTGGCAGACAATGAAAAAAATATTTCCAATGAGAATCAAGACACCACAATAGAGTCGGCGATGACGGAGAATTCCTACTAATCTGGTACCTATGTCTTGACAAAAATATGCCCATTTTACGAGAAACTGAATTTGACTACCATATCCAAGAAGAAATCATTGCAGGGACGACTTTCAAAGAATAAAAGACTGGAAATGGCACTACCCACAACGACGTTTATGATATGAATATTAAAGAGTGAGCACTCGGAGGACTCCTACCTCCGGCAGTTTCCGCCACACCTGCCGCAGCCGCAGGACAATAAAAAGTAGTGGAAAAAGTCTTCAATGAACCACCTATTTCGTGATAATACCTCTAATGTTACACTCCATAACCATGTTTTCAAAATATGATCCAGTTTATTCCATGATCTGATGAATCTTTTTGATCCATTGAGCGGGGAGGTGGAAACGGGCTATGTTGATGATACTAGCCAGCCTCCACCACCCAGCTGAATAGTATCATAATCGGGTCACCTGCAATAAAGAAAATAGTAATCACTAATGATGAAGGAGGACATCATCATGAAGTCATCATGCATAAATTCAAAAATCTCACGTCCTTTTACCTACAATAGTTTTGATCAAATGAGAACAAATGAGGCTCGACTTGTTAACCAAGTTAAGATTAAGAGGATTGCCAACTCCCAATCATATTTTCCACCAAAGCTTGAATAAAAAAAACCTTAAATTGCACCAATAACTTGAAAAATGACAAATTCATGTTTTGTTATAGTACTGTTCATGGTATAAAATGGGCAGAATGCAAATGTTTCGGTCTATAGATCAAAAATATGGAAAAAGTAAGGTTTATAGTTATAAATATCTTGAAAAAATAAATCACCACCATCATCATCACACTGTAGATACTACCCTATCAAAAGAATGTGAGATTGATTTTATTATTTACCTGATTTTTTTGGGTATTTCGCCACACCCTATCAAAAAACAATCAAACTAGTGGTAATATACCGGATCTTCTATATTACCTGAAAAAAATTCTATCAGTAATTTATAAAATTCCTTGTGAATGTAATAAATTTTATATTGGAGAGACCTCACGACCCTTAAAAAAGAGAATTGAAGAACATAAATCATACATGAAAAAAAGGGAATTTCATAGATCGGGAATTTGTCAACACGCATTTGATAATAATCATAGAATAAATTGGGATAATTCAAAAATCTTAACAAAAGAACCATGTTCTAAAAAACGTAAACTTAAAGAAAGTGCATATATAATGTTAAATTCTAACGAATGTGTAGCAACTTGCTCTGTAAATCTAAGTAATACATGGTTACCTTTATTAAGAAATTGAACATAGCCCAAAAAAATGAATTATAAATACTGAACATATATAAAGTTAAAAAATCAACACCAAACATTTCAATGTCAGTAAAAGTGACATTTTGTGCCAAAAACACAAAAAAACACAATTTTTTACTGCGAAATCCTGAAACAACGTAGAATAATTTTTGAATTTGAATTAATTGTTTCTTATTTAGGTTCCACTGACGACGAAAGCAGATTCGCTTTTGAAACGTTTGATATTGTTAGGTTTTATTGTTTACTGATAGAATTTTTTTCAGGTAATATAGAAGATCCGGTATATTACCACTAGTTTGATTGTTTTTTGATAGGGTGTGGCGAAATACCCAAAAAAATCAGGTAAATCATGGATGCGCCACAAAACTACAGAGCATATCTACTTGATTTTATTATGTATCTGGATAAAATAGAATAGATATACTTTTCTTCTTTTGAATTTTATGGAAAAACGGATTTGTTGGTGCTGCGGTGATCCTGCAGGATCATGAATATTGAATTTGTGATATTGTTTATTCTGATGATAATAAATTACAACAACGTAATGATAAAATGAAATTAGGTACTTCTTAAATCTGGATCTGTTTCCCAAATTTTCGTGTACTTTTAAATGTCCTTTTTTTATTTGTAGCTTTAGATATGAAGATGCATTAGGTATTATGAAAAATCAAAAATTCCCTAAAATAACCTCTAACTATGTTAAACCTCCAAAACAATATCATCTCCCTAATTCATCCCCTAAATTTGGGGGGAGATCACCTTGCAACACTGGTACAGTGTCTAAAATAATTTATCAAAAAACTCAATAGAAACAAAATTTGAATTATTTATACATGGTTCAGTATAATTTGCATGATTTTGTCTTCTAATCTGATTCCGGTTGATTAACGCGGTTAAAAAAGTTTATAGACATGAGTAATATTTTCATAAAGCTTCAACTCAAAAATAAAAATAATGTTTTGATGTATTTGAATATACGAGGTGTTTTTCAACTATGATTCAAAAATCAAGATCATGATGCGGATGTTGTATGACATTTTGTAGTTCAAAAATCAATGTTTCAATCGTTTTTGTGTAGGTGAGATATTCTCGTTAGAGGTCGCTACGAGTAACCGTTTTCGATACCTATTAGATTTGAAGTAATCTAAGTAAGTAATTTTGATTGACACCATTTCGAAATTGTCAGATTTCTTGAAGGCAATGATGACGACTTTGATGATAAAATGGGGATCGGATTGTTATCATAATTTAATTGTTACAATGATAATAGGACCATTTTTTTGACACCCCGTATTTCAAATACAATTAACTTGGGGACATACGTTTATAGAGGCTAACTTATTTGTTTTGATATTCGTAACATTCTCTGAAATTGTCTAGAGGTACTTAAGAAACATCCCGTATACAAACATAGGTACAAAGAATTGAAATGTGGAAACATACATTCGGTGGAGAAATGAATGATGATGGACAAAAATCAACAATTAAATGACACATCAAATTAACGACGAAGAAAAAAGAACCAAGAGAGAGAATGAATCTTTCGCGAACTAATGTACCGTACTGAAAACAGAAAATTAATCATCAGAAAAATTATTATGAGCACATAATGTAAAAAATATAACTACAAAAAAGAAATATAGACACAATATAATCAACATATTTCCAACATGAAAATTATTGATGTTTTTTTTATTTAGTAAGTGGAGATTTTAACTCGTTATTTTATTGAAAATATGTTGTTTTTACTCTTTTCCACACCACCTATGAGGTAGAGTAATCGGCGCGTTTTTTTTAAGGTGGTTTCCCCGTGAGGCCTAATCCACCTCCATCAACCTTCAAATGTTTCTTTTCATCAACTCAATAGAGAACTCGCAACACTTTTTTTATTGCAGGATTCGAAAGTCTATGAAAAATCCGAAAACACTTGTTTTTTTTCTTTTTCTTGTTAGTAAAAAATCGACGGAGATAGAACGCTTTGTGCTAAAACTGCTGAACTATGACATCACATCATGCTCGGTATCTTCACATATACAGTGTTATTCTTGAATGTCCCCCCTTCTTCTAACTTTTGAGCCGCTCAATTTATTAGAAGGAAATCTGGACATATCATATGGGAGGACGTTCTGAACTTTTTAACATAGTAGTGACAGCTGAAAATGTCAAAATAACAGCTGGGTGCCACTAAGAACAAAAAAATCAAATGGAAAGGGGCGGGGGTCGAGTGATACCTCATTTTGAAGGTCATTTCATCCTCATTGCACCCTGAAAGTTTGAAGTCGCTGTCTCCTTCTAATTTTTCAATATCAAGGCAGTTTTTTTTTCAAAATGGCACACAATGGCCATTTTGACATCCTCAGCTGTCACTAGTGAGGATCCAAATTTCCTTCTGGTATATTAAACGATTTAAAGTTAGGGAAGGAACATCGAATAATTGATTTGATGATGTGATCCCCAATATGAGCACGTTCTGCATTTCTCAGCACAGTGGTGACAGCTGAGAATATCAAAACAGCCGTTGGGTGGCATTTAAAAAAAATAAATACTGCCTTGATACTGAAAAATTAGAAAAAGGCAACGGATTCAAACTTTCAGAGTGTAATAAGGATGAAAAATGAGTGCGGAACTGGAAAATGAGGTATCACTCAACCGCTCGACCCCCCCTTTCCATTTGATTTTTTTGTTCTAAGTTGCGCACAACTGTCATCATGACATTTTCAACTGTCACTACTATGTCAAAAAAATGCAGAACGTCCTCACATATGGTGTGTCTAGATTTCTAATACAACGTGTCCAAGATAATTATGTTTATCATGCACTGAAAAAAATGGAGGCTTTGGCTCAAAGTATTCCACGCTTTTGAACGATAATTCTTGCAGACAAGAGAAAATATTCTGCAAGAAGAGAATATTCTTTAAATCAAGAAAATTTATATTGAATCAAGAAAAATGTTTCTTTTGAAGCAAGTTTCAATTTCTCTTGAATGGTTTTTGCTTTTGACAAAGTATAAAATTCTTGTTTCAAAATCGCGAAGATTGTGAATTTCATTCAAGAGATAAATATCTTGTTCCAAAATCATAGAAGCTCTTGAGAAAAGAAAACGTGAGAGAGAAGATCTTATCACAAAATCCCAGTAACTGAAACTTGTTCAGTCTTTTATCGCAAGAGAAAGAGTTCTTAGTTTCAAATCCGTGCCTTGGAATGTTTCGGTAGAATCTTCTATCAAGAAATTCCACGTTTGGCTCAAAAACAATTATCCCCTCCACTACGATCGACAGCTCACTAGTTGAACCCGTTCAATCATTCCACTTTCCTCTTGGTAATTCGACTGTAAGTACGCGTTTTGTGAATTCGATGGCTGGTGAAGCAATTCTTGTAAAAAATCCGTGTGGAAATTTGATGGTAAGTATTTACTTGTTATATATGTATTTGTCTGGTAATCGTTTGATATCTTTAAATAATTCGATTATGTTGGTATGCGTACGAAAACTGAAAATATCATGATTAGAGGGACGCCATAATCTCCGATCGAATGTACCCGCTAATCCGCCAAGTAAAACTAAAAAAAACGAAACAAAGTCATATCTGACAAGTAGAGAATCGATTCAGCTCATGCATATTACTTGGATACTTGGTCATTTTTATTGCTTCTATACGACTGCACCTTTGGAAAGGACCGCGTGATTTTCTGTACAATGGCCGACATAAGGTTTGAAAGTTACAGGTAATTTTGTTCTCAGGACAAGAGAAATTCGCTTGGCTCAAGCCCTAGCACAATTTGTTTTAGATTCTCATAGATTTTGCTTCAAGATGCATATATTTTTGTGATAGGTTTAACTGAAATTAAATTGGTTATGCATGGTTATGACTTTTTTTCTTCTTATTTCAGAACAGAATAAAACAGGGTACTTTCTTAGTATCATGCAGTGATCGTGATGAGACTGATCGCCTTGTAACCCTTGTTCAATTATTATTGGAGTTCTATATTTATGTTTAGACTCGAATCTCTATAAGGTATAGAAGAATATTTAACATTCACTATGTAGGAAATGGTTTTTATAATTTCAACGATCAAGTCGAATATTGTGATTTCGTTTTTATTGAATAGAAAATGTTTATGTTATCCTTATCTATGATGTATGTTATTGGAGTTCCTATATTTATGTTTAGACTCGAATCTCTAAGTAATAGTAGGATTTTTTACATTCATTTTGTAAAAACGATCCAGAAACTTGTGATTTTGTTTTTACTGAAAAGAAAGTGTTATCATTATTCATGATGTAAGTGTAAGTGATTGGAGTTCCTATATTTCAGATAACTTGAATACCTACTATTTATTTTTGCAATAAATGTTTGGAAATATGTTTGTTCTTTCTTTTCAAGGTATTTTTCTGGCGAAGAATGGACTGAGGACGTTTCAACTATGATCTGAAACGTCCTGTAATGCCACTCTTGGAACAAGAATAACTTCTCTTGAGTCATGTACAACCGCTTTTGGTTTTGAATATTTCATGCTCTAGAATCAAGAGATAGATCTTGGGCTAAGAACAACTTGAATTTGGATATTTCTTCGGACAAGAGAAATATCTCTTGGAAGCTCATCATACGATCGTATTATGAGATATTTTCTCTCTTCTACTGAACTTTTCTTCGCAATTGAACCAAGAAAATTCGCTATTGAACCAAGAGAATCGGCTATTCTCCTAAAAAAAATTGGGTCAATTGTTGACAAGAGAATTATGGTGTTGGTTCAAGACACTTCGCATTTGGACCTATGAAAAACCGAAAAGCTCTTGGCCGAATGTCATAATCCTTTGATTCAAAGGATTTGTTTTTTCAGTGTGGGGATCTTGGGTACCATAGGAGATCAAGATGATTAAATTTGAGAAAAAGTGCGCATTTTCAAGCCAATATGCCGTTTAGAAAGTTTTTAAAGTCCGTGTATATGCTTAAAAAACCGAAATTGGCAGATTTCGTTTTTATTTTTTTCTGACGTTATTCAAAGAGATATAGAAAAACAAAAGGCACCTTCTAATGGCCACCCACTTTTTTAGCACTACAAAACTGCGTTGAGAGATTTTCCGTACGACGTTTCGTTTCAGAGAAACCATCGTCAACGTTATTTTTAATATTCAGCGTAAAAAAAGCATACCCTGTATTAAATAGCGTATTTCATCAGGGATACAACGATGTATGACACAATATGATTCTGCATTATTTAGATTGAAAAAAATGGGTTTTATTAAATTCCGAATGTTTTGGTGTAGTGGGCGGTGAAATGATGTCGGTGTGAAAATGTCAATAAATTCAATTGCCATATCATCGACACATGGTGTTTTTGAACCTTGCTTTTGCGTCTTGTTGCTACAGTTTTTTTTTCTGTTACATGGAATGGAAAATTCATTTTTTGGGTCTCTAGTAAGTAGCAGTTCTTAACTAATTTGTTCAAATAATTAACACATGACGTGACCTACCTACGTATTTGAATAAAGTTTCAAAATCGTCATTAACGTGATTTTAGTTCAATATTTCGGAAGATAAGTGGTAATAGCTTACTACACAAAGCCTACTATTACCAAAACATTCGGAATTTAATAAAAAACACTTTTTTTTCTGATTACATTACATCGTTGTATTCGTGATAAAATATGCGATTTAATACAGGGTATACTTCTTTTACGCACCACATAAAAAAGTTGAAGATGGTTTTTCCAAGACAAAACGTCGTACGGAAAATACCTAAACGCTGTTTTGTAGAGCTTAAAAAGTGGCCATGAGAAAGTGTCTTTTGTTTTTTCATATCTCTTTAAATAACGACAGGAAAAAATATAAACGAAATCGGCAAATTTCGGTTTTTTAGGCATATCTCCGGAACTACTCGGAATTTCAGAACTTTCTAAACGGCATACTGTTAGGCTTGACAATGCGCAACTTTTCTCTAATTTAACCATCTTCGTATCTCTTATGGTTTCCAAGATCCCTATGATAGACATTTTTATCTTGGACACAGTGTATATTGAACGGTTCAAAGTTTGTAAAGGAGGAGGGCATTGAAGAATTACACCGTGTTCAGATCATGAAACTTGAATAAGTTCTGAAAAAATCATATTTAAAACAAAAAAATACGTATCAATTTTGTTGCGATTTCCTTCAGTCTGCAATAAAAAAAACGATTTAATTTATCATACAAGTTCCCCAGTGTGTGGAAAGTTGAAAGTTGACAAACAATGATACCGCAACATGTCATGTAGAACAGATTCAAGACAAAATCTTGCAAATGAAGAACAATATTTCACCAATAAAGTGTTTTGAATAAACTTACCCAAAGCAGAAAATAAGTTTCCGGATTTCTTGATGCCAGTCCATTTTACCTAGAAACAACGTGTTTTTTTGTATGTACCCACTTATGAATAAATACATGTTACTTACCCACTTTGTAATTGAGAGTTGGAGAAGACATCCCCATCTATTGGTGGTAATGGGAAACCTAATGCCACAAAGTACATATTATCATACCATTCATGTGACATAGACAACTTGGAAAGGCATTTTCCGCCACAGTTTCAAGAAATAACGTTTCTATCACACCGCGTCGAGCAATGATTGGAGAGTATTTTCGGCGTCCACGCATGTCTTGAACTCGTAGGGTGTCGAGTTGATTCGAACAACCGTCACAGATCTTCTATGGTGGGCTGTCTTCTCTTGTGATCGAAAGCGGCAAACAGTTAGTTTCTGTTTGCCGCTTTTGATCCCAAGAGAAGACAGCCTACCAGAGAATATCTCTGACGGGTGTTTGAACAAATCCGACACACTCTACATTTAAGGAAAATCTGTCCACAGTCGTCGAAAATTGATGTATGTACTTGGACCTCAACCAGGCACAGTCTGCACAGAAGTTCAATATTTCCGGGTCTACCCATTTTTGTACAATTTTTGGAAAAAATCCATCCAAGCAAAAATTCACGTCTCATCTAGTGGACGCACGCACACACTGGTTTTTTAGTTGAAAAAACGTTCGGAATTGGTTTGCGACGGAGCTGGGTCGCAAATCGGCTCAGAATTAGAATTGTCCGTTACAGATCAGAATTCACATGGTTCCGGCCCTGTTCTATTCTATTCTTCTTCTACACCTTCTTCGCCTTCTACAATCTACATCTTCTTCACCCTCGATTTCATCGTCTTTTCCCTCGGGAATCGTGTCCTCTTCTTCGAATACCTCTCATCCTCTTCTTGTAACTTCGCCCCTCTGGCTTGGCGCCGTTTTCTTATTTTTTCGCCTTTTTAGGGTCATCGGTTTTATCCGCGAAGCGAAACGGTGTATTTCTCTTCTGCAGATCCTAGCCGTACCGGATGGATCTGATCTGTGGGAGAGAAATACATATCTTTTGCCTTAGCTTTTTGGTCAGGGGTTAAACACTTTGTAATTGTTCAATAGAAGTTGGAGAATTAAAATTGTGAGCTGTGATGGACGGTCGGATCTGAAACTCATTGATTAGTATTATGGGTACCAATCTATACCAAGTTTTCCTTGATATAGTCGGTTCGCGTAATGATGAGAAGTGAGTTTTGGATAATCAAAATATGACCTGCATTTCCATTAATCGTTTGGATTTTTTTTTTTTTTGATATTTCGACGCAATCCATGAAAAATATCTCACAAAAACTGTCTGTATTTTGTTGGCGAAGAGCTTGGATTGACGCAAAGTTGATTGAAAATTGACTTATCAATTCTTCATCAAGAATCAATAGGTGACTGTTTATGTCAATTAATTGGGTTATTGAATCAGTCGTCTATGTTTTTTCCAGTAAATAAGAAAACTTGCTCAATTTCAAAGCTGGTCTGCTCCATTCGTCAGTGAATTTCCAAAAACATATTTTTTTTTAAAGAAGGTGCTGTTGTAGTATGAGTTAACATTTTTAGGAGTGAAATAAAATATGTTTGCTCTTGACAGTCGTCGAATGAAAACAAGAAGCCACCGTCGACAAATTGGACAACGACAAAAGTGAAAAATGTGTACTGAAAGTCACAAAACGACCCCGAAAAGGCGAAAAAATAAGAAAACGGCGCCAAGTCAGAGGGGGGAAGTTAGAAGAAGAGGATGAGAGGTCATCGAAGAAGAGGACACGATTCCGGAGGGAGAAGACGATGAAATTGAGGGGGAAGAAGATGTAGATTGTAGAAGGCGAAGAAGGTGCTGAAGAAGAATAGAATAGAACAGGGCCGGAGCCATGTGAATTCTGATCTGTAACGGACAATCCTAATTCTGAGCCGATTTGCGACCCAGCTCCGTCGCAAACCAATTCCGAACTTTTTTTTAACCAAAAAACCAGTGTGTGCGTGCGTCCACTAGATGAGACGAGAATTTTTGCTTCGATGGAATTTTTCCAAAAATTGTACAAAAATGGGTAGACCCGGAAATATTGAACTTCTGTGCAGACTGTGCCTGGTTGAGGTCCAAGTACATACATCAATTTTCGACGACTGTGGACAGATTTTCCTTCGGCATCTTCGCATGTGTTGAACTCGAAGAGTGCTTCGAGTTTGTTTGAACAACCCACCAGAGAAAATCTGTGACGGTTGTTCGAACAAATTCGACACTCTCTCCATTGCCCCTCCCTCAACTAACCAACTAGAAGTCAAAATTCAATGTCTTTGAGGAGAAACGACAAAAGATGAGGATGATGAAGCACCGCCGAAGAGGGGTTTGGTGATGATGATTAGGAGGATGAGAAAACTGAAGCTGAAGATGATAAATTCGACACGACTGAACCTAAAATGGAAGATGACAGTGATGAAAGTGAGGGCGATGTGAAGAATGTGGCTCGTGATGTATCTGGAACGAGTGCTGACGACCAACCTGGACACTCTGGATTGGGCAAAGATGGAGATGATGCGCCATCTTTTATTTTTTTTAAAGAACCACTCCTTGAGCACGTTTCGTGTAACTTGCGCCATACTTCTTTTTCAAATCAACATGACCTGATAAATCACATGCGACTAATTCATCAAAGGTTTGCCTGTAAATTGTGTGATAAATTCCTTATTGAACAGAGCAATCATATCAGGAACCGGCCTATGGAAAAACCACCAAATGATAATAAGTTTGACTTTTGTCATCACTCGCAAAGAAAAATTGAGCAAGCACATTATAATGAACTCCCAAACTAAAATGTGACTTCTGTCGTAGGTCGTTTTATCGTGTGTCGGATTTATAGAGGCATCTTAAGGCAAAGCATTTGCATTGGTAAGGTGTTTTATGTTTATTTTTGTGATGGCTTCCACGCAAAATGCTTGTTTCTCATTGTACATGTTCCATATATTTAACATTTTTATACATACAAACATCCTAACAAAAAAATACAAATAGTGAAGGGGGTTAGTTTGGGTTGATTGGTCGTTGAAGTTTGACGATTGTCCATGTTATTATACATTTTTTTTTATCATACCAGTGTATAAATCTCACATTATGAGTGTATTAACAAACACAACTTAAAACCTATTGATTGAAATTGCAGGTCATATATTATTTGAGCAGTTTATCAGTTGAATACGTTTTTCTTGTCACTACACAACCATGTGAACAGTCTTTGGAGTTTTTGACCATTGTATCATCGGCAAACAGTGTGATTTAACTTTTGTTGGTGATTTTATTGAATATCGTTGACATATAGCAGGAACAATAGTGGTCCTGATACGGTTCCCTGTGAATATTTTACATTTATTGGGTCAAAGCTACAGTTCTTGAACCTCACCTTCTGCGGTCTGATATAGAGGACTCGAACCACTTCATAACGTTTTAATGTATGTATTCAAATGTTCCTATCCACGGTTTCAAGGGAACGTTACAGATCCAGAAATACAGCAAGAACCATCTTTCCATCATCAGCAGCTTTGAGGAACTCGTCAGATAATGGACGATCACAGCCCCAAAGGAATAAGATGGAAGGAAGCCAGACCGGTGTTGTACAAGGTTTTGTTTGTCTCACAATAAGACAGAAGCGGTCCTTTGATGCATAATTCTAAAAATGTTTCACAGTTTCGCTGGAATTCAGAGTCTTGAAGTGTCTTTTGAATCTTGGGCACAGGAATTATTGTAAATAGTTCCGGGACACACGACAATGATGAATTCATGACGTCTAGAAGGCGATCCCCTGTTACAGCAATCACATCACATAGAACTTGCTCAGAGATTTTACTTCCTCCTCCTTCAACATTTCGCATAGACTTGGACAGCTCCTCAATTTCGATCATTGTGACTTTTTCGGAATTTGGTAAAACGGTTCAAGTAGTGTCAAACCGCAGATTTGGGGATTTAGTAAATAATTTCTTCTACATTATGATCAAAAAAATAATCGAAACCAACATTACATCTATTCTATAATCCTTCTCATGGGTGTGCCAACAAAATGTTGGCCTATGTAATTCCATATTTTGTATGTATGTCTTGTGTTTTCTAATTTGTTTGTATTCGTTCTTGTGAATGTTAAAAACAATTGGAAGCCCTCTTGAGGAATACAATTAAAAAACATAAGACAAGCAAACGATTGATAATTACACGGGTAAAAAATCTGTCAGCATGTATGTGATAATAATTACACAATATAGTACAAACAAAGCACTTATACAAGGAATAATGTTTTAAAAAACGTCAACATAAGGAACGTGCACATTGTTAAGCTCGAATAAAAAAGAACTTGTTCTGTTGATCTCGCTGATACATGACGGAATTGAAATAGATCAAAGTAACCCAAAAACCTACTACTCAAAATAAACAATAACACCTTACTCAATACGTCAATGTCAATAGCTGTGACAATTTGTGTAACACTCAAAAAAACCATTCAACAGATACGTAGTAAGAAAAAAAAAATAACTAAAAAAATCCTTTTTCAGGTACCAGCTGACGAAAAACTAGACTCGCTGTCAAAACGTTTTCAATTAAAAAGTTTCTTAATTTTAATATTTTTATTTTGAGGTGAAAAAGTTCAGACGATAGATTAGTAACATTCAGAAAAGACACCGGTTGGGTAGCCTATTTCCGTAATTGGTCACTTATTGATTGATTTCTTCACGTCAGACAAGTCAATAAGCAATCAGATTAGTGGTTCTATAAAAATCGACATTATGTAAATGCAGGTCGTACACTCACGTGAAAATTCCTTGAAGATTGGATGGAGCTTCTGAGCGGTTGCCAAAGTTTTGGATCTATAAATTGAAAACAATTATTGTTTCCATCAGTTTCTGACTCAGCTGTTCAAATTCTTGACAATTTTCTACAAATTATGAGGAGCCTGACTCAATATTTCTATTTTCTTTCTTTGAAATCTTTGAAAAATGAACTCAATTCATAATCTACAGTGTGTCCCCGGATGAAAAAGTAAAAAAACAAATGAATTGAAATTTCATCTTCTGCAGTTCAGCTCGGTTTGGAGGGAAACTAATTTGTGTCATAATTTAAGTTTCGAAAAATCAAGCATGTCATGGAAATTGACTTAAAAGCTATTTCTCTCACTAGTAAAAAGCTTCTTCAGGAGATAAGACAAAAAAAGAATAAAAAGCTGAGTGAGAATGCAAAATTTTCAAAATCCTCATTCTCACTCGTTTTTCATTCTAAACAACTTTCTTCAATAAAATGTTGTCGTATCTCTTATAGAAAAAGCTCTCTACTTGTGAAAGATATAGCTTTTAGGTTAATTTCCAGAACATACTTCATTTTTCGAAACAAAAATTATGACTCAAATTTGTTTTCATCCAAGCAGGGCTGAACCCCAGAAGATGACATTCGAATTTATTTTTTTTTGCCTTTTTCATCTTTTTCAGGCGTCGATCCGGAAAGACACTGTATATTGAGCCAGGCTTTGCAAGATTTTGTCTTTTGAATACTGGTTGGTTAAAGGGGTTAGAGAAGTTTATGGATTTCCACGCATTATCCAACTTGTATTTCTACAGAAAATCGAAAATAATGTCTTGATATACAAATAATCGAAAGGTTGAATATTCATGCAGTCGAAAATTGAAAGAAGATTAACACAATTCAATCATGAAAAAACAGATCAAACAAAGACGAGAAAAGATAATGATGTAACTGAAAGAAACTTCCTAAAACTAGTAAACTAAATAAATTAATTGATTATCAATTAAGAGAAAAAATATTATGAATGTATGATGTAAATAAGAAAATACTCAGTGTACCTTTTGCAACTGATCAAATAATGATAAGAAAATGATATGATACTGACAGTCATTTTTTTTTATTGGTCGATTGCATAAATAGAAGTCTTGAAAAAAATGTAATTAGAAAGATGAGGCAATCCCATTAATCCCTGACGTTTATTTCTTTGTAAATGACTTCAAGATAATTATTTATCAAAGAATACTTTTTGATGTGTTATTAGGATAGTTTCTATTGATATTAATAATAAAAAAAGAAAATATAGACAACATATCATCAACACATTTTCAACATAACAATTATTATTGATGGTTTTTTCATCAACAAGTAGAGATTTTAATTCGTTGTTTTATTGAAAATATGTTGTTTTTACTCGTTTCCACACCACCTTTGAGGTAGAGTAATCGGCGCGTTTTTTTAAGGTGGTTTCCCCTTTAGGCCTAATCCACCTGCAATAACTTGCAACTGGTTTCATTCAATCACCTCAATCATCAAGAACGTTGAAAGTTGGAAGATGAAATTACTTCTTAACAGATTCAAGGCAAAAATATGCCCAGAAACTAAATTTGACCACCAGCAAAAAATTTCAATTTGAATTCATTTTTTCAAGAAAGATCATTCGAGAAATAATTAAAGAAGACATCATTGCAAGGAAAACTTTCGAATACGCAAATAGAGACTTGAACACGGAAAAGGAAACTACCAACAGCGACGTTCATGATATAAATATTAACGAGTGAACACTTGAAGGACTTCTTCCTCCGGCAGTTTTCCGCCACGGGCCTATTCTTTCGCCTGACTCCGTAAGGCGTAGAACAATAAAAAGTACTAAAAAAGAACTATGTCGAACCACCTATTTCTAGATAATACTTGTAATGTTACGTTCCATAACCAAGTTTTCAAAATATGATCCAGTTTATTCCATGCTTTGATGAATCTTTTTGACCCATTCAGCGAGGAGGTGGAGATGGATTATGTTGATAATACTTATCCACTCCACCTCCTCCCTCCATAGTATCGTGATCGGGACACCTGCAATGAAGAAAGTGATGATTACTGCTGATGATGAAGGACATCATCATTTATAAATTCAAAAATATCACGTGTGCATCAAATGACGACAAATAAGGCTATAGGATCAATCTTAACTTGGTTATACAAAAAAACAGTGTGGCTGGTATCTATAAATCATAGAATGCTATTTGATGTGTTATTCAGGTCTACTATTATTGATGTAGATAAAAAAAAATATGCATCATATCAGCCTTTTTTTCTGAGAATGACTTAATCAGAACGCATCATATTAAAATTGGAAAGTTTGCCAGGATTTTGAATTATCCCGAATAATCATTTTCAAATGCATGTCGACCAACGAAATCTTTTTTTTTTTGTCTTATGTTCTTCAATTTTTTTTGTGGTGGTCTTTACGAAAGTAAACCTGGCGACCATAAAAAAATATTAAGGAACAAAAGTCATAAAATGACGAGATTTTTATGTACCCATTACATTTGTTTTACGTTCACCCTGGCTCGAGTTTTTTCAAAATTGTAGAGCATGATAAACTGTATCCTCCTCACCATAAATGTCATCATCATACAAAATGCAAGGTATACTTTGCCAGTTCTCAAAAGCAAAATTTGGACAAACGACATTAGCGTTTTTCTTGGATAAAATCTATGCACGGCACTGGATTCGCCATCCCTCAAAACGGGCCTCTACCCATTTTTACCAGAAAGTATCAGGTAGTAACTAAACTACTCAACAAAAAAAAACGGTTCACCCGAAATTTTCGCCTATGTTTGGACACTCATAACTTTTTAACAAATCGATGAAAAAATATGCGGTTTGCACCACGGTGCAGGGCATTCCTTAACGTTTTATGCGGATGGTTCAAAAAATTAATTTCCTCAAAAACTTCTTTTATACAGAGTGGTAAAAAAAGTACTGTACATTTTCTTTTTCTTTACTGTCCCCCCATTTCCACAGAGATCTTTTGGAGTTTTTTTTCGATATACCTCGGGACATTTTTGGATTTTTGTTGATATCTTCTTTGAAATATCGACTTTTTTTCAAAATCATGACACAAAGGGCTTTGAATGGCTCTTCTGATAATTCTAAGTTTACAACTGACAATGTTATGGCATAGATCTATTGTTTAGCTATCTTTCTGATGACTTATTAGATACTCAGCAATATTTTGAGTATACAGGGTGTGCCAATGAGTTTTGATCATAAGTGGAGCACTTTCAAGCTATTTTGTTAGGTTTTCTTGAAAATTAATTATTAATCAATTAATTTATTCAGCTTTTTCGACATAATAATTTTGTGTGTCCACACATACACGAAAATTTTAGTTGAGTAGTTTATTTTCAAGTTGAGACAAGTTTTGTTTCGGATACGTTTTTTTAAAAGAAATGTAAGCGGAGTCGGCTTGCAGGTAGCGACGTTAACATGAAAATATGTGTTTTCCAGTACAAATTTTTTTGTTTATCAATAGGTCTGTTCGTAGAACAATCACAAATCGATCAGCGCTTCATTGATTGGTCAAAATAATCAGAAATAGTTTGCAAACTGCAAATGCTGAATGCTCTGATTGGCTCTGACTGGTTTGTGATTGTTCTACGAACAGACCTAATATCTCTTCAAATGAAGTCAGAAAAAAATAAAATTCAAAATGACAAATTTCGATTTTTTTGTATTTTTCCGTTAATACTCGGAAATTTAAAACTTTCGAACCGGCAGTTTGTTGGGCATCAAAATGCACAACTTTGCCATGATTTGACCCTCCTTGTATCTCTTTGTAAAAATTGTGTCAACATCAATTTTAGAATGAAGTAAATTGAGATATCTCAAAAGTTTGACAAAGGAATTATACTTTGGAAAACGTACACTTACACAGAGTGTTGGAGTGAGCTGAGAGATTTCTCGATTTCATTGATGTATTGGGATACAAATGTTTAAAATGTAGAACAAGAACAAATCGTTCCGTGAGTTGTCCATTTGCGTTTTATTTTTGTCTAATTTTGTCTGTCTATGGTTAGATCGAACCAAAGGTAACCAATGGATACACGAATTTAGAAAAAAAAAGCATGTGTGAATATAAATATGTAAGGCCAAGTATATTTTTGGGATGACATCAATCGAAAATATCTGAAAAGACTATCAAAAAGAGATGAACATAAAGTGCAAACTTTAGTATGTGATTTGAAGTTGTGATGATTATCAAAACCTGAATAAATAAAAAAAAATAATATATCGATTATCAATAGTGAATTTAGGTTCTTTTGGTTATACGAAATTTATGTGAGCACGTTTTGCATTTTCTGATATAGTAGTGACAGCTAAAAATCGTACTTACCAAAAAATGCATTTGTATGTGGTTCCCAATGCAGGAAGTCTTATGAGGTGTCCTGATCACAGTCTGGTGAGACTAGAAAAATATTCGTTTATATGCATGAAAATATACAAAATGTTTCTTACTTTTGTGAAAGCTTTGATAAAAATAATAAGATTGGAATTGTGATTTTTCTTCTTCTCCTGAGACTTGGAAACGATGATTAGGTATCGTTATGGTATGAGCACCGATCTATACCAAGTTTTCTTGTTTTTAGACAGTGAGAGGTGAAAATGATGAAGAAGAGAAGAATACTTCCCACGAAGATCCGTTGAAGGGCGGATGAAACTTGAGGTTGAACGTCAGGGTTTGGAATCTAAGAATAAATAATAATGTCAATGTGAGAATGTGGTAGCCAATTTTGCTTGTTTGCGTGAAAACAAAAAGTTTAAAACAGAAGCCTGGTACAGTGTCTGAGAGTTTCTTATTAAAAAACTCAAGAGAGTAACAAAACACGATTTGAATTATTAACATTGAACCAGGATTTGCATTTTGTTTAATTAAGGCAGTTAAAGAAGTCAATGGAGATTGGTTATATTTTCATAAAGTCTCCTTTTGCTTGTCTGCATCAACTTAAAAATAAAAATAGTGTGTGTTTCATACAGGGTGTTTCTTAATTATGTGTAAAAACATCAAGAGGATGTTGCGGATGCGAAAGTCAAAACAAGTAGAAAAGTTCCTACAAATATAATGTCCGCAAGTGAGTCGTTTTTGAGATAAGGGCGTCAAAATTGAAATCAAATTTCTATTTTATGTGGATAACTTTAAAAAGCTTTCTGTTGTTTTAAGATGAAAAAATCTAATTTGACGTTGGAGTGTCTCTGTCACGTGGAAAGCGTCAGCTAGATGTCTTTTGATTCCTTGAAAAGTCATTACTTCTGTATACTTATCTGGTTGACATTTTGTAGTACAAATATCGTTTTTTCAATCGTTTTTATGCAGGAGAGACATTTCCGTCAACGGTCGCTACGAATAACAGCTTCCGATATCTTTTTAGATTTGAGATAAAACAAATCTTCCACTAGTGCACACGTAACTACACTTTTCTGCCCTGCGGCGTTTATTAAGCTGTTAGTACAAACAGTGTAGAGTGTTTTTCATATCAGGGTAGGTTCAAGAGGAGGTGTGACAAGTGTAGCGTAGTATAAAATAATCTACCTAACCTATAATAAAGATTAACAAACAAAAAAGAAAATTTGTAGTTGAGAATCAGTGTGTATCTTCAAATAAATTGAAATGGGAGATGAAAATAGTGAAAGTGGATGTATACAGTTATATATACGATATAGGCTCCGATCAAACATATGAAATCTTTTTATCCACTCAAGATGCAAAAAGATGCGAGACTGGTAAGCTTTGTATTTATTTATAATTTGTATTCTTATTCAATTTCCTTTCCTGCTTAGTTTTGGAATTCGCAACACTTCTCATAAACTCTCAAAAATCAACATTAGCAGCAATCACGATAATGATCCCATGCAAGCCCAAGGTCATGTGCATTTAAAATTATTACGGTTAAGCTATCTTCAGAATCAGCACTTAAGGAATCATCATCATCAATCAATACTTCAACGTTACTCTTCGAATCATCTATCGTTGTTTTGTTTCTGTTTGTTTTTTTTTAGGTATAAGAATATCTGCAGAACCTGCACGAACGTTTTTTGAATCTCCTTTACACTGACAGCCATGACTTACACCAGCAGTCTGCACTACTCTACCCTACACCAAAATAACAAACACACCTGATGTATGTCAGTAATATTGATTGACACAATTTCTAAATTGTCATGTTCAAATGGGTTCCAAGATTAATTCAAAAGATTTACAGGTAATGATAACTACTTGAATGATAAATAGGAATTGGGTTATCATAATTTAATAGTTACAATGATAATAAGACCCAATTTTGACACCCCGTAACACAGATACAATTAACTTGCGGACATAAGTTTCTAGTGATTTACTTATTTGTTATGACGTCTTTATCATTCTTCTGAATTTTCTACAGGAACTTGACAGACACACTGTATACTGTATACATAGGTACAAAGATTTGAAATGTGTAAAAATTCATATGGGTTCAGAAGGACGGCACGAGCATGGTTTGAGTCATACCTAACTGGAAGACACCAATTGGTTAGAACAGCTAAGGGCGCCAAGCCCTTATGAATGTTGTAACACAGGATATGCATAGGGTCAAGGAGTGGTGTGATGCAAACAAATTATGCCTCAATTTTAATAAAACAAACATTATCAGCTTTAAATATGACGGCAACCCGCTGAGGCTCGATGGGCATGATCTAGAGCAGAAAGCGGTCGTGAGGTATCTGGTCAAGTTCAATTTCAACATTGAGACCCTGAGCAAAAAATTGTCTGTCGAATGTTATGCAGTTAGAGTGATTTCTGATCAAGTTGGCCTGGTGCTGGGCAAATCAACCTATTTCGCTCTCATAGAAACCCTTGGAATTCCTTTTTGTGTCTGTTTAAAATCAATATTTGTACTCCAAAAGGGAGCTTTAAGATTCTTATTCAAGATTGGAGGCGGAAGAGAATCTTGCAGGCCCATATTCAAAGAGCATGGCATCTTAACCCTACCATCTATTCTTATTTTTGAAATAGTTTGTTTAGTTTATAAAAAACATCGAAATCAAGAAAAGCAGACCAGCCATAAATTGAGAAGTTCAATAAACGTTAAAACGTCTTCAACATTCCTTGTTTTTCGTAAATTAGTGTCAACATTGTTAAAGGATGAGGCTTATTATGATACTAGTGAGTTCTTTGCTGGCAAATTTTGGAGATGAAGCCATGTTATTGCCTTTAAGCGTAATGTAATTACTAATATTGTGTATCAGAGTTTGTTTAAGTGTGTTTTGAATTATTTTAACGTAGTTATTTCATTATAATTTGCTAGTTTAATCAATGGTTTGTCACAAGTACACTGTATTTCCGGCAGTAAAGCAATTTTGATTTGATTTGATTTCAGTGGAAAAATGAATGATGATAGACATAAATCAATTAATTGAATGACCCACCAAATCAACGAAGTTAAAAAAGGAATACAAGAGTGAATGAAACTTTCGCGAACTAATAAACTGTGATAACATCGGATAATTGATCATGAGAAAAATTATTATGAGTGTATAATGTAAAAAATTATAACTCCAATCATAAAATATTTTTTGATGTATCATTTCCTATTGATACAAAAAAATATATAGACACAATATCATCAACATATTTTCAACATAATGATTGAAGACACGAGTCGATGAAGGTGTCAAGTACAGTTTTTCTGAAAATTCGTTTTTTCGTGCAATATATTTGAAATAAACTATATTTTCACTCAAATACACTCATATATCGCTTAGTTTTTCTGATATGAAGATGATTAAGGTGTTATATACTCAATTTGTCACCAATCAAAATGGATGAAGGTTTTATGTAACATTTAACAGATTTTTCCCAGTGGATAAAAGTGTCCTGTACATTCAAAACATATGTTATCATGAAATATGAAACTTTATTTCCAGTTTTTCGTCTATTTTCAGTTTTCTTGATACTTCAATCACCTATTGATGGAACTGACAAAAAAAATCACTCATTCATGTTAACAAAAAAGTTCCAATCAAAAACCTCAAGGCGCGTACAGACTTGGCGAAACGCGCCTGAAACTCATAGTCTGGACGGGACTCGCGAATGTCTCGTTGTAGGCGCGTCGCTACTCGCTACCCATTTATTGTCGGTTTTTCGACGAGCCATCAAAGAAAGCTCGTGGATCTGTCTGGACGGTTTATTTCAAGGATCGTCGTGGCATCGCAAAATTCTACAAGTTCTCAAAATGGCTTGGAGTGCATAAGTACAGCTAGAAGACACACTTGTTTTTTTTTCTTGTTATAATAAAATTGACGGAGATAAAACGTTTTGAAATGAGCTGAAATTGCTGAACTATGACATACATCACATCATGTTCAGTATACAGGGTGTTTCAAAAACCTGTTGCCAAACTTCAAGGGGTTATACCTTACACAAAAATATTACGATAGAACCCAACTTGCTTATTCCGAAAGTTGATATTGACAGTGATACAGGGTATCTTAGTTAGATTTTAATTTTTGATTTTTTTAAATAACTGTTGAAATAATGAAGTTATTTTGATTAAATTTGGTACATGAGGATTGTTTGACATGCAAAATTCAAACCTGAATGCTCTTACTTGTAGGGGGCGCCACTTGAACACCTTTTAACTAATTCAAATAGCTATAACTTTTTTGTATGCACTCGTACTTTCTCTTTTACATACTTACATTTTTTTTTTTAAATAGTCATGGATCTGTATTTAGTACTGTAATATATATATATATATATATATTTACATAAGAAAGGTATACTTTGAAGAGTAGATAGGAGATGCCCTTTTCAAGATATTTGCACTTGAAGAAATACATGCAATGTGGTTTTAAATGGCAAATTTTGAAATAAACGTGGGTGTCTTTGAAAACGGCGTTATCATGACAATTTAGACAGTTGTTTCGATGTCCAATGTTTCTTATGAAAAAAAAAACAAAAATAAGAAATAACAAAAATACAAAATCAAGTTTATTTTTTTTAATAAGAAATATTGAAACAACTGTCAAAATTAGCATGATAACGCCGTTGTCAGCGCTACCTATGTCTATTTTCAAAATTCTCCATTTAAAACGACACTGCATGGATAACTTTAGGTGCAAATATCTTGAAAAAGGTTACTCCTGACCACTCTTACAAGGCATACCTTTCTTATGTTAATATGCCAAAAAATCAGATTTTCGATAAAAAAAAAAGTACGAATGAATGAGACAAAAGTTGTGTAAGTGGCGCCCCCCTACAAGTAAAAGCAATTCCGTGCTCAGATTTGAATTTCGCATGTCAAGCCATCCTTATATACCAAATTTCATCATATCAAGTTATTTACTTGATTATCTCAAAAGTTATTTAAAAAAATCAAAAACTAAAATTCAACTTTGACACCCCGTATCTCTTTTGATATCAACATTCGGACGGGACAATTTGGGGTATATCGAAATATTTTTGTGTAAGGTATAACCCCTTAAAGTTTGGCAACATGTTTTTGAAACACCCTGTATCTACTTACATAAATATATTTTTTCATGCAAGTTCCCCATTTGTGTGGAAAGTTGAAAGTTGACAGACAATGATATCACAACATGTCATGTAGAACAGATTCAAGACAAAATCTTGCAAATAATGAACAATATTTCATCAATAAAGAGTTTGAATGAACTTACCCAAGGCAGAAAATGACTCTCTGGATTTCTTTATGCTGGTCCATTGTACCTAGGAGAGTCAACATTTTTTGTATGTACCTACCTATGTTTAAAGACACGTTACTCACCTATTTTTGTATTTATTGTTCAATGGAAATTGGAAGATTGACCTTCGCCTCAACTCATGATATAAAAGACGTGACGATCAGTTAATTATTTAGTCCTCTTGTTCGGTGTACAGAGTCAAGTTATAGAAGATGGTCTAACCTTCATTCAAGAAGAATTAGTAGGATCCAAGCGCCCATCAAAAGTGACAGTATACATATAATGCGTACTAAAATCACAAGAATCTTATTCAAAGTATAAGAAAAAGGATTCGGATCTGTATGGATGTTCAAATCAGTCCGTTTGACGCAACTGGCAATGAACAGCGGCAAATTGGTCGGTTTGACATCATGCTCGAAATACGACTTGTAGACTTGCACTTGATCGTGATGTTCAACTTTTGGAGCCACATTCGATCCAGCCGGGTCGGGTCCTTGAACACTTGATCGGACATAGTGCAGGAAACTGGAAATTCTTAGTTGTGTAGTGGTCAAGGATATTCATATACGAACCATTTGGCGATGGTGCAACGCACAGCGGCAGAGGATGTTGGCACCAGCACCAACATCAAATCCAAATAATTGTTTTAGATGGGCCAGTTGGTCGGCCAATTCGTCCATTTTAGGGTAGATGCAACTGAAATTGATAAAGCTAGTTTACCCTAACTTAGTCCAGTTGGGTTTGGTTAAATGGGTTGAGGTTCAGGTTAGTTTGGTTAGGTTAAGGTTAATGGAATCAAACCTGACCTGACCCAACAAATTTAACGTGTTGTGTTGGTGTGGTTGGGTTCTAGTCTTTTTTAGTTCAAGTTCAAGACAATTTAGAAAAATTATGGTTATCTTTGGGTTAAATTGGTTAGGTATGTATGAGGGATAACTTTGGGCGCGGTCAGATTTGATCTATAAATTAAATACAATTATGGTTTGCAGTTTCTGACTCAACTGTTTGAATTCGTAACAGTTTTCTACAAAATATGGGAGGCCTGACTCAATCTTTCTATTTTCTTGCTTTAAAATTTTGGAAAAATGAACACAATTTTTAATCGTCTATATTGAGCCAGCCTTTGCAAGATTTTGTCTTCTAAATCCTGGTTGTAGAGGGTATTGAAATTAATGGCTTTCGAAGATGAATTAAATGAAACTTTCCAAAACTGGTGAACTGATTGGAAATGTAAAAGAGAACAAGCTTGGTAATGGGATGATGTGTTATTCACTATTGATATAAAATGAAAAGAGAACATTAAGACACAATATTAACATATTTCCAACAAATTGATAAAACTAGTTGAAAATATGTTGTATTTACTCGTTTCCACACCACCTTTGAGGTAGAGTAATCGGCGCGTTTTTTTTTAGGTGGTTTCCCCTTGAGGCCTAATCCACCTTGTATGGGTTTCGATGATATTTTCATAAACCCTTCATCTCGGCATCAACTCATCTGTTTATGTGTTTGAATACAGGGTGTTTCTTTCAATAATCTACAGAAGAAAAATCAGTTTATGAAAAAACAAATAAAGAAAGACAGAAATCGGAGTATGTATTGTATCAGTTTAAAAAATAATATAGACATAATCGAGGATCCAATACAATCAACATATTTTTGACATAATATACAAAGTTTTTTTTCAGGTGGTGTCCCCTTCGGGCCTAATACACCACGGCCAACCTTCAACTGTTACTTTTCATCAACTCAATCATGAGAATGTTGAAAGTTGGCAGCCAATTATGAAATCTCTTATGTTAGACAACTGATTAGGCATGCCTTGGCAAAAATATGCCTATTTTACAACAAACTAAATTCGACTCAAGAATGGCAGAAAATTTCAATTTAGATTCATTTTTCCCAGAAATTGCTCAAGTACTAAAACACACAAGATGTCGTTAGTGAGTGCTCAAAAAGTATATTAAAGATACCTGTTAAAACATCAAAAACGTAACCACGGTAGGTAACACATGCATCTGGAAGGTTGAGCACCCGATGACGTCAGCTGAAGATACGCGTGATCATATACAAGGTGCCACAGATTCGAGTGCATGCATGGGGATCTCAGTTATTATAAGAGATACAGGGTCGGTTTAATGGTTGCAAAGTTGCGCATTTTTATGCTCAAGAGAATGGCCTTTTGAAATTTGAAAAATTCCGTCTACTTCCGAAGATATTCTAAAAAAAACCGAAATTTCGCAAAAACGTTTTCATTACTTCCTGCGTTTGTTTGAAAAGGCATTTTAAAATAAATTACACTTTGTCGTTGCTACTTTTTCTCGTCAACAAGATGGCGGTATCAAATCGAAAATCTGACGTTTCGTTTTCGAGCTGCCATCATCAACTCTATTTTTTCAAATACGGACCTGGATATTTTATTTTATTTTTAGTTATCTTCTGTTGTCCTTGAGGCACTGAGGTGATGAGATGAGGGTGTAGAGTGATGGGTTGCCTTAGCAACCTCAATATTTTCAATTATTATTCACCCATTATTGTTATTTTCAATATTTTGTTAAGATGGCAATATTTTTGAAAACTTTCGCAGAAATTGATTTAGTTTTTTATACGTATTTTTTTTATTTTGCATGTCATTTGCGGATTCAATTTGATTTCATGAAATGTATCGTTATTGGATGTTATTTCGATTTTTTTCAGTCAATTAGTTTTGTTTAGTTAAGCAGGTTTTCTCATTAGAATGTGTCGAATAAAGATGGATTTATGAAGCAAACTATGTGTTAGGGAGACAAGGGTTGCCTAACTGATTTCCTCCGGTATTATTTTTTATATGGGTATTTTTTTCGATGGTTGCAATACCTTAATGCCTTAAGGACGTCAAAAGATAACTAAAAATAAAATAAAAATCCATATCCGCATCTGAAAAAATGAACTTGATGATGGCCGCTCAAAGACGAAACGTCAGATTTTCAATTTAATACCGCCATATTGTAGAGGAGAAAAAGTGGCGATGAGAAAGTGCAATTCATTTGAAAATATCTTCTCAAATAAAAAAAAAAAGGAAATGAAAATAAAGTTTTTGCGAAAATTCGGTTCGCATTTCGAATATCTTCGGAAGTAGTGGGAATTTTTCAAATGTCAAAATGACATTTTGTTGAGCATAAAAATGCACAACTTTGCATCCATTTGATCGACCCAGTATATCTTATAATAACTGAGATCCCCATGCATGCACTCGAATCTGTGGCACCCTGTATATGTATATTGTTTGTTATAGCATCATGACTCAAGTGTAGGTATTGGATTGTAATAATTTAATTGATAATCAAGACTTCAAGTTTCGGGAATTTGAAGAAGTGTAGATTTATAGTTGATATACCATTTAAACAAAGTTCAAACTCACTGAGTGATATGAGTACGATATGACATCGATTCAAATCTTTAGAAAAAACTTTAAAAATGGGAATACCAATTTAAAATCAGAAAATGTTGCCTCCATTTCTGAATATCAGAAAATAAATTATGTCAGAAATTTGCGATAGAAATCTCCCTCACGATGCAATCATCACAAATAGTATTCTCACTACCACTACCATCAAAAACCACTACGGGATAATCCTTGAATGACGATCAATTTTCTTATAAGCGTTGAAATTTCGAAAATGTATCGCCAAATACTTCTCGCTGTCAGTAAAACCAGGTACAAAAAATGTTTTGGCGAAAGTGTCCAGAAGAGAAAATCAAACTTTATAAATGAATGGTATGGCTTCTGCATCATTTTAACCAAATAGTGACACCTATTTCCAGATAATACATCCAGTTTTCAAAATATGATCCAATTTATTCCATGCTCTGATGAATCTTTTTGACTAATTGAGCCAGAAGGTGGAGACGGACCAGGTTGATGATACTGTTCCTTCTCCACCTCCTCGCTTCTTATAGTATCATAATCGGGACTTCTGCAATAAGGAAAATCGTGATTACTGCTGATGAAAGTCATCTCCTCATTTTCCCTAAAATAGACTGGATCAAATGAGGCTATAGGATCAATCTCAACTTAGTTATACAAAAAAATAATATGGCTTGTATATCAGAAATAAACAGATTACAAACAGAAAATCCACAGTTACTTACCTGTAGCCTGTAGCGCTTTGCTGTTTCACTCGTCATTTATTTAATTGACTAAATTATCACCCACCTACCAATATCATAATACATCAATCCATGATTATAAAAAAATTCAGTATGTACTTTGAAAGTCTCCAACTGTCAGCAAGTATCAGTGCGAGAAACATAGCAGGAATAATTCAATGAATCCTACTATCTTGAGCAATGGACAATCTTGTTCTGTTATCCTGGATGTTTTTCAGCAGGTGCTAAAACAATCAATGGGTCAATACCTAATATGGATGACTATGAATACTCACCATAGACGTATAACCTTTTCTGCAAAATCTCTGAAAGTCAGGAATATACAGATTACAAACAGAAAATCCTCTAAGTTACTGTTACTGTTATGTTTTTAAAATATTATATAAACATATAATATTTTGTGTGTCTCCAAAGTTGAGCTCATTCTGATTATATTTTCATAATCACTACTTCATCACACTTACCTTATAATATTTATCGTCTCATCTTATCACTTGTGCATCATTTTCCGCTTGTACGAGTAAATGCTTCACCCAAAAATTATTCCGTATTCTCCAAGTTATCAATAAAAAGTCGATCATAATTTCACAATTTATATTTCAAGATAAAAGATAATAATTCTGTTCAGATCAGATTTCGATAAAACCTTCCACTCTATAAAAACTAATCTGAGCAAGTACAAAAAAGAATATAAATTGAAAAAACTTGACTTAAACATAACCTAAAAACACTTTTTAATATTATCTACAACTCTCAGGAAAAAAATCTTGGAAGTATCAAATCATCCGATTCACTTTCGATTAGTGATGGTGATGGCTTAGTAGTATACAACCTGTTAAATGTTTATTCTTCAGATGTTGCCAATTATCCGTATAATCAAGTATATCATACTTATTTCTTAGAAAATTCCGGTTTCCAAGCCAAATTTTTTGTATGATGTAGCAAAAACTTGCAGGACTATGTGTATTTCTCAGAAAAATTTTTCAACATTTTGAGAATATGGTGTTCATGAAACACATTTTCCAACACGCCGGTCAAAAGAGAACCTCCAAAGTGTATTATTTCCAATGATAAAGATATCAGTTTAAAGGATGATAAATATGTATGATGAATACGTTCGGGAAAAAAATTACTATTATCGATAGTTATATTTTCATCAACTCACGAATGGACAGATGTTAATTGAAACTCAAACCTCCAAGAAGTATCGAGGTGTTACTTATCCTACTTTCTTTGTATTTTTAATATTTTTTTCTTAAATAATCAACATCAGCACCAACTTATATATGTTGAAGCTTTTCCCTGATAACATCTCAAACTACGTCTACTCATAAACTGAATTATAAGACTGGATTTTTTCGTCCACACTCAAACAAAGTCCCTAATCTAATGCATTTTTTTTTCTTAATCTGATTAACCCTCAACTTATATCTTATCCAATAAAATACATGCACCAACCTACCTCAAGGTTTTTGAGGTTTTTATGATGATAAATAAGTCATCAGTAAAAAAAACACAAATAGACATTTTCAATTATCACCAGTAAGTTTTTCCATTTAAAAAATGAACAAATATACAAGGTGATTAAGCGTGCTTTTCACGTTATATAGGAAAATAAAATTTACCAATTTACAAATTATCTTGTTTAGTCTACTGTTATATCTATAATTATTTGCTTTAATAGCACCACTTCATCAAAAAACTCGATCGTAAGACTAAGTCCTCTAGATACCTTATTTTACGTTATATTAGATTTTTTTAACCTTGGAAACTTATCTAGTCCAATAAAATAAACTAACCAACTAAATGCCCTCTCTTGTCCTATATCTTCAAAACAAAAATCCCTATTCAACTTCCAAAACTTTGAACAGTTTAGTATCAAATTTTGTGAAACTGTTACAGCTGTGGCCAGAGACAAAAGCATTCTGCTGCTGATGGAACAGGAGCGACGTCACCCGTCAGTCATAACAGTGAGAGCCGACCTCATTCGAAAGAGAAGTTCTTGAGTTTTCTGACCAACACTTGATGCAACATTTTTTCACTTATCTGCTTCTTTTTCGTTTGCGCTCGGCTTTCGTTATTGTGAGGGTAAGAATAACAAACATTTTAAAAAAAATTTAATTCATTTGAAGTAATAGATAATAGCTTGAGCTACTTCTAGAGTTTCAGTTAGATCTGTTATGATGATGTTGATCGCAAGCCTACGTTCCAGAATGAATTGTTCCGCTCGTGCTTGAACCAAGACCACTGAATACCTTAAAACTAATTGAAAATAACTTTTTTTTTTAAATTTTAAAATAGAGCGATCTATTCCGGAGATAGGCTCTATTTTGTCTTAATTCTATGGTTACAACATGCTGTAGAATGCTTGTGGTTCTGCACCATTGCAGACTATGTACTATGACTATGTATAATTAAAATTAAAAGAGCGGAAGAAATAGGACAATAAGAGAGTTGACTCTCCAACGACCCGTTAGAAATGGGTAACTCTTGAGATGAGAGCCGTATCTATGACTGGTCAACATCAAGTGATCATACTGATGGTAATAGACTCGCTGATGATGTCGTTCCAAATCAGGAATGATATTGTTGTATAATTCCGCTCATGGTGTATCCCTCTTAGTCTGACTTCTCTCATGACTCGTCCGACATGGGTGGTCCTACCAACAGATCCTTAGAATTGTGGTCGGCATAACTCAAGAGATAAAGTGACACAAGCCCCCCCACTACGACCAAGTGGGGAATACGTCGGGGGGGACCCAAAAGCGAGAGAGCATCTATCCATGCAGCTTCATTTCTTGCGAGATGACAAATCAACTCAAAGGAACAAATCTGCATTTAACAATGTTGTTTCGCTTTAGAGTGGCATATATTTTTGACCCGGGTGCACTTGCCAGGTAGCCCGCGGGGAAACAGTGGAGAAAATTTGAGATTTCGAGAAAATAGAGGTGGTAACACAGGATGTCATCCCAGTGCTACCACAAGTACAATTCCAGAAAGAAGACATCAATTACAAGAGACAATGTTGATGACTGGAGAGGACGAGAAACAATTACCATAAACTATTGCACATATCAGCTTCATTTAAAAAAAAGAAACGTCTTGATGACGAAATCATTGCACAGAGTGTTCAAACCTGATAGACGATGAGGATCTTGATACAGATGAAATTCCGAAATCAATCATCCTGACATTATTTTTTTTGTACTTACGACATTAGCATCAGTAGTATTTTTGCTCGTTATAGTGAAACTTGATACAACTCCCTAACCATTAATGACCACTTTCTTTCAAATACATAAATCATCACACTACCAGAGGACTTGTAAAATGTAATTCTTTTGTTGATGGCACCCTGGTATCGTTTTTGTGAGAATAATTCCAATTGTGTTGTTGGATTTGAAGGCTTTGATGTTAAAATGGTTCGCCATTCTCCTCCCTTCTCAGGCCTGAGAATAGGTGTATCCTATTCTATGGCATCAAAAGAGAAGATCATGGAGAACCATTTAAAACTTTTAAATGCAACAGCACAATAGGAAGTATTTTGACAAAAACAAAAGCAGAGTTGCTGCAACGAAAGAATTACATTTATCAAGTCAAGTTTATATATTTGAAAGTAAGACTTAGTTTGTAAGGATAGGATCTTGGTTTACACTTAATCACAATCAAATATAGTATTGATCCTGTATCAAGTTCCAGATCATCTATCAGCTTCAGACATCCTGTGCACCAATTTCGTCACCGAACACTTTGAAAATTTCTTTCAAGAACATTTCTTCCACGTTTGTATTGCACAGGATATTTCAAAATTGTGAAACAAAATATAATTTTTGCAAGTGGACATTTTGAAATGTATAAAAAAAATCAATATAGAATCAATTTTTGCAAACATTAAATGTATACTAATATTCAATGACATTTTCTTATTTGCTGACATTTTTATGGACTGCTTAGAGTTGGTTGAATGGTTTTGGCATTATTGATAAAACAGCAGAAAACACAACTTTGCTCTCCTGAAAATTATTCGTAATTTGATTTATTATGAAAATTCAGAACCACATTCAGACAGGTCACCGACCTCCATAAATAAAAAATACGTTGCATCATTTATTTAATTTTACCAATGTCTGATGATGATTTTTTTTTAAAGATCTACCATACTCTAGAAGGTACAATATTTTCGATTTTGGCGATATTTTTGAACTATTGTTGATGAATTGGAGATTATCTTGATGAAATGATAAAATGAATGCTGGAAGCTTTGACAACCTCGCATTATGGACAGTATTAGTCGTGACGTGAAAATAGTAGGTGGAGCTTATATTGAGTACAAATTTGTATCCCATGGTAACCAACAATATCTTCTGTAGAGTTGTTCATCAGCGATAAGAAATAAAAGCACTTTTCTGAATGGCCAACGTTTCGCAAAATTATATTGGCATCTTCAGGGCCCTAGGTGTAACCCAGATGAAATACATGTTATATGCTATATACTTTCCTTAACAAAACAAAGTTTCTTAAGTGTAAAGGTGGACGAAAAGTTTTCTATAACAACAAAAATAGAACATTACTTGCACTTGATTGTGATTTTTTTTTGTCACAAAAAAAACAGACATTGGACTTCACATGCATCCAGTAACATAGAGAGAAGATGGAAGATGGACAAGAACAATCACACACATCACCAAAATATAGCAATTGTTGCATTGGATCCTATAAACAACGTTATAATTCAAAATATCACAGTTTTTGGTTTTAGATTAGTATAAAAATGTTTTTTGATAGTTTTCTATTTTTTGAGCCACATTAAAGAGGCTAAAGATTCTACAATGTTTTTTTAATGTTTGAGATAAGTTATTGATGAAAGGAATTTTATAATACATTATGGTTTCTTGGGCCTGATTCACATTGTTATTATTGGCAGTGTTTTGATTAGGAATATTTCCAAGTAAAGATGAGGGATAATTATTTTCAAGTATCAGTTCTGTAATGTAGTTGATGTTCTTTTCGTGAAATTCTGGGCTTGACAACCTAGTGCAACGTAATTTTGATTTCACTTGCTTTCTGGTAATATTCCTGTTCCGATAGAATAACTATTTCCTTTGTCAGCTTTTGAGACAATTATTTGACCTCTATGAGAAGCACCGAGACATGTGGTCATGTGTAGAACTATCCTTAACAATACAACCATTATTAGAATGTACTAAGTTTGTCATTATATTAATACATTTATTTCGCAACTCATCATTCTCTGCGAGCGTATCTAAAATATACTCCATATCCATTATTAGTTCATCTTTCGGTATCTGATATTTGGTGAAATATGGTATGTTAAACTTATGATCTAAGCTTAAAAGCCACTGGACGTCATATGGAAGTTTAACGTCAGTTAAATTCATGGTACATCAACTGTGCAATATCTTCTGTACCAATTATTCAACATGGCAGAGGATTATGATTTATCGGATGAGGTATACATTGACTCGTTTTACCACACTTGGCTGCAAAATACACTTTCAGATGAGCAGAAAGTCCTTGAATGCATTCATATTGAAAATGTTGAAGAAGTACAGGCAGAGGAAATTCATACTAGTTTGAATTTTCTCTGGTACAGGTTTCAGCCGATGTTGAAAATCGTCAACAATCATGGCCATTTTCCTGGCAATTTCAATCTCATTGAAATCGCCAGAAGAATGGCCATGAATACGCACGTTTTTACCGATGAGATTTGTAAGATTTGTGTGGTAGCTATCATGTGCGGCAGTTTTAATTACGATCTTTTGTTCAAAAAATGATAATTCAGAAGTTATTTTTTAAATTTTAAATTTTGTCCCTAGTGAATTAGTGTTACGATAAAAGAAACTAGTACAGTGCATCATTTGCGGCATCTCCCGTCACAAGCTGCAGATTTTTAGAAAAACATGTTTCTTCTTTTTACCGAAATTATTTTCATTTTTCCAGGTCAACAAAAATAAAGTACAACTTATCCAATGGAGTTTAAAGATGGAAGATGCCATCCAAAAGCAAAAATTCATTTTGGAGTATGAAATTAAAGTATCTCCGATCATGAAAAAAATGGAGGAGCCTGTACAGACTCAGCAACCCCCACCATTGCAAGTAACACAGACGAAAACTCCCACGGACGATCCTGAAAAGTTGTGTTGGTGTCTGCATATGTTGGCTACATTGCTAGGCTATGGACGGATTGAGGAGAATATGACGCAGTTTTCAATCAATTGCCGGTGAGTGAACAAATATTTTATTTTGAAACTAGAAAAACAATTGTGGCTTTTATAAATATTCGAGTAAATATTGTTTCATAGTGACTTTTCATTTATCATAAACAATATTTCAATATTCAATATCAATCATTATTTTTCGCACCAACATCAACATAACTTAGCTGAACGATTGGGAACTCCGAACAGTTTTGACGAAAAGGATATGGTGAGTTACAAACCAAAAAATTTAATGTCTCAAGGCACATTCCAGTTTTTTAGGCAAACTTGGCAAGAAATAACTGGAATTGTTTTTGCTTCACTTTTGACCTCAGATTTTCTGATCGAAACCTCAGGCCTTCGACACAAAAACAATTCCAGCCATTTCTTGCCAGCTTTACCTGGGATGTCGAGAGAAATTGTGGAAATTCATTTCGCTGATCTAATTCTATCCAGAACACTGGCAAGTCTTGACTAAAAAAGGCTCTAAAAGTGTTCCGTAGTCAAGTCCTGCCTGAGAAAGGCAAAAATAAAGGAAAAGAATGGCTTGATAGCATGCCACCAGTTTTTTCTTCCATGGAAACCTCATGGCAAAGTATTATCGAGGGTATTATTAGTATAGAGGGGCATACCTCATACCTCACATACCACGCATCTGCACCATCGCAGACTGTGTGAAAAATTGAAATTAAAGGAGCGGAAGTAACTCTTGAGATAAGTAAAATCAGTTAATGTTGTGGATTAAGTGATTTACTCGATGATTTGTTAAAGCCAGAAATGATGTTGGTTGTATAAATCCGCTCATGGTGTATCCCTCTTAGTCTGACTTCTCTCATGACTCGTCCGACATGGGTGGCCCTACCAACAGATCCTTAGAACTGTGGTCGGCATGACTCAAGAGATAAAGTAACACAAGCCCCCCCACTACGACAAAGTGGGGAATACGTCGGGGGGGACCCAAAAGCGAGAGAGCATCTATCCATGTAGCTTCATTTCTTGCGAGATGGCAAATCAACTCAAAGGAACAAATCTGCATTTAACAATGTTGTTTCGCTTTTGAGTGGCATATATTTTTTACCCGGGTGCACTTGCCAGGTAGCACCGGGGAAACAGTGAAGACAATTTGAAATTTCGAGAAACTGGGATGTCATCCCAGTGCTACCACAAGTACAATTCCAGAAAGAAGACATCAATTACAAGAGACAATGTTGATGACTGGAGAGGACGAGAAACAATTACCATAAACTATTGCACATATCAGCTTCATTTAAAAAAAAGAAACGTCTTGATGACGAAATCATTGCACAGAGTGTTCAAACCTGATAGACGATGAGGATCTTGATACAGATGAAATTCCGAAATCAATCATCCTGACATTATTTTTTTTGTACTTACGACATTAGCATCAGTAGTATTTTTGCTCGTTATAGTGAAACTTGATACAACTCCCTAACCATTAATGACCACTTTCTTTCAAATACATAAATCATCACACTACCAGAGGACTTGTAAAATGTAATTCTTTTGTTGATGGCACCCTGGTATCGTTTTTGTGAGAATAATTCCAATTGTGTTGTTGGATTTGAAGGCTTTGATGTTAAAATGGTTCGCCATTCTCCTCCCTTCTCAGGCCTGAGAATAGGTGTATCCTATTCTATGGCATCAAAAGAGAAGATCATGGAGAACCATTTAAAACTTTTAAATGCAACAGCACAATAGGAAGTATTTTGACAAAAACAAAAGCAGAGTTGCTGCAACGAAAGAATTACATTTATCAAGTCAAGTTTATATATTTGAAAGTAAGACTTAGTTTGTAAGGATAGGATCTTGGTTTACACTTAATCACAATCAAATATAGTATTGATCCTGTATCAAGTTCCAGATCATCTATCAGCTTCAGACATCCTGTGCACTAATTTCGTCACCGAACACTTTGAAAATTGCTTTCAAAAACATTTCTTTCGCATTTAATCGCCCAGGTTATTTCAAAATTGTGGAACAAAGTTATGATTTTCCCAAGTGGACATAGACTTTTTGAAATGTATAAAAAAATCAATATAGGATCAATACTTCCAAACCTGAAATGTACTTATAATCGATGAGAAAGAGAAAATCAAATATTGTATGTAATCTGAAGGTTTCATTGTTTCAAAATTTTGATCGGAGTGGTTAGTTAAGACCACCGCATGATCTATAAACTGGATAACCACAATCAATGGAACCGGCTCTGAAAAATTGGCATCGCATGGAGGTAAAAATCGTGAACACTGTGCGGTGCATATTGGCTTGCATTTTTGTTAGGGTCGATGCCAAGAACTCAATGAATGGAGTTGTATGCAACTACTGCGCATACTCCTACATAGCCGCTGGTTTTACATTTTATCGTCGTAAATTGGTCACGCCTATATTTATCCAGTTAATATAGATCAGTGGTTGAAACACTTAAATCTGAAAAAAAAATTTACACATGGTATTTTTCAAATAAAATACCCCGTATATTTTTCGCTAGAATGATTGATATTTTTCTTCTGATTCAAAATAAACCATATATGTTGGTATTTGGTTCAGCCGTTTTTAAAATCTCATTACTTGGACATTACCTTGACTTGGATTCCCAAGAGACGATAGAATCCAAACCAACATATTGTTATTTTTATGAGACTTGGGTACCCATAATAAAGAAAACCGTCATTTCTTTCTTCCAAGGTTAATTTTATGGATAAAAAAAGAAAAGACGGTAGAAGAAACGTAGGACACAATAGCTGACATCCATTTAATGAATAAGTACCTGTCTATACAATGATTAAAATTAGGTACCCATAATAAAGAAAACGGTCATTTCTTTCTTCCAAGGTTAATTTTATGGATAAAAAAAGAAAAGACGGTAGAAGAAACGTAGGACACAATAGCTGACATCCATTTAATGAATAAGTACCTGTCTATACAATGATTAAAATTAGGTACCCATAATAAAGAAAACGTTAATTTTTTTGTTCCAAGGTTAATTTTATGGAGACAAGAAGAAGACGGTAGGAGAAACGTAGGACACAATAGCTGATATCCATTTGATGAATAAGTACCTGTCTATACAATGATTAAAATTAGGTACCCATAATAAAGAAAACGTTAATTTTTTTGTTCCAAGGTTAATTTTATGGAGACAAGAAAAAGACGGTAGGAGAAACGTAGGACACAATAGCTGATATTCATTTGATGAATAAGTACCTGTCTATACAATGATTAAAATTAGGTACCCATAATAAAGAAAACGTTAATTTTTTTGTTCCAAGGTTAATTTTATGGAGACAAGAAAAAGACGGTAGGAGAAACGTAGGACACAATAGCTGATATCCATTTGATGAATAAGTACCTGTCTATACAATGATTAAAATTAGGTACCCATAATAAAGAAAACGTTAATTTTTTTGTTCCAAGGTTAATTTTATGGACAAAAAAAGAAAAGACGGTAGGAGAAACGTAGGACACAATAGCTGATATCCACTTGATGAATAAGTACCTGTCTAAACAGTGATTGAAATTAGGTACCCATAATAAAGAAAACGTTAATTTTTTTGTTCCAAGGTTAATTTTATGGATAAAAAAAGAAAAGACGGTAGGAGAAACGTAGGACACAATAGCTGATATCCATTTGATGAATAAGTACCTGTCTAAACAGTGATTAAAATTAGGTACCCATAATAAAGAAAACGTTAATTTTTTTCTTCCAAGGTTAATTTTATGGATAAAAAAAGAAAAGACGGTAGGAGAAACGTAGGACACAAAAGCTGATATCCATTTGATGAATAAGTACCTGTCTAAACAGTGATTAAAATTAGGTACCCATAATAAAGAAAACGGTCATTTCTTTCTTCCAAGGTTAATTTTATGGAGAAAAAAAAAGACGGTAGGAGAAACGTAGGACACAATAGCTGATATCCATTTGATGAATAAGTACCTGTCTAAACAGTGATTAAAATTAGGTACCCATAATAAAGAAAACGGTCATTTGTTTCTTCCAAGGTTAATTTTATGGAGAAAAAAAAAGACGGTAGGAGAAACGTAGGACACAACAGCTGATATCCATTTGATGCATAAGTACCTGTCTATACAATGATTGAAATTAGGTACCCATAATAAAGAAAACATTAATTTTTTTCCAAGGTTAATTATATGTGGAAATGGTTTTTCGTGGGAATGAATATATATATATGTTAATTTTATGGAGAAAAAAAGAAAAGACGGTAGAAGAAACGTAGGACACAATAGCTGATATCCATTTGATGAATAAGTACCTGTCTATACAGTGATTAAGGTTAGGTACCCATAATAAAGAAAACGTTAATTTTTTTCCAAGGTTAATTATTTGGACAAAAAAAGAAAAGACGGTAGGAGAAACGTAGGACACAACAGCTGATATCCATTTGATGAATAAGTACCTGTCTATACAAGCTGTAGAAAAGTGAACATCATAAAAGATTTCGAAGCATCAATTATACGGATTATACCCCATATAATAAACTCACTTTGCCAATTGCCCGAATTAAATACCACTCTCAATCAAATATCACTACTATAAAGGGTGTCCGGGAAAATGTGAGAGATCTCTCGGATTCAGATAGAACATTGAAAAATAAGATGACAAGTTTCCGCAAACTTTTGTCCTGGAGGCCCCCTCTACGGAGATACGAGCCCCAAAAGGACGGAGATCCATTTTTCTTGGATAACTTCTTAACCACTCAATATAATTTGATGTACATTTGATATTATAAACAGTCAACATTACCACTTGAAATACTGCCCTTAAAACATAATTAGCTTGTTTAGTTCACCAGGAGCGGACTAGGTTTAACATTTTAAGGCTCACATTTTTAACACCCTGCATGATAAGGAGTTGAAAATAATACATTTCGATACCTCGAACATTAAGCTGAAGAAATGGTACTCTTGTTCATTATCGATAAAATGAACCGTTTTTGAGAAAAAAACATATTTTTATCCAAAAACCATCGAAAATAACCATAATGCAGTGCTGTCCTTGACGTATTTTTTTAATAAATTTTAAAGCTTTATTTTCCTCGAAATTTTTATGAAAACTAATCTGAGAAAACAATGCAAAAATTCGAAAAAACATTTTTTTTTAAATAATTTCGTCACGGGCACCACTTCGTCATGGAGTTTTTCGAGTTTTTTTTAATAAAAATAGGTTTTTTTCACGTGAACGGTTCCTTTTATCGATAATGAACAAGAGTACCTTTTTTGTAGCCTAAGGTTCGACTATGTAAATTTATTTTTTTCAAGTCTTTATCATACAGGGTGTTGAAAATTTAAGCATTAAAATGTACAGCTGGTTCGTAAAAAAACTGGTATTGCTCATAGAAATGTTCAAAAAATTGAGCAGTGTAATATTTGTTTTGACAAAACAAAAAAGTATGACGTCATATTTTTACCAGGTTGATACTGTTGAATATTTTTTTTCAAATGAATCCTCACAGGAGTACAGGAACTAGAGCGAAAACATTGAATTGGTCGATTGTGTGTATCAAAATTTGCAAATCTACCTGATTCAAATCAATTATTTACATACATACATCATAACATACCCAAACTGTTCACTTGAATGACATGTCACTGTCGTATAGTTTTGACAAAACAAATATTACACTGCTCAATTTTGTAAACATTTCTATGAGCAATACCGGTTTTTTTACGAACCAGCTGTACAGCCTAGTCCGCCCCTGGTAAACTAAACAAGCTTATTATGTTTTAAGGGCAGTATTTCAAGAGGTAATGTTGACTGTTGATCAAATTAAATTCATCAAATTATATTGAGTGGTTAAAAAGTTATTCAAGAAAAAATTATTTCCAGTGGCGTCCTTTCGGGGCCCCTTTCTCCGAGGGACTCTAGAAAAAAAAATGTTCTATCTGAATGCGAGAGATCTCCCACATTTTCTCGGAGACCCTGTATAGAGTTCTTATTTGATTGAAACAAATTCAAAAACATTAACAAAAAAAATCCTCGAGTTTGTTCGAACTCAATAAAAGTTCCACCCAGTTTGTCAATACCCAAAGAATATGTATGACTGCAGTAGGTATACAGAGTGTTTCAAAATCGATGCGCATGCCAACGCTCGGCTGAAATTGTGCATTCGAAAATTGAAAAAAGACTATCAACATAAACCTGGAAGTTCAATATACAGGTACCAACACATGCTCATTTTATTATTTTTTTTAGTTGAATGCAGGTAGATGTTTCAAAAAATATAAATGTCGGTTCTCATGCAATATAGTAGTCTCAATTATTATTTATCTATTCAGAATACACTGTGGTGGCTGATCATAAACAAATAAGAAATATGCCAAGAAGTAAAAGGGTGGCACAATTTTTATATCATGATATTCGTAAAACTACTCTAGGAAGTCCACTGAAGTAGAATTTTCACACAACATTTTTTTTGTTTGTGTTCAACACTACCCTGTATCACGAGAGGTTATAGATCGTCATCTATCGGCAGATTCATCAACCACTCAATGCAATTTTTAGCATCAAAATGCGGTAGATCGATTCACGGCTCGATGGTGGAGATCGAGCCGTGAATCGATCCTCCCGGAAAAGCAAGGAAAATAATTTCGAAAACTATTTTCTCAGACAAACCAATCTATGAACGTTTCCGCCTACTACACGTCATCAGCATAGCTTGGGCTTGCCTGTAGAACTGGATCGAAATTGGGTTTGCGTCTATCCGACAAGTATTACTCACTACTATGTTGATGCTGATGACGCCTCAAACGTTCATAGATTGGTTTGTCTGAGAAAATGATTTTCGAAATTATTTTCCTTGCTTTTCCGGGAGGATTAAACCCGTTATTAGATCGATTCACGTCTCGATGATTGAGATCTATCGCATTATGATGCTAAAAATTGAATTTAGTGATCTTTAACATCTCGTAACTCTTTCACTGGTCGGATAGACGCAAACCCCATTTCGAATCCAGTTCTTCAGGTAAGCCCAAGCTATGCTGATGAGGCCTATTAGGCAGAAACAGGAAGATTTTGAAATAAAACAGGTTCATAAAGCATCGGAAAAGGCAACCGCGGAAGACCGAACTCGCCATTGAGTTCAAATACTGAAAAAAAATACTGGTAAACCCAGACCAGCAACTGGACGATGGCATATAATTTAGCTAAACAGATTTAACGAAAAAAATGGTGAGTTACAAACCGTTAAAAAATGTATCTCACGGCACATTCCAGTTTTTTAGGTAAAGCAGGCAAGAAATGGCTGGAATTGTTTTTGCGTCATCAGTGTCCTCGGATTTTGTGATCAAAATTTCAGGCCTTCAACGCAAAAACAATTCCAGCCATTTCTTGCCTGCTTTACCTGGAAAGTTGAGAGTAATTATTGTGAAAACTCATGTGTCTTCTAAATGGCAGTGCATCTCACCTCCCTTCACCCTATATCCAAAACTATATGTATATTTCTATAGTCTACGTTCCAGAATGGATTTTCAGATCGTACTTGAACCAAATCCTCCAAATACCCTAATTCTGATTGTTAAAAATATTTTTTCAGATTTTTTCAATTTTTTCACGCTGTTTAACTTATATCTAATTCAATAAAATAGAGCAACCTATCCAGGAAATATGTCCTATTTTGTCCTATTTCTATGGTTACAACATGCTGTGATATGCTTATGGATCTGCACCATTGCAGACTGTGTACAAAATTAAAATTAAAAGAGCGGAAGGAACAGAACCTTTCATGTTGACTCCCCAACGACCCGTTAAAAATGGGTAACTCTTCAGATAAGAGCCGTATTCATATGACTGGTCAACATTAAGTGATTATGTCCATGGTAATAGACTCGATGACTTGTTAAAGCCAGAAATGATGTTGGTTGTAAAAATCCGCTCATAGTGTATCCCTCTTAGTCTGACTTTTCTCGAAACTCGTCCGACATGGGTGACCCTCATATCCTAAGAACTGTGGTCGGAATGACTCAGGAGATAAAGTAACACAAGCCCCCCCACTGCGACAAAGTGGGGAATACGTTGGGGGGGGGGAAAAGGTCGACAGTCAAGGAACACCGGTAATTAGGAATTGAACAAAAAATAATTGATTATTCAATTATATCAAAAATAAAAGAAACATTCGCTTACAATATCACGATTATAATAATATGGTTTAAAGACTACTTTGCAAAAAAAACTTCATTTTAACACTGTATACCTTGTTATTTTTTTTATCAAGATCAATGTTCAAGCTATATTTATATCAAGACAATTGAACATATAAAAATAACTTTTCTCAATAAGATTAGTTCTTTTTTGAAAAATTGAGTTTCTATATTAATTTGAAAAATGAAAAGTTCAAGATTATCGATTTTCTATTCTTTGCTGTGGTCGCAGGAATTTTATTTTTACGATCCCGGTAATGGATAACTTTCTTCAGGGGCGCGACCCTGCCTTCGTCAGCCTTGATTTTTCCTTCAAACCTATCCAGAAAAAATCATGTCTTTTTATCCTGGTTTCCATGTCACGCCACTTTGCTATTTCACGTTCTGTTCCAAAATCCTCATTGACATGTAGATTGAGCAGATTCAGCTCGATGATGAATTTTATCAAGTTTGGAACTGAGTCAGAACCAATTAATTACAAACATCCGCAGTTTGATAGTCCAAATTCACTATGACTTGATTTTCATTTCAAATCTCTACATTTAACTCTACTTATATCTAAATTACTGATTTTTTTCATGTCCAAACTATTTTTAGTTATTTGATGATTAATTTAGGATTTTGGTAGTTGATAAGTATTCGTAGATGCACATAGATTGTGAAGGTCTACATGCCAGGAAATTTCACTTTTTTCAGTCAAATTTAGTTTAAAACCAACAGCTGAACATTTGGTAGACTCTAACAATCTATAGACACTACTAAATTTCCGCGTAGCCATATTGTTATAGTTATAATGTCAGACGGTTATAAGTGAGTATTGAAGTAAACAGGTCTTGAATTATAACTATTAGTTGTTAAGAACATGTAGTTTTAGTTTGCAATTAGATTCTTTAATTTTTTTCTAAAAAATGCGAATAATTCATTTTTTTATGGTCATTACAACCAAAAAAAAAATATTTCTTGACTGTGGTTATACATTAATTACATATTTTAATCAAGGTAGTTCAATTTCATCAATGTAAGGATTTAGTTTTGGCAATTATTGTAAGTTGAGACTGAGTTATTTGTAATACAGAGAAGAAATTATTCAAATTTGATATTATATGATCAACGTAAACAGTTTTTTCAAAAGCTTATTTAGAGTCACCGCAAGAACCTCTCATTTATTGAGGTAACTCATTCAAAACAAACAAATACAAAAACAAACAATAATTACATCAGTTGACACCTATGCATCCAACAAGAATTTATAGTTAAAACATCAGACTGTTACAAGTGTGTGAATATTAAGCAGACTCTGAGTTATAACTATAATTAGGTAATGTTCAATAAATAGTTTGTAATTCCTTTGAGTTCATTTCATCACTTATTTATTATTGATTTCAATTTAGTAGAGTTATATTCTAGTTCTAATTATATCACTGTAATCATTTAGTTCAAGTAACCGTAAGTGGAAACTGATCGTGAATTATTTCTCATACAAAGAAGACAATAATATTAATTTGATAAGTTCGAGATAATAACATTTTTCACAATCTTAATTCATTGGAGTTCAAAATTCATCGTATGATAGTTATTGATACGATGACTGAAGTACCTACTTTTTCAGTACTCATTACAATTCCATCATAAAAACATCCAGAAAAACAATCTTATCAAATCGAAATTCCGACAATGATGTTTCTGGATAAAAACAGTTTATTTGAAAGAACATAATAATATAAAATTATTCGAAAGGGTGTTCTTGAAATTGCCAGGTACAAGTACAAGTGCACCCGGGTTAGAGATATACAGGGTCCTGCAATAATGGGTCAGGCATCCATAGCTCGTATACCATTCAGGTTAGGAATTTCATTCATGCGCAGACCTATACTATACATATGAGTGTATTTCAGGAAAATATTTTCGCAAATACAGAATGGTTAAAAAAAAAGTGACGACCTTTTTATTTATTTTTTAATGGGACACCCTGTATTTTTTTGGATATAAAGATTTGTTTCGGTGTTCTTTCTTATGTCCGAAATTTTCATCTGATCTGCTTTGATACTTTTCGAGAACAAAAAAAAAAAAAATAGTTTTGCAGTCCTTCAAAAAATAATTTTAAAGATCGTCTTGGGTCGGCTTTTTTCCAGCTCCGCAGTGGCAATTCCAATACAGTGAGTCCGAAGATACTCCAACATCAAATATGGTTTTCTTCTATTTTGTACAGGGTGTCCAAAATTTGATTCCGAATGTGACAACTTTTAAAGCAGTTTTTCTCAAGATTTTCGAATGGTACACCCTGTATATTATTTCACCATTCAATGCAGAATGTAGGTACAGACACTTTTTGTATTCATAAATTCATTCAAATTCTCAACCGTTCAAAAGATATTCACCAGAAACCATAATGAAAAAATGCTTGTTTATCTAAACAATACATAATATTGTTTTGACATTAGTTGTGAAAGAATTTTGGCGAATAATTTGTTGAGAAAATGAATTTTTCAAAAGAAGAGCTCATTGATAAGATTTTTGTATGGATGGAGCTCCGGTCCATTATTCCCTTCAGGTCAGAGGTCTATTGGATAATATCTACGCAAATCGCTGGATTGGAAGAGGGCCAGTTTGGTGGCCGGCAAGGCCACCCGATTTAACCGAGCTTGACTTTTTTTCTGTGGGGGTACGTGAAAGATCTTGTTTATACGGAGCCCCCAACAACTGGGCAGAAAATGCGACAAAGAATAAATGATGCGTTTGCAACAATTTCACCCGCAATGCTCAGAGATGTGGACAGGTCTTTTCAAGTGAGTATTTATTCTTGAGTGCATTGAAGAAAACTGAAGACATTTCGAACATCATTTATTTTTTTGTTTTTCTGCAAAAATGCATTTTTTTATTTTATGAACAGCTTGATTTTTCATCGTGGCTATTTCGTGTAGATACTACCTATACTTTTTTATTGATAAAAATTGACATATTTATGATTTTTGGTGAATATTTTTTCAACGGTTCAAAATTTAAATAAACTTGTAAATACAAAAAGTGTTTGTACCCTCATTCTGCATTAAAATGTGAAATGATATACAGGGTGTACCATTTGAAAATCTTGAGGAAAACTGCTTTGAAAGTTGTCACATTCGAAATCAAATTTTGGACACCTTGTACAAAAAAAAACATTTGATGTTGGATTATCTTCGTACTTACTGTATTGGAATTACCACTGCGGAGCTGGAAAAGAACAGACCCAAGACCATTTTTAAAATTATTTTTTGAAAGGTTGCAAAACGATTATTTTTTGTATTTTTTGTTTTTTTCTCGAAAACTATCAAAGCAAATCAGGTGGAAATTTTGGACATAGGAAAAAACACCATTTTATATTCAAAAAAATACAGGGTGTCCTATTTAAAAAAAAAATTAGAATGTCCCTTTCTTTTGAACCACACTGTTTGCCAAATATTTTCCTGAAATACACTCATATGTATAGTATAGGTCTGCTGCGCATGAACGAAATTCCTAACCTGAATGGTATACGAGCTATGAATGCCTGACGCACTATTGCAGGACCCTGTATACCACTCAAAAGCGTAACTACATTGTTACATTTGGATTTGTTCCTTCAAGTTGATTTTTAAACTCGAAGGAATAGCATTGATTTTTAAACTCGAAGGAATAGCATGGATAGATGCTATCTTGCTTTTGGGTCCCCTCCGACATATTCCCCACTTTAACGCTAACGCAGTGGGAGTTACTTGGGTTACTCTATCTTCTGAGTTATGCCACCGAGAGTTTTTAGGATCTGTTGGAAGGGCCACCCATGTCGGACGAGTCTTGAGATAAGCCAAATGAATCAATTTCAAAAATATGCTAAATTCAACCTAGTTGGAAAAGAAAACACGAAATAAGCTTAAAGTATTCGAACATTAACTTAATTATGATAGCTATAACTAGACATTTGCTTAATATACACATTATTTATAGCAGTTATGTTAAAACTCACTAAAAAGGCATATTAAAGAACCGTTTTCTTGATTATCAAAGTGTTAACTGATTGAATTATTGTTTTATTTTTAAGTAGGTATGATGTGGAATAATTAAATTGAGAGTACTGAAATCGTACTTCAGTCTGGCTATTGATACGATGACTGAACTTTGAATTCCAGTGAATTAAGTGAAGAATGTGATTATCTCGAACTAATCAACTCATTATTGTCTTCTCTGTATGACAAATAATTCACGATCAGTTTCCACTTACAGTTACTTGAACTAAATGATTACATTGATATAATTAAAACTAAAATATAACTCTACTAAATTGAGATCAATAAAACATAAGTGATGAAATGAGCTCAAATGAATTACAAACTATTTATTGAACATGCACCTAATTATAGTTATAACTCAAAGTCTGCTTAATATTCACACACTTGTAACAGTCTGATGTTTTAACTATAAATTCTTGTTGGATGCATAGGTGTCAACTGATGTAATTATTGTTTGTTTTTGTATTTGTTTGTTTTGAATGAGTTACCTCAATAAATGAGAGGTTCTTGCGGTGACCCTAAATAAGCTCTTAAAAAAACTGTTTACCTTGATCATATAATATCAAATTTAAATAATTTCTTCTCTGTATGACAGATAACTCAGCCTCAACTTAAAATAATTACTGAAACTAAATCCTTACATTAATGAAATTAAACTCTTGATTAAAATATGTAATCAATGTATAACCACAGTCAAGTAAGATTTTTTTTTGGTTGTAATGACCATAAAAATATGAATTATTCGCATTTCTTTTGAAAAAAATTAAAGAATCTAATTGTAAACTAAAACTACATGTTCTTAACAACTAATAGTTATAATCCAAGTCCTGCTTAATACAATACACACCTATAACCGTCTGACATTATAACTATAACAATATGGCTACGCGGAAATTTAGTAGTGTCTATAGATTGTTTGAGTCTACCAAATGTTCAGCTGTTGATTTTAAACTGAATTTGACTGAAAAAAGTGAAATTTCCTGGCATGTAGACCTTCACAATCTATGTGCATCTACGAATACTTAACAACTACCAAAATCCTAAATTAATCATCAAATAACTAAAAATAGTTTGGACATGAAAAAAATCAGTAATTTAGATATAGGTAGAGTTAAATGTAGAGATTTGAAATGAAAATCAAGTCATAGTGAATTAGGACTATCAAACTGCGGATGTTTGTAATTAATTGGTTCCGACTCAGTTCCAAACTTGATAAAATTCATCATCGAGCTGAATCTGCTCAATCTACATGTCAATGAGGATTCTGGAACAGAACGTGAAATAGCAAAGTGGCGTGACATGGAAACCAGGATAAAAGGACGTGATTTTTCCTGGATAGGTTTGAAGGAAAAATCAAGGCTGACGAAGGCAGGGTCGCGTCCCTGAAGAAAGTTATCCATTACCGGGATTGTAGAAATAAAATTCCTGCGACCACAGCAAAGAATAGAAAATCGATAATCTTAAACTTTTCATTTTTCAAATTAATATAGAAACTCTATTCTTAAAAAAAGAACAGATCATACTGAGAACAAATATTTCCATATGTTCAATTGTCTTGATACAAATATAACTTGAAAACTGATCTTGATAAAAAAAAAAAATAACAAGGTACACAGTGATAGAATGAGGTTTTTTTTGTGAAGTAGTCTTTAAACCATATTATTATATTCGTGATATTGAAAGCGAATGTTCGTTTGATTTTTGATACAATTGAATAATCAATCATTGTTGGTTTGATTCTTAATTACCGGTGTTCGTTGACTGTCGACATTTTCTATAAAAAAAAAACTTCACATGATTCACAGTGACTACTTCATTTTTTCAATTTAAACCTAGAATCATATCAATAACTAAATCTTACAACCAATAGTTATAAATCAGGACGTTGTTTAATATTTACAAACTTATGACAAGCTGACTTTGTAACTATTTTGGACCTTTGGAAATGTTTATCACGAGTTTGCTCACTACTACTTTGAGTATTAAATACGTAGTAGATACCTACGTATTTAATACTCAAAGTAGTCCAAGCCAGTTCATCAGCCTCCAACAATTTCAAACTTTCATAAAATAGTCGATTTTGAATTCAAGTTAACAAACATCACTGACGGAGATCGATTTAAATCAATAATTAAATAAATAAGTGACGACAGAGATACGCTACATATCCTATGAGTAACTGCTGTATGTACACATTTTTCGCAGTCAGTCATCCCCTAGCCTTCATTACCCTGAGAACTCCTTACCTTAAACCTAACTATATTCTATACCTATATTAACTTTACTTACTAAACTTAATAAAGCCATATCGATGTCACAAAAAATGGTAACACGACTAGCTCTGGATGATTCCTTCTTGGTGAGATTTTTTTCTCAAAACTCTTCCGGTGGGTGACCATACCATCTTCTTACCAATAGATACGAAGAACTAGCTCTCATTCCCACTGCGACAAAGTGGGGAATACGGTCGGGGGAGACAACAGTCAACAGTGATTTTTAATCAAATTTTTGTTATCCCGCGTTTCCTACTTTCAGACAACTCGTGAGAATTTGTGGATAGACTGTTACCAATCAATAAAACTACAGAGCACAACAAGAATTTGTAGAATGTCCTGAAGTGGTTCATACCAAAAAAAAATAATAAACCGGAACTATTGCAAAACAAAAGTTTTTTGGGAAGGTCAGGAAGGTCTTCTCTATTGAGTAGAGTAGATAACCGGTTTTTGATAACTGAGAAGTTAAAAGTGGATATATCCAGACAACTGTTATTTTTATAAATATAATATTTTTTGGTACAGAACTATGTTAAGGACTCAATTTTTCTCAAGGTGTTTAATTTTGTTAAATTTGGTAGAGGCAATGGGATTTCAATGTATTTTATTAAACTGTTGCTGATATTAGATTATTCGTCCAACAAATGAGAATTGATTTACTGTTCATTGGAAAGTAATGCGCTGGAAAGTTCTTTAGGTTAATGTCTAAATAAATTCTGTTTTTTCAATCTGAAGAACTATTGATCCGAACCAACCAAAATCTATTCCAACTTCAACAACGCTTCAGGTTTCTGAATCTGGTAGGTCAATCACGATTTGATACTTCCAAGATTGATATGGAAAGTGCGACAATAACTTAAAATTAATAGTACCTATTATTATACATAATATTGACATCAAGAAGTTATAAAATCAGAATGTTGAGTACCTCCTACAGTTCAGGTACTTATTGCTATATTTTGTATGCAGGAAGCTCAATGTAAAGGATAACCTGATCATGGAAAATTATCCTTATAATCCGCAACATAAATGTAAAACAAATTTAACATTACCTTGAGCTCCGTTGATTCGAACCGCCATACAAAATAGTTCTGAACAGTCGTTGGACATAAACAAGTCAATATCTCTTGATCACCTCCATCTGGTGGACATCTGGATAGATATTTGGCTCTTGATGCATCCAAGAAAACTATGTTGAGAGCGGACTTGAGCTTGGGCAAATTTGACCCAACATCTTGATAGAGAAGACTTTGTTTCTTGTGCAATGGTGCTGCATCAAGATTGTATTTTGGTTGCTTGGTTCTCTTTTTGTAGAAACTGGTATCAGACATCTTTTTTTAAAGATTGATGACTGATGTGGCTGTTGGCCTGACGTTGATCGGGTAACTGATGCTTATTACCCGTATCTGTAATAAAAAGAAACTTTTGAAATCAATGTTGAGATCCGGGGTATAACATATTCGTAGATAGTAAGGAGATCAACGTATAATCGATTAATGAGTCAGGGGCGTAGCCACGGTGGTTTTGGGGGTCAAACCCTCTCTCAGGCTCCCAAGTGATCAGAAATTATGATTGAAAAGGAATGCGTAAAATAAAACAACAGCAATACAAATATTGTCTCATTGTTTTGTGGAGTATCACCCAAATCTTTCACGCCCCAAACCTCTTATAATTGTCTGGCTACACCGTCGGTTCTACGGGGGGGATGGGGGGGTAATGGAGGTAGTTACCCCTCCCAGAGTAGTGTACATACACAAAAAAAATGTACATCATCTCTATTTCTTTGTGACAAAAAACAGAACAGCCATGTTAGGAACAAGGTCAACAAAACATTAAAGCTGAACCTTAGAGTCTTAATTAATTCATTTTTGGTTGCCAAAAATTACGATGTATGATAAAATGGCGAATGCGCTTTCAAAAATGTTTCGCCTGCATTCCGGGATATCTCGCGTGATATTACCCCCCCCCCCTACATTTTGCTCCAGAACCGCCGTTGTCTGGCTACGTCACTGGAACCCCACCACTGGCATGCATACCAGACTAAAAAAGTCATCAACTGGTCCAAACCAACATTACCGAATTTTGCAACCACCAAAAACCTAGAATAAGCAGTATGCACAGCCACAAGTGGCATCCAATAAGCCATAGAAGAATCCTCAATTACATCAATCTCCACTACGCTCCACAAAAATAAATCACCTGAAGACATCCCACAAGGCCACAAGCAAAAAAAAAACAGAACAGGATCAGAAGAGAACATCTTGACCTTAAAAAAGAACACAGGCTTTTCAGAAAATGGACAAACGAGAAATGGATAGTGGAACGGTATAACCCAGGGAAAAGTCAAGGAGAGGTTTTATCGCAATAATGTAGGAAAAAGTCCATTACACTACCAGTCCTAGAAACTCACGATGATAGGACACTAATCAAGCCACAAGCCACAAGATATATATTTTTTATTATTTCAAATAACACAGAAATGGGATATAAACTAGTAATCAAAATCTAACTTTTTCAAAATGCGAAACAAAATGAAAAAGATCAAGATTTCAGCACGCTTAGGGATCAATCTATTTCTTCTAGTACAACAAATGTTGCCAGCATCGGAGAAAATTATTTGTTCACTAAAGACGCTTGCAGAAAGGGCAGATAAGAAAAATTTTTGCTTGATTTTTAAATTATAACTTTTTTATTGAAATCCCCCCATTCAAACCAAAATTCGTTTTTGTCAATTACGGAAGTTGGATAGGTACAGACCCCGGTACAGACTAATTTTCTCTTTTCAGTTTTTCGAATTTTTTCTCAATTTTTTTTTTCATGGTTCAGTTACAAAATGACTTTAATATCAATGTTTTAAAATGTCGTGCCGATACCGATATTTTATCGATATCGGCAACTCAAATATTGATATATCGGCGATTATCGGTATCGGCAAAAAATAAGCATATCGGCCGATCACTAATTATTATCAATTTAATCCCAAAATACCTACACCTCATATTATTTTGACTGTCCAGAAACAGTCAGAATCCAGAAATACGCCTTCGGCCTGTCCTAATCCTTTGAAATTTTCACACAATAATCTACTCGATAAGACCTTTCGAATGATGGGTCACACGACCCCCCTTTCCATTTAAAAAAATGTTTTAAAATGGCGCCCAGCCACCATCTTGAATACTAAAAGTACGTCAGTAACATCAAAAAGTAGTATTTCGACAGCAATTAAAGTATGCAAAGTTTCAAAATTTTTGGTGCACACATTAAAAAAAAAGGGGGGGGGGAAATTTTAGAGCCGCACTGTATATCTCTGATTTGAAAAAAATCCTTTGGAAAATAACAAAACTATACAAACATAACCTCACAATGCCATTTTTTCAATTTTTTTTTGATAAAATCCCAAATAGAACCTACATCTCTGATTTGAACAAAATCCTTTGGAAATTAACAAAACTATGCAAACATAACCTCACTCACTGTCATTTAAAAAAAAAATGAACAAATCCCAATAAGAACCTACATCTCTATATTGAAAAAAATCCTTTGAAAAACAGCAAACCTATGCAAACATTAACCTCGTCAAGCCATTTTTTTTAACTTAACACATCGGCAAATCAAATTTAAAATCGGTTTAGTAGGTTAGAAGTCCATCGCGGACAAACAACGTGACACGTGTTAAATTCTTATATATAAAGAATGTCGGTAGTGCAAAAAATTTAACAACTAATAGTGCCAAAAGGAACTTGATTTTGAAAAAAAAAAGAATGAATTCCAGAAGTCGCCCAGTGCCTGAACTTATCATACGACAAACCAGTAAAGACAAAAATAAATAAGTTCATCCAAACTTTCGCAAAGGTAGGTATGAAGGTGATTGTGAACTAGTTTCACTGTTTCGTTTGTTTATTATTTTCTAATGACTCGTCCGAGTGTTTATGGTGCAAAACCGGAGATGAAGACTTGAAAGAGAAATTGAAAAAACATGCTTTTTTTGCAGATCACATGAAATATTCGGTGAAACATGCAACCGTTGCGTTGGAAGTGTTATTGATAATCGCACTCAGCTAGCATCGCTTGCTTACAGTAAGTCCATTCAAGATTACAATGAAAATGTTTCAAAAAATTGTTATATTTTGAAAAAAATTATAGATTTTGTTAAATTTTGTGGAGCATTTGAGCTGGCACTACGTGGTCATGATGAGAAGATTTTTTCCGAAAATCCAGGAGTTAGTTTGTCTAGGACCTATTATAGATTTCCGCCAGGATTTCCGCACAGTCCCGTATTTTGAAAACATGTCCCGTGTACTCGACGCATAACCGAATTTACCCGTTTTAGACCAAGCCATCCATAGACCCTTTTTGATATCTCATGCTTGATCTAATCTCGATCTAATGCTAATGCGGCTTCATTGCAAAATGCGTTCAAAATGTGGATTAACTTATGATGATTGAACGTTTACGTTAACTGAACACATCCATTTCACGATTAGTAAACAATCTCAACAGAAATATTCAGTTAACGTGAACGTTCATAGCCCCCATTATGTCAATGTGCATGGTTATCCATTTTGCAAATGCATTCATCCAAATTGAATTTTAGTAACTACAGTCACAATAATCTGACCGACAAAAAACGGGAAAAAGTTAAGTTAGTATGGTTATGTTAGTAATAATAAGATTAATAAGTCATCAGCTGACCGGAAACGTTATGAACAAATAACGTCATGATATATGGAAATAACGTCATGATATATGGTATAAACCCGGGTATAAATATATTTCTCTTATCCCGATTGATATAAAATCGGTTTGGCTGTGGTAATTACAACAGAAATCAAACGACTTTTTCAGAGATTGAAAAATCACGAAAATAAGAAGTCTTCCGAGCAGAAAAAAAATGAAAATTGAATCAACTCTGAATCGTCAATTTCATAATTGGAATCTCAAAATGACTCGAACCAAACACATTCTAGTAAATACGCAAATGAAGCAACAGCTCGCGAATATGCTACAAAAACACATTTTTTTATAATATCATGTGATAATGTAGGTATACAGCAATAAAACTAAGTATAATTGTAAACAACTATAGAGGTGAGTATTTAAGAATTGTAGAAATTTCTCAAAATGTCAAAGAAGGGCGCGGTCTTCGCCCAAAGCTGAGCCCCCTTCCGTTTTATGTTGTGGCAAAAACGGATGACCCGACACCTACACGTCCAACAAGGAAAGTTAGCTGAGGGGCCCAAGGACAGTTTTCTATGGAAAGTTCGAAATACCTTTTTACGATCTAAACGCTTTGATGAATAAATGAGATTTGATGATAGTACAATCTTCAAATAAAGGAAGTCGAAAATATATGTAAAATAATTGAAAAGCGTTCTCCGACTGTACTTACCACGCCCAGTTTGGTTTAAAATGACTGAGGACTGTTCGCAGTTTCACTTCAACTCCGTCCTTTCGAGTTATTTACAAGGGTAAACGGAAAAACTATTAATCCGGAATAGAAATCCATCAAATAATGGAAATTTATAAACCATAATCTGAATATTGATTATTTATGAATCACGCTCACGCCACCTCGTTCGTTCAACAAATAAAGAACGAACGAAACGAGGAACGATTGACTTTGACAGTATGACTATGACAGTTGACACTGTTGAGGTTTAAGTTCAATGGTGGATCCTCATGTGCGTATTTCAAGAACGGCGTTTTCGCGTTTTGCGATATGATTGGTTCGTGATATTTGCGCCGTCATGATTTGAAATTATACAACCAAACAGAACGGGTATGTCAATACGCTTAAAATGTCAAAACGCGGCCACTACGCCCATGGGGACACACTATAAGTCCCGTGTTTATAAGCTAACTTAAACTTACGTGAAATGGGCGTGCGCATGATCTTTGATTTGCAGTGTTGCCACTGATGGCTTTTTGGATTGAACTGATGAAAATAAATTCAGTAGTTTACTTGGACTCATATTCTTCGTTTATACTTAAACTTGTTCTAGGTTTGAAGGCGTTTGAATACAAGATTTCGTAATGCAAAATCTGGTATTAAAACGCTGTTAAACCTTGAACGAGTTCAAGTATGAACGGATAATACGGGTATTACTGCTGTGTAAAACACGGTCTTCATGTCGTTTCTAAATCTATTTTAAATTTTTTGCTTCGCTGAGCGAATCAAGAATTTAGATTTGAAAAGTTTTTTCTTTCTTATAATCAAGTTTTTCAAATTTTAATATAGATTAGGAACAGCTCCAATGAGGTGAAAAATTGGTGTGGATTGGCACAACAGTTTGGTTTTAATTTATACCTGAGCAAAGGTTCAGTACACTTTTCTTAACCGCGCGAAGATATAAGAGATAAAATCTCAGATTACCTGTTCTGGGCGTGATTTATGCTGTCGACGGTTGATCTTCCTCCATGAGTTGTCAGCCCGTATACGAATGAAAATCAAGGACATTTAAAGTGCTAATGAGGTAGGTGGAGCTTTCGTGCGGACTCACAATGGACTCAAACTGAATGCCTCTATACATATATATTTTTTTTGAGTAAGAAGAGGAGCAGTAGCTGAACAGTTTTTTTTTCCATTTCATAATGAAAAAAAAAACACAAACATCAAGCTTCATTGATGTCAAATTTCCAAATGACCCAAATTCTCTAAAATGGGCTGCTTTTTGAAATTGCTAACACAAAAAAGCTATGCATGGTTTGACATAAGAAAACGGCCATAAAATATCAGAATTTTCAACCGTAGGTATAGGAAGATTGTAAAAAGTATGAATCTTGCCATGTCATTTTTATAAAGATTGTACCTTTATTTCTGACAATATCGAGAACCGTTATTGAATTTATCGAGGAATTTATTATACTGTGTTTCTGGATGTGAGTGAATAATAAATCGTTACTGGTTGACACTGATGAATTGAATGGATCTTTCGTAGAAACAAACAATTATGATATCAGATATCACGTCAGGCAAAAAATCAAAATATGCGTGTGAATGTGAATGCCATTCCAGGGAACATTGAATTCAGGCGATACAATATACACACACCGGCAAAATTAGGGGAACGCACAAAATGTATTCAAAGTTTGACATCAATTTTTTCTGGAACTCAATGCTCGATTTCAATATATCTTTTTACTGGATTGTTGATCGGCTCTTTAAGAATACATCTGACTAGTTTTCGTTATGAAATTATTAATTTTTATACCATATACAGGGGCAAAAAGATAGTGAAGATATTTTGATGTTTTTTGAGACACTCTGTCGAGTGAACCGCTGACAGTTGAATATGGTCTTTAGCATCACATCGTAGCCTGAGCTTTTCTAAACATTTCCGATTTTTATTTTCTGTGATACCTATCTTGATTTTTAACGAAAATACAGGGTTTCTAAGTCTGTCATCGAGTGGCCAGACTGGAATTTGCTAGGGATCATGAAAATTGAGGCAATCACGCGTGGGCCAACGTGCTTTTCACAGATGAGAACCGGTTTTGCATTGATTCGATTTTTTTTCCTGGATAACGAAGGAGTAAGAACCATGAATTGGCCTACATGTTCCCTGGACCTTAATCCAATTGAACATGTCTGGGACAAAGTTTACTAATATACAATAGTAAACTTTGTCTGGGACATGACCTATTAGCCCGACGACTACGTTCTAGAACTCCCCAACCTCAAAATCTCGAGCAAGTGGCAGCTGCTTTTGGTTGAGATCTAAGACAATTTGCCACAAGAGCTCATCGACAATGTCATCAGAAACATGGGAAGGCGGATGACTGCTGTCATAAGGGCTCGTGGAGGTCACACGCGTTACTAAATTATTGTTACTATTGTTCAATTTTCAATCGTTTATTGTTATTTGAAAAGTTATTATGTAAAGTAAAAAATGAAGGCTAATTTCAGACTTTTCTTAGAAACCCTGTATTTTCGTTAAAAATTGAGATATCACAGAAAATAAAAAACGGAAATGTTAAGAAAAGATCAGGCTACAATGTGATGTTAAAGACCATATTCAACTCTCAGCGGTTCACTCCACAGAGTGTCTCAAAAAACATCAAAAAATCTTTACTTCCTTTTCGCCCCTGTATATGGTATAAAGACGAATACTTTTATAACGAAAACTGGTCAGATGTATTCTTGAAGAGCCGATCAACAATCCAGTAAAAAATATATTGAAATCGAGGATTGAGTTCTAGAGAAAGTTGATGTCAAACTTTGTATACATTTTGTGCGTTCCCCTAATCTTGCCGGTGTGTTTATTTCTACGAAAGATCCATTCAATTCAGCTTCGTCCGGACGAAATTTTCACCTGATGAAAGAGGTTTAAAATTTACCTTTTCCGACTAATTTGCGTATTGTGATATTGACAAATGGATTCAGTCTTAAAAAAAACAATATCATAGAGTCCATGCAATTAGCAATGTATACAGATGACATCAATTCCTGCGATAGAATGATCGTTTTTCTCTCCCATATCTTCAGGAACGTCATACTGAGCAAATGCGGTTTTTTGGCCTAGACCCCGTTACGCAAGCCGTTACGTCACTGTACTCTTTACTATTTCTGACAGTTTTGTTAGAACTCAGAGATAGAGATACACTTTGCAAATTATGTGGTCAGGAGCGTCGATTATGACAGTACGTTCCAGGTTCTCAAAACCAAATGAAATCACTTTCTTTTGGTATTTTACAAAAATTAATGGACAATCCTTTTCTAATCCCATCATTTCAAGGTTTCGTGACTAAAATTTGCCGTCGCACTCTTGCAATTTGACACCTTTGAATCTTTGGCTGCGTGGGGTTATTTGAGGTCACAGATCGATGCAAACAATCCCACTGCCACCAAGGCAATGAATATTAACTAAAACTGTGACCAAGGCGGAAATTAGACGCAGTTTTGAAAAAATATTTAGGTATAGCATGTGTTGTTCTTTGTTCTGAATATAAAAGTTCCAAATATCTAGTTTAGAAGTTTATAACCGTTTATAACCTTATAAATATTTCAAAGCTTTGTACCGAGCTTTGTACCAAGAAATGGATTTATTGAACCCTTAATTTAAATATCTCATTGAAACGCAAACGACTTATAGAAAGTATTAAGTACTGGGCGTTTTATTTAATATGATTCTTTGTATTGTTCAATAATTTGAGTATTGAAAAAAACATTATAATACAGAAAAGGACATGGAAATTACTTTTCACTCCGCTTAATACAGAGGGGTGGTGCTACCAACGACTGTGGGAAAATGGTGAGGAATTAGAATAAGTTTTTTCTTTGTATATAATAGTTAGTCAAAAAAGCTAGGTTTTAAAAATATAATATTATATAATATAATGATAAAAATATCATCCACTAAGCAGAGCTATATACAATTCACAAATCAAAACATAAATAAATAAATATGTGCTGAATGAAGGATCACTAAACTACATACATAATAAACAAATGAGTGTGAAAGGAAACAAAACAAAAAGTTACACTTTAAAACATTTAAAAGTTGAAGCGAAAAAGATAAAATGAATATTCTATCCTATAGTGCAAGGTGCAAGTATAGCGTGATCACATATGATTTGAGGAATTTCTTTAAGCTATATAGAGTATCACAGTTTTTAAGTTCATTTGGGAGTTTATTAAATTCAGTGTGTCCCTCGGTTCGTCCTTTATTATCCATGGTACAAGGTGTCCCAAAAAATTTGTGCCAAACTTAACTTGTATTTTTTCAAATAAAACAACCTGTATCTAAGAATTCCAATAATTTCTCCTATCTCAAACGTCCATTTTGAAATAAGGTTTGTCGGGTCTAAAATTTATAATAAAGGAATGGTAGCAGGCGATCAAAGTTGTTGTGTTCTATTGGAAAAAATTGTTTTCAGAACGATTTTTCCAGGGTTTTTTCAAACCTTGACGACTCTGTATAATAAAAAATAATTTTAATCAAAGTTCATGTGATATTGTGTTCAGGGATAAGTACTTAATGTGTTTTAGGTCAGTTGGTATTTCGATACTTTATTTCATTTCGCTTAAAAAATAGCCCAACCATGAGTCCTTTTTCGACTTTGATCGCCTTCCATTCCTTTATTATAAGTTTTAGACCCATCAAACCTTATATCATATCGTACGAGATCGGCGAGATGATTAGAATTCTTACTTACAGGGTGTTCCATTCAAAAAAATACAATTTTGGTTTGTCACAATTTTTTTGGGACATCCTGTACTATGACTATATTTTTAAAACATAGCCTTTTTGACCAACTATATGGAAAAAAAAATATCCAAATTTCTCACCATTTTCCCACAATCGTCCACCCCATCTTGGTTGCACCACTCTATATTATTTTAAATGGATACATACATTTTTGCTGGAACAAGTAAACTTTAGTTTTTGTGTGAAAATATTTTTCATATATTTTTACATGTTTACCTCCTCTATGAAGAACCTTCACCCTTGAAATCTTAAATGAAGGGAGTGAAGTGCCCTTATTTTAAGGGGAAGTGAAACGCCTTTTTAATGGTATCTTGTTCGTGGAACCTACATAATATTGGGTTGAGTAATTTTTGATAAATGAACGTTGAGTTAATTTGTGCTTAAAAGTATAATAATTTTGTTCTGTTGAAGATTCATATACGGACTCGAATACGGATATATAATGACATACTTGCACTACAAGAATCGATTGAGATTGTTTCGTTTTTCTGTAGAAAAAATAATGATCGTACTAGTCTTTAGACTCTAGAGCTACTTACATGATATGTGAATTTCACGAAGAATCTGTTATCTGACCATGTGATTGTTGAACTTTACCGTGGCTGACGAGAACTACAGGCTATGTCACGTGACATCAACCCTCCGATTGTCTCGTGATTTTGGGATTTATGATGTTTCAAACAAAAAAATACGCGTTTTTTTGACTGATTATTTGTAATGATAAAAATTTTGGCAATATGCATATCCATTTTGCTGCAAACATTTGTCAAAATGAGTTGCCAATAGTTCCTGTTAAAATCTGTTTTTTTTTTCTAGCGTGATAAATGAACACCTAAGTATATAAGTACATATTGTTTTTCCATGGCTGTCCATGATATTTTCCCAATACCTTTTTTTTAGGTTAATGAGGATATTTATGGTTTTTGGGTAAATACCTCTAAGATCATTGAGAATGTTGATACATTCGTAATGACAAAATTAATATGCTTGTAATAAAATAATGAAATAAAATACAAAGTGTGCCATTTAAACATACTAAGAAAAAATTATTTGTGACCAAATCTTGGACCAAATTTTGAACACCCTGTATAAATTACTTATTGTCAAAGTATAATAAGATCTCTAGCATCATTGTTCACACTATTTTGCTGGAACAAAACAGATCTGACAACATTTTAATTTCTCAAAGCGTGCAAAACGATCTTTTCACATTTCTTCATTTATTGCACCTGAAATATCAAAGCAAATGAAAAAATATTTTGGCACATAAGAGAGAACAACAAAAGAGACTTGAATATGCAAAAAAAAATACAGGGTGTGTCATTGAAGAAATTCATTATATACAGGGTGACTCCGATTAAATCGGCACTATTGCTAGCTTTTTTAGTATTGAAGATACGAGATCGTTTAAATGAGAGAACTAGTAGTATTTTTTCTGCGGATTTAAGTTATGCTGACAAAAAAGCAATTGAACAACGCGTTCTCGATTTATTTCAAAAAACGTTTTTTTTTCTTAAATAAGACACCGTGTATATTTTCATCATAATTGATTAGCCACGGTTTTCTGAACATAAAAGGTTATTATGGTTTTTTTCCTGAAACCAAAAATAACGGAGCTATGCGGCGTATTTTCCTCGACTAATTTAAAAACGTCAAAATAACAAGTTTCAATTATTTAATAATTGTTTCAAGATGAGCTTAGCAAAAAAAAGGTTTAGCTCGATATACTAAGTTTAATAGCAAATATGGCAACCGATATGTATTATTTTGTCAAAATTTAAAATTGAATGGCAAAATTACCAACAAATTGAAAAAGGCATAACTCCGTTATTTTTGGTTCTAAGACAAAATTCCTCGCAAAATTCATAATAACCTTTCATGGTCAAGAAATAGTGGTCAATCGATAATGATAAGAATATACAGGGTGTCCCATTTAAAAAAAAAATATATATTTTTTCAAATAAATCAAGAACGCGGTGTTCAATTGTTTTTCTGTTAATATACTAACACGTTAATCAGCGGAAAAAATACTACTAGTCCTCTCATTTAAACGACCTCGTATCTTCAATAATAAAGAAGCCAGTTAGGAAGTAAACAATTGTGCCGACCTAATCGGAGGCACCCTGTATAATTATAATATTCAATATACATACAATTTTATGACGTCACACTTTTTTGAACCACTTTGTATATTTACAAATATGCATCAACCCACATCCTACAACTTGCAAATAAGGACGCTATGGATGCCCGATGCACTAATGCAGGACCGTGCAGGACCCTGTATATCGGGTGTTCTATTTAAAACGAGCGAGTTGACACCAACTACCTAAATCGCGCAACGTCGCTATTACCTATTACCTTATTTGAGGATATGATCTTTGAAAATCTCACCATACAAAGTTTCAGAATCCCAATCGCCTTATTTCCCGAGATATTCTTATGAACGGTCACCGTGATTGTGAGAAACCCTGTATTTATCTATACAGTCAGTTGGCCTTTGTTTAGTTGGTGCTGCATGGTTTATGACTAAGACTAATGTAGTTTCGTAATCATGATCATCATTCTTATCTTATGCAGATGTTGCAGTGACCATCTCGAATTTTTTAGTCTTGACTAGCAGTACCCGTCACAGCTTCGCCCGCGATTGTTTGAATGTTATCGAATAATATTGAAAGCTACACTCAAAGACTTGGAAGACGACGAAACACGTGTTTTATTAATTTCATCATAATGAAGATTCAAGTCGATGTGACCAAAAATACATTTTTTTTAATTGATTTATCAATTTTTACACCCACACCTTTTTCACCCGTTAAAGGGTTGAATTTTGGAAAATGACAAAACACGTGTTTCATTGATTCCATTATGAAATTTCAAGTCGATGTGACCAGAAATACGTTTTTTTGATAAATTTATGATTTTTGATACCTCCACCCAAGCCTCCACCCCTTTCAACCACTTAAAGGTTGAATTTAAGAAATAAACGAGGAAACACGTGTTTCATTGATTTCATTCAAAATTATTGATATAAAGTCGATGTGACCAGAAATACATATTCATTTCATTAACATGTCATTTCTCCTATCCCCACTTCTGTCAGGCTCGAGGGATAAAATTTTGAAAAATCTTTTCTTAGCACACGTATAAATATTGTCCCCACTTCTTTCACCTCCATATGGGTTGAATTTTGGAAAATGACGAAACACGTGTTTTATTGATTCCTCGATTGATTCTATTAAAGATCATCATAATGAAGTTTCAAGTCGTTTTGGCCAAAAATACAATTTTTTTGATTGCTTTATGATTTTTCACATCCTCACCCCTTTCACCCCCTTAAGGGTTGAATTTTTCCTTCATCAATTTCATTCAAGATTATTTATACGAACATCAACAAGATGTTAGCAAAAATACATAATCTTTCATCAATTAATGATTTTTTCCACCCCATTTCCTTTGAGCCCGACTTTGTCCCCCCTAGGGGTTGAATTTTAAAAAACAACGATACATGTGCTCAATCAATTCCATTGAAGATTATTAATATTAAGTTTCAACATGATGTTATCAATAATACATAATCTTTCATCAATTAACGATTTTTTCCACCCACGAACCCGAACTTGATCCCCTTAGGGGCTGAATTTTGCAAAATAGCGAAACACGTATTTGATTAATTTCATTCAAGATTATTTATATGAAGTTTCAAGTTGATGTGACCAAAAATACATAATTGTTCATCAATATATGATTTTTTTCTACCTCCACCCTTTTCACTCCCTTAGGGAAGAAATTTCGCAAAATCCTTTCTTAGCACACCTAGAAATATTTAGCAGAACATCTCTTCAAAATTTGATGGCTCTATCTATAATAGTTTTGGCCCGGCGTTGATAGATTATTTATTTATTTATAGATTATTTATCACACCCCCGCCCCTTTTACTCCCACAAGGGTTGAAATGTGGAAAACGACGATCCACGTATTTTATTTATTTCACTCAGGATCATCATAATGAAGTTCCAAGTCGATGTGATCAAAAATACAGTTTTTTTATTGATTTATGCGACCTTCAAATTGAGGGATACGAGATCATTTAAATTAGAAAAAACATATTTATAAGGTCAACAATATGCTGTGTCCTTAATTTTTCTTTTAGTTTTCGAGATATACTAAAAAAATCTACTTTTTCATTTTTTTTTTTTCATTTCTATTGACTATTTCAAGGCTTATAGAAAAAGGAAAAGCACTTCATCGTATCCATTTTTCCTGCTTTATAATATGCTGATGCTGATGTTCAAATTGTATTGCAACGTTTCGTCTTTCGGGTTACGCCATCAATTTTTTTTTCTTGATTGTGTCCATTATTTTTTGCTAATTTTTTTAATCTACGGGCAAACCTATTTCCTTTGAATTAACTTTGAAAATTGACGTATCCGGGCATTAGAAAAAAAAACACTGAACCTTAAATGAATTCGGAATTCAGACATTCGGCGGAGGAAAAGTGAAACATTGCGGCCGATACTCAGTAGGTAGAACAATGTCCGTTTTACTGACGTTTGAAGAAAAAATTGTTTCCACACCATGCATATTATTCAATAAATTACAAAACTGTTCGTTCTGAGATCAATTCTAAAGATAAAATATTGAAATTTTGGTTGACGCTATATTTTTGAACAAGGATGATAAATTACCCACCAAACATAGTTTATTGCCTCAAAAAAGTTAAATTTTCTTGAAATTCTCATAAATCACGGAAAGTTCTCGTAATTTAACGAATATTACCAAGAATGTTACCGACCAAAAATAAATTACGGTAATTTTTACATCACCATTCAGTTGTTTTGAATATAGTTTGAGAAAAAGTAGCTAGATTGAATTTGTCGGTCGCTCATGGCAGCTTCATTTAGGAAATTATGTTTTCTCAACAACGTATCCAGGAATATTCAGGTCGAATAAACTTTTATCACTGTACCAAAATTATTTAATCCAGAAAAAAAATGTTCAAGGTAGCAAGACGCGATTTACCAAAAACCAAGTGTGTACGTCTGATTCTGTTGATCCACTAATCAATCGTTTGGAGTGAAACTGTTTCATGTTTCTGTTTTCAAAAAAAAGTACAATGGCAAAATATCGTTATTTTTTATCAGATTTTTATGTTCTCAAAAAAATAGACAATCATTAGAAATAGGTACATAAGATAATTCGAACCCTGACCTTGTGCTGTGATGACTGGAACTGCAAAACACACACAAAGCACAACACTAAACACACTAAGTTCTTCATTAACGAAAACTTTGAACATAAGTTCGAGAAAACTATTGAAACTTGGTTAGAACAGAACAGGTAGGTATAGTAGAAACTTCAATCCTGAAGATGGATGAGTTTTGATGGTGGACACATGTTGGTGGTATGGCTAATAAAGCAGCTTATGCAGCGAATCTGTAAAAGAGAAGCAAGCATTATTTTCGAGAGAAACATTCATAACTGAACATACCGTGTGACCCATTTGTTTAAGGGTCACCCTGAAAAAAGTCTATTAATTGACCGATTTGGCTGGAGTTTTTTTTTAGATTTTAGAGCTTGACAAACTGTATCTTCTCACCAAACAAGACCTCGCTCAAACAAAGTCCAAGGCCTCCTTGACTAACTACAATAGCGATTTTTTTTAGAAAAAATCCATGCACACGCCACTGGATTCGGCATCCCTCAAAAAATTAAATTTTACCATAAAGTCTCAACTAGTAACTATTCATAGATAAAAATAGATTAAATATTCGTTTTCAAAACTTCACAGTTGATCATGAAAAACAAATAAATTCTGGTAATTTTCACCAAGCCACCATTTGTTTCAATCATTGAATCAATGGTTTCAATACATCTATTAATTAGTTTTTTTTGCGAATATTGAAAATTATATTAGGTATTTTACTTTAAAGTGATTTCACCACCGGCGCCGGCGCGGCGCGGATTGAGAAAAAAAAATAATACATTTTTTTCTGGTGAAATTTGGTATAGGCCCCTTTTGAGGGATGGCGGATCCAGTGTCGTGCATAGATTTTCTCTAAAAAAATCATGTGGTTTATCAAAATTTTGCACCTGGGAACTGGCATAGTAGGCCTTGGATTTTGTATTAGCGAGGTCAGTTTTGGCGAGAAGATACAGTTTGTCAAGCTCTACAATCTAATAAAAACTCGAACCAAATCGGTGAGTTGATAAACTTTTCTTCGGGGTGTCCCAAAGACAAATGGGACACACTGTATAAAGAGACAATAAAGCAGGTCTGGAATAGTGATGAAAATGCAACACTAAAATATTAAATATTTGAAATATTTGTAGAACAACATGAGAAGATAATTTTTCAATATTCACTTATTCCTCTCATAAACTCTTTAGTTTCCGATTTTTCCAATCTTATTCTTCGTTCATTTTTGTTAAAACACTGTTTTACATGTTTTATCAACAGATATTCTTATACATTGAACTGTACTAAATGGAGTAATGATTCTGGATGCAGAGGACATCAATAATATCGAGAATAATATAATACTAAGTATGCATAATTGTTGATCGCCCATGGTTCATTATATTCATCAATAATTGCCTTAATTAAAACTTGAAATAAGAAGCATAGACATATTTATATTTGTCGACTTACAAAAGATCATATTGATCTCTTAGATAAAATCGATTTCAAATAAAATAAAAAACAAGAACACTTTAATGACTCCAGAGGCGTTCGGTGGCCATTTTTAGAGTGAAGAGGTCTAACTCTAACAGTGTGGAAGAAAACACCGATTCTCAAGAGGAACGCTTGAACAATTTTTAAGGAATAAATGACACACTTTTTCAAAAATTCGATATATTGAGTAACGAGTTAGGTTATGTTATAGCAAATTTTTGAAAAATTTGAGAAATCACTTTTTAGGATAGTCCAAAGACTTTAAATATCTATAGAAAAATTCCAAAGATCACAAAATGGGAATCTGCCATGACTCCCTTTATCCACCCTGTATACAGGGTTTTTCACTTAAAACTCCCCACGTCAATATCTCGGAAACGAATAGGAATATTTGATTTCTGTAAAAAGTAGTCAATGTATGGGGTCGAGTACTTATTTTTCACAGTTAAAAAAATTCGACGCCTACCAAGAGTGAAGCGTCGCGACGCATCGGAAATATTAATCGATTGCAGGAACTTTGAAATTACGCGCATGCAAAAGTACAAGTTATTCATAAACTTTTTTGTTATTCAGTCGAACTCATTTATTCTACTCAGTTTTGAGATATACAGTGTGTCCAAGATAAGAATGTCTATCATGGGGATCTTGAAAACCGTGAGAGATACAAGGTCGGTTAAATGGAGGCAAAGTTGCGTATTTTGATGCTTAACAAAATGCCGTTTTGAAAGCCAAGAAATTCCGACTAAGTCCGAAATTATCCGAAAAAATTCGAAATTTTTCAAAATTGTTTTCATTTTTGTCTGACCACATTTGAAGAGATATTTTGAAATGAATGGAACTTCTTCATTGCCACTTTTTGCCCTTTTAAGATAGCGTTATTAAATTGAAGAACCGACGTTTCGTCTATGAGCAGCCATCATCAACTTTGTTTTTTTAAATACGGTCCTGGATTTTTTATCACGGATTTTAAGAGCCTCTCATGTTCCTCAACCGACGATGTATCGCACTCATTAAAAAAGAGGTGTGCGTTTTTGATCCTATTAAAAATGTATTTTTTGTCTCTCTCTAACACATGAGTTCTCTAGGAAAAATCCATCAACATAATTTTTTTGAATAATTGCGATACATTGTTGGCTTAGGAACATAAGAGGCCCTCAAAATCCGTCATAAAAAATCCAGGACCGTATTTAAAAAAACAAAGTTGATGATGGCTGCTCATAGACGAAACGTCGGTTCTTCAATTTAATAACGCTATCTTGTAAAGGGCAAAAAGTGGCAATGAAGAAGTTCCATTCATTTCAAAATATCTCTTCAAATGTGGTCAGAAAAAAATGAAAACAATTTTGAAAAATTTCGGATTTTTTCGGATAATTTCGGACTTAGTCGGAATTTCTTGGCTTTCAAAACGGCATTTTGTTAAGCATCAAAATACGCAACTTTGCCTCCCTTTAACCGACCTGGTTTTCAAGATCCCCATGATAGACATTCTTATCTTGGACACACTGTATATCTCAAAACTGAGTAGAATAAATGAGTTCGACTGAATAACAAAAAAGTTTATGAATAACTTGTACTTTTGCATGCGCGTAATTTCAAAGTCCCTGCAATCGATTGATATTTTCGATGCGTCGCGACGCTTTACTCTTGGTAGGCGTCGAATTTTTTCAACTGTGAAAAATAAGTACTCGACCCCATACATTGACTACTTTTTACAGAAATCAAGTATTCCTATTCGTTTCCGAGATATTGACGTGGGGAGTTTTCAGTGAAAAACCCTGTAGATATATATAAAAGAAATACACCGCTTCAACCAATTACGTGTTCTCGAAGAATTGGTCAAGGACCTCCCGAAGACCGGAATTCGATATTTCTTTGCGTTTCGAAAATATCGAGATTTGAATTGATTAATCCAAAATTGCTCAGAATTTTTCAAATGGATAAATATACCTACATACAAGATACAAGCAAACAAAGATTCATATAGATCTTTGAGCTGTATTCAATCTAACATCTCTCTTCATTTTACGTGCCAATACTTAATAAAGCCCTCAAGGGTAATAGTCCTTGGATGATTCCAAGATAAAAAGTGGAAAAATTGACATAGATCCACAAAAGCCGGATTTTCAAGATAAATGGTGTTGAAATTTTAAAAAATACTTTTTTTTTATAACTACCTTGACACTATTCCAGATATAAAAAAGCATTGGCGTATCATTTTTCATTAAAAAATATTGAATGGAATGTTAGAAGAAGGCCACTAATTTGAAAATATCAAAAGACCCAACTGGGTGTCAATGCAATTAAGTAGATTTCATTTTTTTAAGCAAAAACCATGCGCCGGACGAAGGAGAATCAGAAGAACAAATTGTCTCAGGGACAAACAGATTTCAAAAATATGCTTTATTTAAAAAGGAATCAGTGGCGTACGGGTTTTTTCTCCAAAAATATTAAATGCAAAATCCGTACGGACGCCACTGGTGAAAATAATAAGATTGATTGTACAGGGTGTCCCATATAAGATCCTCTACTCTCTTATCTCGGAAGATATGCGATTTACGAAAAGAAGTTAAATATAAAGTTTTATTATTTTTAAAGGAACTTTAATGCTTTATATATTTGACACATACAGAGTGCTCAGCTCGGTGCTCAGTTTTTCTGGGCTGGACCCAACTTTTCAAAATTAAACGGAACACCCTGTATATCATTTCAGAAATGAACTCTACATAAAAAATAAAGATAACTTTCTATAAGATGTTCTAAACTTATCCCCAAGGGCCTGGGATATAAAAAGTATAATTCTATTTTTTTGCAAAAAACGCATCTATTTCAAGTAGCGAAAAAAATATAGGTTCATAGTATTTTGTGACTATGCAATTTTTTTCCTACAGACAATACTATAATATAAAATTTTAGTTGGTTGGAATAGCTGCCACTTATACAGGGTGATGTCAGAAGTTGGATCCTATCGGGACATATAAAATCACCGAGAAAATCACCAATACGTAGAAAATGTTGAATAGAACACCCTGTTTATCGTTACGGATCATGATTGTTCACCAAAAGGTTGGTTTGTACCTATACCTATCTCTAGTCGTTAAGAAAATATTCCTTTTATGCAAAAAAAAAACTTGTGCAAATCCAAGGAGGATAAATATAAGTATTTTCAAAAAAACAAGACAACATCAAATTCTTATGGATAGTTGGAGTAAGGAAAGACATTCAAATTCTCAACAGAAGCCACTCAGTCACTCGCTCAGTCAAAGATGCCCTAAGAAAACTGAAAATCATCAGCTATACAAATTGTATCGCCCAAAATGGAGGTCATGTAGGACATTCACTCGGACAAGTCGGACATTTACGTTAATTATCTATTGGTGATTTCGTTTTATCATTGTTATATTTATGTATCATTTCCTTGGTTTGTGTAGACAAATACTAATATTTCCTTAAAGAATTTGCACAAAAATGTTTTTTAACATAAAAAAGATTGAATAGCGAATATTATCTGAACGGCTAGAAATAGGTATAGACTATTTCAGGCAAACTAACCTTTATTTTTGGTAAACATTCAAAATCCGTGAAGTATATCTTTATAGGGTGTTCTTTTTAACATTTTCGACTTATTGGTGATTTTATATGTCCCGATTGGGTTCAACTTCTGACATATCACCCTGTAAAATTGGGGGCCAGGAATCATAAATTAGAGTATGAAGTATTGTCGGTGGAAATTACGAAATAATAAGAACGATTTTTTTTTTTCATCGCTTGAAATAAATGCGTTTTTTACAAAAAAAAATCAAATCGCTTTCATATTCCAAACTATTAGAGATACGTATAGGACATACAATAGAAAGTTACCCTCATTTTTTATGTAGAATTCATTTTTGAAATAATATACAGGGGGTTCCATTTAATTCTGAAAAGCTGTGTCCAGCCCAGGAAAAACTGAGCACCCTGTATATGTCGGTTGTATACAGGGTGTCCGGAAAGTCAACGATAATACCTACTGAAGGGGTGATAGACCAACTCATAAGCTTCTCATATTATTATTTTTTTTTTGTACTGCTCCCCACCACCTTTTCCTTCGCAATTACAAGCCCGTCACGAAAATTTCCACGTACTTGGTAAAAAATAAAAAAAATATTTCTCTGTAGAATAAGATTTCTTATTGAACATTTTGAACTTTTAGTGGCCATATCTCGAAAACCATAGAGTTTTTACTAAGGTCATAATATGTTTTTCTGGAAGCTTATGAGTTGGTCTATCAACCCTTCCATTATTATCGTTGACTTTCCGGACACACTGTATAACAATGGAGTACCTTCAAAAACAATAGAACCTTATATTTAACTTCTCTTTCGTAAATCGCATATCTTCCGAGGTAAGCAGGGAGTACAGAGTACAGGATCTTAGATGGGACACCCTGTACATCAAGAGATGCATATTGATGCATCGAAGACGTGTACCAAATTTCATAAAGATATCTGAAATAGTATTAAGGTAATTATAAAAAAAAAGATTTATTTTTTATGATGGATTGGATCCTGGAAACTGCGATATAGAATATATGTACCTAAGTAATGATTGTAATGTGAAATAAACTAAAAAAATCGTACTTATATGAAAAAAATAAAAGGACAATGAAACTCATAAAGAAAAGCGAATCAGAATAGGCACTAGATACACGGTACATATACACAGGTTGATTTTATGAGAATTTTCATTCACACACTTTTTTTGCAGATCTCTTCAAATTCTCTGGAACAAACTCCAATTCTTCAAGATAGGGATCCAAAATTACCCGAAATATAAATTATAACGTCAAATAAAAACGAAACTTTCGTCAAATTTTATGCTGGATTGTCGCATTTTTGAGGAACTTTGAAAGCGAGTTTGAAAGGTATACATACATACGTCAAAAAAAACTTTCCGTAAGAAGCAATGTAAATTTACAAAAACTCGTAGCTTTTCATTCTTAATTAAAACTTAGAAGTTATTACTCACAACCATTAAAGATATTTGGATTTTGCACACTTCAAGATCGATATACAGGGCGTTTCCTAATTGCGTATTCCCAGTGTTGCTGATTTTTTTGATTTAAATCACTGATTTAAATAAATTGATTCAAATCACTGATTTAAATAAATTGATTTAAATCAACGCAACCCTGCGTATTCCTGCGAGCCCATTTCATGAGAAAAACTCCATATTGATGAGCATGGGTCCAGAAGTGCATTGTTTTTAAGATACAGGGTGTTGAACTTCAAAAAAAAAAAATAACCACAAAATCAGTGGCGGTCGTTCATTTTAACAAAAATACTAGGTAAGATGTGTTTCGGGACGGCACTGCTTTTTATAACTCTTACCTAGCTATTAAGCCTTAGTAGGCTTTTATTTCATACTAGAAAAAAATCTGACAAATTTCAAAAAAGTTGTTTCAAAGATGATAGTAACATTTGTAAAAACCGATTTCAAAAAACAGTTCAACAACCTGTATCTTGAAAACAAAGACAAACTGTATCTTAAAAATAATTCCGGACGCTCAACTGTATACACGGCCAAGTTGGTAGAAGAGGAAGATCTAGGGAAATATTTGAAAAAAAATTTCGCGATGTAAATGATGTTTCTTATAAGTAATATTTACATGATTTCATGATTACAATATAAGTATAGGAATTGACGTATGTAAGAGTCGGAAGGCTTATATAAAACACTTACGCCCACTGTGGTTCGTGCAAAAAATGGCTAACACCTGTTCACATTAACAGATTTGTACATAGCAAAACTTTGTTCTCGAGTTATTTAAATGTAAGAACTATCACTCCCGAATAACAGCCGATTTTTGTGAAGGAATAATGCAAATTTATGAACGATAAATGGTATTATTTCGGCTCGAAACCCGTATAATGGCAACCAACTCGTCTGGTTCAACTAACACTGAATGACGATTCTACGCTACGCGGTTTACGCCCTTACCCCTTACCCCGTTGTTTATAAGCTTTTTAGAAGTACAACACAACATCATAACCTCAATTACTTAGTCTTAAGCTAAGTTCGAATAGCCACTCTTGACATATGAGATGTTCGGTCATGTGATAGACGATTTGCAAATGAAATCGTTTGTCACCTGACCAAACATCTCATGTCAAGATGTAGATTTTCGAACTTAGCTTTAAGATGGGTAGAATAGTCACTGGTTTGATCATTGCATATTGCATTTGCATTGTTGCCGTTGCCCATGCTTGAAAAATTATTATTGTCTTGGATTGCTGTGCTGGTGATTTTTTTCGCGCTAAATTGAGAAAAATAGATATGATTCATTTTGAAAAACCCATCTGAAGGCTGGATGGAGATTGTCGCAATTTTGTTTTAATTTACCTTAGGCCAAGTTGGTGAAAAAGTTTGTTTTTTCGACAAAGCTACTATGTATAAAAAACCGACTAATAAGTATTCATAAGACATTTTATACAGTTCGTGATGACATTTTATGATGTTTTCAACCAGTAAATATGATCCTCTATTTTGATATGAACAAATAAATAGTCGAAATAACGTTTTAATCTATATCTAGCTTATCAAAATTGATGTATTTAACTAAAAAGTGTGAACAGAAAAATGAATATGAAGTTTAAAACCCGAAGAGAATAAGGTACTTGGCGGCGGACTCTGTAGGTTATATTGATTATAGTAACGGATAAAAATGGATAAATTTGATGTTTTTTTAAAAATTCATATCTCCATTTTCAAGTTGAGGAGATCACTCTTTGCGAAAACACTTTTTGATGATCTTCAAAAAGAAATCTGGAAATAGAGTATTGTACAAAAATGTATTTCAAGTTGCTTCCAAACCAAAACCAGTGAGAGCTACGTGTAAAATGCGAAAATGCCACAAAACGACTGTAAAATAATACCTATGCCATCAAAAGCTGAAGTCACTAAGTGGTGGAGCTTTCCAAAACAAACCATTTTGGACACCAACAAATCACAATAATTTTCACAGAGGTTTATGCACGTTTTATCACTAAACTCTTTGTCACGAACTTTTGGATTAAGTCTACCCGCAGTACCCGCGTTACCCACTGAAAATAAGTAAAATTTACTATGGTAGCACGGTACCTGTTCGTTAAAAGTTTATTTTGGCGACGAGCGACGACTGTCTTCTTGGAACATATTTCTGTTCGATGGGTTTCTAGAAATTATACGTTTTTATTGACTGGTTGTAAAGAAATGCCACACTTGTTTGTTTTTGACCCCACAAATACGCAGTGCAAGGACTGCAAGGGGTTCGCTTGTAAAATTTAATTATTGAGTGTGTTTTATTACAACGCAATTCGGCTGATAAGCATTTTGTAAATTATCTAAAAAAACTGAGTGAGAATGCAAAATTTCAAAACCCTCCGCCTACTTTGATAGGTATTTTGCAATTTTCCATTCCAATTTTTCAGAATAGCATGAAAATGTATTTAATCTTGATATTTTGAACGTTTATTTGTGTTTTCGTGATTTTCAAATACTTTAATCTCGACTTTAATACTATACAAAATTGCGTAATTCACCATTAAATGAATTTTTTGATAAACATTTCTAATTTCTTTAGAATATCAAAAGTAGGCGGAAGGTTTTGAAATTTTGCATTCTCACTCAGTTTTTCATTCCGAATCGAACAACCTTCTTCAAAAACATTTTGTCGTATCTCTTATGGAAGAAGCTCGATCAAGCTTTGCTGGTGTGAGAAACAGCTTTTGGGATAATTTCCAAGACATTCTTGATTTCTCGAAACCAGAATAATTCCCTATTATGACACAGATTAGTTTCCCTCCAAGCTGGGCTGAACCCAAGAAGATAAAATTTTAATTCAATTTTTGCTTGTCTTTTTCACCTATTCATGCGACACTGTACAGGGTGATCATTTAAGATAGCGAGCGGCTATGTCCTCGAAACTATTCATCGTAAAGGCTTGCGACAAGAAAAATTATGACTAAAACGGCCAAGAGAAAAACCTGGAAAATATTTTCAAATTTCTAAAATGGTCAAAAATCTTGGAATGGCGACAGCAAGGGCGACAGCCAAGGCCAAGTAGAAAAATAGGATCTTTATAGAATTTTGCCGTTTTAGTAATGAAAATTTTTGCTGCAAGCCCGAGCAGTGCAAGCCTCTACGATGAATAGTTTCCGGGATATAGCCTCTCGCTAACTGAACTTGACTGATCACCACTGTACTGTATACAGGGTGTATTCAAAGTTGGGGTTTTCTCTCCAACACTATATATACACTGTGGGACAAATTAAGTTAGAACAAAGTTTGATCCTTCATTACTTTTTTGTTCGTTTATGGTTTTTCATGAATTCTGGATATGATATTGGAATATGTTCTGGATGTTCCTCCAAAACTGAGTTTTCGAATTTTGGACAGGACCTTTGACCTTACGACGTTTTTATGAAATTATTGCATTTATGCTCGTTGCAAAAACGAACTACAGACCAACTGTTATATTTCTTGAGAAAGAAAAGCTATCCTGATTATATCAATATTTTAGATTCATATACATATTTTAATATTTTCTGTATAATGATGCTTGTCGGCATTAAAACTATTTCACTTCATTTTGATCAGTTTCTTGAAATTCCATAGCAACGTGGATTGTTTTTTTGAGATTCGTCGATTTTTTGGCATTTTGGAAAAAAAAATGTATTTATCATTTTTTTTTTTCGTTGAATATACTCCGTTAAATTTTAGTCGATAATTTGAAGGGGCCGCGACATTTTCGTACACCCATATTCTTTTCTATTATTCGTTTAATCAAGATTTTGATTTTATCTTTCAAAGATGTCTATTTATTTAAAATCAAACAGGCAAACTCTAGAATCTCAAACATTTCAGATATTTTCAACAAACAATCCACGTTGCTATGGAATTTCGAAAAACTTTGATCAAAATGAAGTGAAATAGTTTAAATACCGTCAAGCACCATTATACAGAAAAAAACATCGTTTCTTAGGTTATGGTTCCAAAATATTGATATTATCAGGATACCTTTCTTTTCCCCTAATGTCTTTCTCAAAAAATATTTCAGTTGGTCTTTAAGTAGCACAGTTCGTTTTTTCAACGAGAGCTTAAATACACTCATTTCATAAAAACGTCGTAAGGTCCTGTCCAAAATTCGAAAACTCAGTTTTGGAGGAACATCCAGAACATTTTAACCAATATCATATCCAGAATTCATCAAAATCGATAAACAAATAAGAATGTTATCAAGGATCAAACAATGTTCTTACTTAATCTGGCCCACAGTGTAGAAAGCAAGAAAATAAGAACATTTTTAAAATAAAATTATGTCCGGAAATGCTTCGTTTCCGAGATACAGATTGTTAAAGGTTACAGGAGAAAGAATCTTTCTTCATCATAACTTTCCTACAACTCCAGATATTTCCACAAAATTTGAATCCACTTCTTATGACCATTAAATTACATTTCTTGATGAAATGTTTTCATTTTTTTTTAATAGTGGCGTTCGAACAGAATTTGTATTGATTTTTTTTAATAGTACGCCACCGCTTTTTCTTTAAATCAATACCATTTTTGAAATACTTATGGCCGATTGCACCAACCTATTTTGAGGATACTTAACGCTAAGGGACCCTTAACTTGACAATTTTGCATGCAAAAATTAAGGAACCTCAATCCATTTGTCAATTTAGGTGTCCTGGTGATTTTTTTTCAAAAAACTGTTTTCACGATTTAAAAAATGATTAACAAAACTTGGTAGCACCATTTGAAAGAGGGCACTTCCTGAAAACTCCACAATAATTAATTGAAGAATAGTCTAGATATAAAAAATTTGATTTGTCAAAAATGACCCATTTTTCATGATTTTTTCAAGAGTTTCCTTTGATCAATTATTATGAAATTTTACCTACATACGTGTCCACTCTGAAGTCGCCCACCCTGTATTAGGTATCGATGATTTTTTGTTTAAAACACACATTCTGGGATTTTATTAACATCTTATTAATTAGAACGTACAGGAAGACAAAATGAGCAGTATAAGTATTAAATTAACAAACTAACAAAAAAGAAATAACCAAAACAGTGACATTTTTTTTTTGAAAATGTGAACAGGGAGGTTTTTGGTCATTCTGATCGAGATTCCGTTGTCAGTTTTTTCCTAAAAGATCCCTTAATTCGATTTTCTGAAATTTGACCCACTTTGCACCCCCATAATCACCCAAAAGTACGTCCCTGGAACTGATTTGGTATAATGTTCAAAAAGTGTTTGACGAGACCTAACCAACAAAAAAAAAAAGAAAATCGGTCAATAAACAAAAATGTTACAGGGGTGGGACACTTCAGAGTGGACGCCCTGTAGAAGACAAAAGGCGGCTATTCAATATTTTAACCATTAGTTTATCTCTCGATTGATCATTATCAGTTCATTTAAAAAACTATATACTTAATTATGTGTAATGTGAAAAATAATAAAATAGAGAAACATTTTAAAAGACAACAAACAATGGTGAACCAAAAGAAGAACCGCGCGAGGGAAGACATTTCTGAACAGGAAACTTAGGTTATGTGGGTTAGTTCAGTTTTTTACATGAATAATAATATAAATACAAACACATGAATAACAGGAATATCTCAAAAGGAAAGACGTTATAACATGCAGGGTGTCTAAAGGTGGGTTCCCCCACCTTTTAAGATTTTAAGGGTGGTGAGTTGAGGGGTTGAGAACTATTAGTGAAGGGGTGTTTTATGGGTGGAGCCTACTTGAGCTTCTGAATAAAATTTGTACGTTTTCTACATTGAGATTATGAGGTCTATTATCATTATTCTCAGGTAGACATAATGTAGTAACGAACGAAATAAAAATGATTCTGAAAATCGTCCAATTTTCCCAATTATTGATTTGATAATGTTTTCAATATATTACTTGATACAAGGTTTGATAAATGAATTCTTACCGTATCATACAAGGTATCATATGTAAATTCGTACTTTTTTTTACTATTGATTGCAGTTCAATTTTGTGCCCAGTAATTTTTCCATTTCTAACAACATCTCTACACTTTTCCAAGTTATTGTCTGGACAAATGATTGATCAATTTGATCAAATTTATTGACTTTGAATTTTCCTTTGATAATTTTGTCTAAATACGACACTACATTTTTTCCAATTAACATGACCAGTCATATTCATTTTTTAGAATATAACTTATAATTTCGAGTACATTTTCTTCTTTTGAAAGGTTTCTCTTATAATTCCCTTACACGATTTTCTTCAGGAAACAGAACTTTTCAGATCTTAATCTCAAATTAAACTCAATTACAGCCATGTTGATAATTTCCTGAATCTAAATAAAAAATAATTAAATAAATAATTATCATTAGCGACAGTAGTTTCGTCGTCTTTTTCTTTCACTCATGTATTCTTATGTTATTTTAAAAAATTTTCTTCTGTAAAAGCCGTGGTAAAAACTTATCTGCTCATTTATTTTCCATTTGTTTTGTGGGGTATTTTTCAATACCGAATACCGGTATACAATTCCTCATACCGCACAGGCCTACCTACAAAAGTTCATTGGAAAAAGCACTAAATAAAATTAAATCATTGAATCAAAAATATTGAAAATCCAGGTAAAAAACTCCGATAATTAAAACACATCAACATTTAGATGAAGTCCATATTACACATGTGAAACGAAAAATCACTTTATCAAACATTGCATCAAAAGAAAATAAATACTTCCATCTACAGCTGGCAGCTGGGCATCAGAGGATATCAGTTTCATCAACATGTGGTCATATTGCTGATAGCCGCAAAATTTATTTAGATTTTTGAAAATTAGAATTCATCATATTTAGGATAATTTCTCCGAAATCTAGTGCCTTGGTACTCAAAATAGTTCTCAAAAGAAACCCTCCAACAATACCATAAATTATATTATTGGTAGGTTCATGAGTTTATGTAATTATTGATGACGAGTTTAGGTAATTTCATGTCCGAGTCGACATGATGAATAGTGTATTATCCACGAGCCGGTAACTTCATTGATATTCTGCTGCTTTATACTTTGAAATCTTACAAAATCTGGCAACAGAGCATAAGACGTACTACGTAGGATGTGACGCTGACAATAAATGGAAAATTGGAAAACGGACATCAATTAACATTTTTAAATATTAAAGTAAATAATTTCACTTACAAACAACAATCAGAAGTATCAGCAAATAGATGTCCAAAGCATACTTGACAAGGGACCCAGTACGATTTTCCATCTCATATCTATAATAATAGTCAAAATTTCGCAAATAGGCCACGTCGGCAGGATCAATTTGCTTCTTCCGTCCATCGTTGATACTGAGCCAAATGAAAATCAACAAGATGACAAATATTGCCATCCATATTAAACAAAAAAAAAACCAAACGTAACGCTTTGGATGTTGCACTGGGTCGGGCTCTTCATCGATCTCAGAAAAATGATAAGTTGGTGGTTCTTCAGAGTCAAACGATAGTGAAGACTCCTCAGTTTCATTTTGTTGCAGTGGATGTGGATAAATCACAGGCGCGTTAACCGGTACTGCGGCTGAAATTTCTTCGTTGGCACTCGAATACATTGATCACGACCACGACGCGAACGGCAAGAATTTGTTCAACAAACTGAGTATGACTCTCGACTCACTCGAGTCTCGAGAAGACGAACACCAAATGTCTGAGCTGCTGCTGCTGCTGGCTGAGCGAGCTTTAGTTTGAGTTTATGTGAAATAGTACGGGTGGTGGCACTGGTGGCGCTCGGCACTATGTCAACTATGTAGCATCGTTGATTGAAAAAAGTAGCATGTAGCAACAAATTTCATGTCTGTCTCTTTCTCGCTCATGTCAAATTGACGTTTGGTGTTGCCCAAGTCAAATGAGTTCAGTTATCGAAGAATTTGGAACAAATTTTATTAGTAGAGTCAGTAGAGTGTCATTTTTCAATGTTATGATCTTTCTACAGATAATCAGAATTTTCATGGTATTTAAAAATATTTCAAATTTCAATATAATGATATAGGAGGGACACAATTAATCGATAAAGCGGTCGATTGCCGATTAGTAAGGAGTTACATTCAATTCTACTTCGAAGTTGAACTGACAAGTTTCCGCTTGGCAAACGGGAATCATATGCTAACATCTACATTGAGTTTGAGTTCAAAGTCACGCTTACGCCAAGTTCAATGTGGTGGCATCCTATGATTCTCGTTTGCCAAGTGGAAATCTGTCACTTCCACTTCGAAATGAAATTACATTACGCGAAGGCGAGAAAGCGCTGTTGCCACTATCGGAATTCATGGAATTTCCTAGTATTTTTAATGTAGAATAAGAGATTAATAGAATTTTGACTGACCATGCAGGAGTATTTTTTCAAGTTCGCTTAGGGTAGTTTTGATTAGTTTGGGTGAATTTTAGCTGGTTCAAGCTAGTTTTGGTCAGTTTGGATTGATTTGAGCCTCATTTTGGTAGGTTTTGTTTGGCTCACTCGACATCCGAGAAAAAATTCACACACAAAGTCCATCAACCAAATTCAATTGACACTACCTATTCAAAGCTAGAATTGTTGAAACTTTGCTGCGGAAGTTTTCTTTGTGGTCTATAATTTTGTGGTTTGTTTGAGTTAATTTTGGACAGTTTGGATTAGTTTTGGCCAGATTGGGTTAGTTCATATTGTGACGAGTTTCGCTATAGAAAACACTGTTCAGCTTTAATTAATTTATTTTACAAGTCACTATGTACAGAACTCACTATTCACAAACAAAATCACAGCTTATTTATGTTTTACGATTTATATTTCACGACGTATTCGGAACTGAACTGTCTCTTGAAACGACGGATCTCATTATATACCCTCGCCAGGATTGAGAGAACAATCCAGATATTTTTAGAAAAGCGAAGAATGTTCGACGCCATCTAGCCTTGCTAGAATGTACCAGAATGCCAATCGATTCCAAACAATTCTACACAATGTGGTGGCTGCGGCGGCGCATTCACCATGCAACGTCACATTGCCCCCTTCTTAAGGCAATTCGTCCCGAATTGCCTTCATGTCGGTATCGGCAACTGTCCCCAAACCGGCAGCCTGATGTCCTATGGAAGTAGCAGTCCACTGTCCTCTGGTTCGTCCTCCGGGAAGGATAGCAGCACACCAGGATGTCAATGCCGCTTTCTTTGAAGATTACCTCCAGCATGCTCCGTACTACTCTCCAGTCCAGTTGGTCGTTCGTCATTTTCGGAATTGCCAGATGGGTCAGGTCCTGTGACAGCATCAAGTCACGAAGATGACTGAGGGCTTTCCAGACATCACTGTAGGTGGTCAGATGATGTGGAAGCTTCTTCGTCACAAGGTAGAACAGGTGTCGTGTCCCATTCGAGATTTGGAGCGGCTTCCCTACCTCTGGCTTTTGTCGTCGCAGATGGTCCAATCGTCCAAATTTTCGTTTAAAAGCTGCAGCAAGTCCACTCCTCATACTGAGGTCTTCAGTGACCCAGTGAGTCAACGAGTATTCGGCCGGTGCTTCAAACAAATCCAGCTGCCTCTCTTGGACAACGCCATTCTGGACTTTCTGGCCATTGGAGTGTAGAGACATGAAAGTTTCCAATGACATGTCTTCCTTGGCTGACCTGATCTGCCTCACTTCAGCGTCCTGATCGTCGTGGTTCCCAGCATACCGAGCTAAACGATTGAAGTGAACAACCCTCGGTTTTCCTCGTGGTGGCTTTCGAATCCTGTAGACGACGTCATTGATTCGCTCCAGAATCTCATACGGGCCCTCCCAAGAACTTTGCAGTTTTGGGGAAAATCCACGTCGCCTCTGTGGGTTGTGAAGCCAAACCAAATCCCCAACCTGGAACCCTCCTTCTTCGGCCTTCACGTCGTACGCCTCCTTCATCCTGTCGCTGGCACTTTGGATGTTTAGTCGGACTCGTTGATGGATATCGTCCATTTTTCTACGAAGATCACTTGCGTAGTCTTCCCCATCGACATCCTCACCAGGGGGACAGCCAAACTTCAAATCGCAGGGCAGCCGGAGTTCACGACCCATGATGATCTTGGCAGGTGTTTCGCCCGTCGATTCATGAACTGCTGACCTGTACGCCATGAGGAATAGGGGAAGATGTTGATCCCAGTCTCTTTGATGGTCAGAGACAACTTTGGCCAAGTGTCGATTGATGGTTCGGTTCATTCGCTCCACCATGCCATCCGATTGTGGGTGTAACGCCGTTGTCCTTGTCTTCTTGATCTTCAAGACATCGCAGACGTTCTGGAATAGCGTCGATTCGAAGTTCCTGCCCTGGTCCGAATGCAGCTCCAACGGGACACCGAAACGGCAAAACCATTCCTTAGTCAAGACATCGGCAACGGTAGCCGCCTCCTGGTTTGGCAAGGCATACGCTTCAGCTCACTTGCTGAAGTAATCCATGGCGACCAAGATGTATTTATTTCCTTTGTCCGATTCAGGAAAGGGTCCAGCCACGTCGATTGCGATCCTTTCAAAGGGGCTTCCCACGTTGTATTGGCGCATAGGAGCTTTTGGCCGTTTCTGGGGTCCGTTACTTGCCGCACATACGGCACTTTTTCTGCACCATTCCTTTACATCGGCTTGACAGTTGACCCAGTAAAACCGTTCTCGCAGCTTTCCCAGCGTCTTGGTTACACCCAAATGTCCACCCATGACGCCATCATGGACCTCTCTCATCACCTCTGCCTGTCTGTTTCCAGGAACGACTAACTGCCTCCGATCTTCCGTGCCATCCAGATTCTTCACCAGCCTCTTCAGGATGCCGTCATCAAGAACCATCGAGTCCCATTGAGCCCAGTAGGACTTCACGGTGGTCGAGAGCCGCGCGACTTCTTGCCAGGTTGGTCGTTGGCCTGCCTGTTTCCATCCGATGACAAGCTTCAGATCTGGATCTTTCTCCTGGTCCTTGCGAAGCGCCTCAGACTGCCAGGAATCATCCACCACAGTCGTCCTGCAAGTGCTCGCCTCCTTTTCCTCGGCTCTTTGACAGTGCTTACATTGTTCTGGACAAGGTCTCCTGGACAGAGCATCAGCGTTGTTGTGGCTGGATCCAGCTCGATGTTCCGTGTCAAAGTTGAACTCTTGAAGTCTCTCAATCCAACGAGCAACTTGACCCTCCGGATTTTTGAACTGTAGGAGCCATTCGAGCGCGGCGTGGTCGGTTCTCAGCAGAAACTTTCTCCCGTAAAGGTACTTGTAGAAGTGCTCTACCCCTTTGACTACTGCCAGTAGTTCCCTTCTCGTGACGCAGTAGTTCCGTTCCGGCTTCGACAAGGTTTTGCTGAAATAGCCGATCACCCTTTCATGTCCCTACTGGATCTGGGACATTACTGCACCAAGTCCTACATTGCTGGCATCTGTATCCAGGATGAAGTTTCCCTCAGGTAGTGGGTAGCCTAGGATGGGCGCGCTGGCAAGTGCCCTTTTAAGTGTGTCAAAGGCCTCCTGACAATCCTCGTCCCAGTGGTAGCGTCTCTGTGCCTCTGTGAGCCTGTGAAGAGGCCGGGCGATGTTCGCAAATCCTTGGACATAACGCCGGTAGTACGTGCACAGACCCAGGAAACTTCTTAGCTCGTGGAGGTTCTTTGGTACAGGCCACTCCTTAACTGCCTCCACCTTTTGCTGGTCAACGGCTACACCCTCAGCCGACACAATATGACCCAGGTATTGTTCTTCCCTCCGGAACAGTTGGCATTTCTTTGGACTCAGCTTCAAACCGGACCTTCTGAGTCTCTGGAATACCTCCTCCAAGTTCTTCAGATGGTCTTCAAATGATTTGCCAACCACAATTATGTCATCCAGGTATACAAGACATGTTGACCAGGATAGTCCTTTGAGCACAGTCTCCATCAGCCGCTCGAACGTAGCAGGTGCGTTGCATAACCCAAATGGCATAACAGTGAACTGCCACAGCCCAGCTCCAACGCTGAAAGCAGTCTTCTCTCGATCTTCAGGGGCCATTTCTACCTGCCAATATCCGCTTTTGAGGTCCAGGGTTGAGAAGATCTTCGATCCGGCCAAGGTATCCAAAGTGTCGTCGATCCGTGGTAGCGGGTAGCTGTCCTTCTTCGTCACGTTGTTCAGCTGACGATAGTCCACACAGAATCGAGTTGAACCGTCCTTCTTTTTAACCAGAACAACTGGCGATGACCACGGACTACTAGAAGGCTCGATGACACCGCCTTTCTCCATGTCCTTGATGATCTTGTCCGCCTCCTCCTTCTTGGCCAAAGGTAGTCTTCTAGCTGTTTGGCGGATCGGTCGTGCTCCCTCTGTGTTGATGGTGTGCCGCACCACGTTCGTTCGGCCCTTTTCCCCAGTCCCGTTGTCGAAGATGTCGCCGTAATTCCTTATCAGGTTTCTCAATCGTTGTTTTTGTCTCTTATCCAGATCTTTTGAAGAGGTGACAACTAACTTCTCCATCTCTCCGGTGAACTCAGAGATGGTTTGCTCAGTCTCACATACTTGTCGCACCACAGAGGAAATTGACGAACAGAGCCCCAAAACTGTGTCCCTTGCCAAACTTACAGAGTGATAGTTGACGTTCATCACTCTCACGGGCACAGTCTTTCCCACATGTACCAGGCTCTTTCCACATGCAATGCCTCGTCCTACTTCAGAATCGTGTATTTTAGGCTCAAACATCACGATGCTTCCTTCTTTCATCTTCCCTTCCAGGCGAGCCCACAAAATCATCTCGCTCCTCTCAGGAATTGAAGAATCCCCAGCCAGCAAAACACGAACTGTCTCTTCCTCTCTACCATGCATTATCACCTCTTCGTTGTTGGTTTTCAGTGTTCCATATTTGAAATCTAATTGGAAGCCTTGGGTGTTCATGATGTCCATTCCAATTATGATTTCTTCCTCAATATCGGCAACCAGCATTGGATGTTCGAAGCTGGTGCTTCCCAGAGTCACTGCTGCCTCCACTTCACCATGTATCCTAGCCAAGTCTCCTGTTGCCGTCCGTAGTCGCCACTTTGTTGGTTTAATCATTGTCGGTGTTGTGTCGGGCCTGATGATAGACTTCGTCGCACCTATATCCAGCAGCATGGTGCGTTTCTCTCCATTAACCCAGCCATCCACAAACATGCTGTTCAGTTTGTGTCCTAAAGAAGCAACTATGGCGGTTTTCCTTGGGGCATACTGGCTACAGGTCGACGATTGCCCCTTCGCATCGACCTTCTCTAGTTTTCCGACGTCGAAGAAGGTGCCCGTCTCTCGCTTCTTGCATCGACTACGAATGTGGCCAAGCTCTCCACAATTCCAGCATCGTAGCTCCCTTCGCTTGGACGCCTCCATTTCCTTGACGACCCTCCTCACATTTGCGTCGAAGGAGTCTTCCTCCGCGAGATCTTGGTCCTCCATCCTTCGCACGCGTGCAGGAAGCTTCACAGACTGCTTCGCCGCTTCGAATTCCAAGGCTTTGGCCAGTGCTTCAACCAGTCTATCGAGACGATGGAGTATCAGTGACTGCCGAATCTCCTGGTCTCGAAGTCCATCCAAGAAGGCCTGAACTGCAAGCCTCTCCATAACGTTCTCTGGCGTGGTTGGATAAGCCAGTCGTGCAAGGCGAGCAACATCCGCTTCAAACTCCTGCAAGGTCTCGTTGGTCTTCTGAATGCGACTTTTCAACTGAGAGTGGTAGACGTGCTCCAAGTGAGTTTGCCCATATCGCAGTTCCAGATGCTTGACTAGTACATCGTAGTCCTCCTGCTCCTGGGTGTTGAGCGTCTGCAGGATTTCTGTAGCTTCCCCACGAAATGCCAGAGTCAATGCCAGGGCTTTTTCCGGTCCAGTCCATCCATTTGCCCTTGCTGCTGCCTCGAACTGGCGATGGTAATTGTTCCAGGACAGTTTGCCATCAAACTGTGGGGCTTTCATGTGGATTCTGATGGTATCAGCTTCCATCTTGGCACTCGCACCGTGATTCCCGAAAGTAACTTCCGGTTGTTGCATGATTACTGCCACTTGCCTTCTCACTTCGTCGATTTCGTCTTCCAGAGCCTTTGCAGTCTCTCCTAGTTGTATCTCCAGATTTCCGATTTCCTCTGCTACATGAGCCTTCAAGCAGTTGTAGTTATCCGCCAATTGCTCCTTCATTTCTTCCATAGCTCTGGAAGATTCATTAAACTTTTCTTCCAATAATCTGGAATTCTCTTGCTCTGCTCTGGACAATTTCTCAACTGCGTTGGGATCAGGAATCTCGAATTGGAACGTATCGGGATCCATGCCTTCTTCCATTAAAGCCTCACGAAGCCGTTGTTGTAGATCAGCTTTTTTTCCGCTTGCATCCAGGTCACGCTCCTCCAGCTCCCTCTTCAACTCAGCGACCTTCAATCCGGTTAAAAACACTAGTTTCGCAGCCATTAAAGCGAATATTTATGTCCGTTTCTATAGCACACAATAAATCCCACTTCTGACACCAATGTGACGAGTTTCGCTATAGAAAACACTGTTCAGCTTTAATTAATTTATTTTACAAGTCACTATGTACAGAACTCACTATTCACAAACAAAATCACAGCTTATTTATGTTTTACGATTTATATTTCACGACGTATTCGGAACTGAACTGCCTCTTGAAACGACGGATCTCATTATATACCCTCGCCAGGATTGAGAGAACAATCCAGATATTTTTAGAAAAGCGAAGAATGTTCGACGCCATCTAGCCTTGCTAGAATGTACCAGAATGCCAATCGATTCCAAACAATTCTACACAATGTGGTGGCTGCGGCGGCGCATTCACCATGCAACGTCACAATATTATTGTGGGTTAGTTTTGGTTAGTTTGAGCTCGTCTGGATGTCAATTCAAAGATAAACTTTTTTGGAACTTTGATGTGGAAATTATTGTTGTAGACTTTATAGGGTTTTTTCATGATCAGTCAAAATTATTCCTGTCGATGTCGTGATTTTTAATAAGTTTTGGAAACGGTTGAGCCTTACGCAGAGAACCTCGGGTGAATGACGGCTTGCTCTTTGAAATTCCACATATTTCACTTAATTCCACTTTTGTGTTTATTATCAAAAATCGATAATTACGTACCTATTTTTTCATGTTTTTTTTTGAAAACTGCAACCGGTCTATGGAATTGAAATGAATCTACCAATCTATCAAAATCACAGAAGTAGCAATCAAACCAATTTTGAAAAACATATAGAATGGTTGGAAGTGGAGATGTCTTTGGGTTAGTACACAATCTACACAATCTACAATCTACAAAATCAAAATACATAACTCATAACTGAACTCATCAGGATTGGTGAAAAGCCAGTCGTATGTTCCGTTATGCTACTCCTCTGCTAAGCCAAAGTCTATATATTCCAATTCCAATTATATTTGGCTAATGGCCGATTGCACCAACTAATTTTGAGGATATACTTAACGTTAAGGAACCCTTAACTTGACAGTTTTGCATGCGAAATTGTCAAGTTAAGGGTCCCTTAGCGTTAAGTATCCTCAAAATAGGTTGGTGCAATCGGCCATAAGCCACAAGAATAGGTTGGAAGGTATGTGGTGTTGTTGGAGTGTGTGTCTTTTTTCGATATTAGGGATCAGCTCGAGATCTAGATAAATTGGCTCAATGGTCCGTGTGTGAGGGTGAGGACAATGATCATGCAGCTTTTTTTTTGAATTTCCTCAAGAAGTCATTACATTTTTTTTGTTTTTTTTTCGAGTGTTTGTTTGAGAATTCTCAATTTTCTTGGAACTTTTATTCTGGACTTGATTTCTTTTTTTTTACAACAACTGTTCCGTTGCATGATTTAATCCTTCCATAATCCTTCAAAAATCAACTTATGTTATGTTGCAAAATGATTTTTTTTGTCTGCAACCTATCCAGAAAGTCTCAAAAAGAATGAGACATAAGATGATTGCAGATTTCTTACAAAAAAATATTGCGATGGAAATTATAATTTTTAATTTTTTCAAATAATTTCCAAGATAATCAAGTTGTTTTCATGAAATTTGACATATGAGAACTGTTTGACATGCGAAATTCAATCCTGTTTATTTAGCTGCTTCAATCAAAATTTAAATTTAAAAAAAAATATGTTGATTTGTTTTTTCTCAGCACGCTTCTGTTTTCCATTGGAAGTACATACATGCATTAAGAGGCCATGAAGGAAGGAAAATCCTCAGATACCATTAATGAGCGAGCGGACCAACTGGCACAAAATTCTTTTCAAGACGCTGGCTGAACTCTCGTAGGAAGCAATATGGGGCCAACAACCAGGACTGAAACAAAGCAAATCAATGATGGCAGAAGAAAAGTAGCAGGACACTGCACTCTGAGAAAACAAATGTATACCATGGGCCTGTTTGACGATGAACCTATATGAAGGCTTCTGCAATCTTCAAATCTGAAGCAATGAAATTCTCCTTATTATCTCTTATGAGGAATTAAAACCAATCTGTCGAAAGTCTGACAGAGAAACAGTATAAAGAGTCAGAACACTTATTTAGGCACTACAGTTCTTTGACTGAAAGACAGGGACGGGCGGTGTCAGGGACAAAACCCCAAAACTCGTAACGCTGAGATTTAGCTCAGCAATCAACACCTATGTTAAAGATGATTAAGTTGAAATGTATTAACAACCAACCCATCATACCCTCCATTAATCTTTGCCCTCGATATATTTTTCCAAAAAGTTCAATTCAGTAAGTTACTTAATTGGCTTAAACCTAAATGCACGTGCACCAAGAAATCCGATCTACATGAGAACGGATTCTGCGTCTTGATAAATTTCGCAAATCAGCTTATTTTTTGTTTATTTATCGATATCAACATCCGTTGTTGATGATTCACGGCATATTTCTATAGCCCATTTGCGATAAGCGTCTGGGTTTGTAGTCATAATATACACAATGGGTGACGGTTCCATGGAATTAATGTTTCACTAAATGCCTCCTAAAAATTAATAACCGGTGGTTGGGAAATTGCAAATAAGCCTGAGCGATATGATTTCACAACATTTTTCAAGAATGAAATCACGTTTGAATATTATTCGGGATATCTATTTGGAATTCATGAATGTTTTGTCAAATCTGAGCGTTTTCTTCGTCAACTCACTATTGTGGAGTAAAATTCACTTTCAACAATTGTCAGGATTTATTTGTAACAATGACAAATAAATAATTGACTGGTTCACCGAGCTCAGCTTCACTATTGGCCAGAACAAACGCACCTGGAATAAAAATCAGGCTGAGTCACCTCCCTGATTGATGTTAACATACATTGTGATATTTAACAAGTTTAAGATATTTTGAATATGGGTTGAACTGCAATAAAAAATAAGAGAAATACACCAATTGCAAAATCTATACTACTGTACAACAAGTACCAAATCGCCAGGGAGCATAAATGCGATAATCAACCTCCGAACACAATCCAAGTGAAATACAGACATTCCATTATATTATACTGGATCAATATGGTTGACCACCACACAAACACTATTGTAGCATTCTACACATAATCCCAAAAATTAACAGAAGAGGAGGGCGTCCCCTACGGCGTCCCAGGCTGCAGGACAACCATATAACTTGGCACAATTAGCTTTCTTCTTTAATCAATTTTAATATCAACTCACAGCTAAATATGTCAAGCCAATGCCTAAATCCGACGCGTTATATGTTAATTCTCTAACGCAATCGCCTCAACAGAGCCGTGGCAAGTCGATAAAGCCTTATGAATGACATTTAACTAATCATAACTGCTCGAGAGCACTTCATTCACAAGAACCAATCTCCCATACCACAAGTATGATTATATTTCATACCACTACGCTAGGAAACAGTGAGCTGTAGCAGATCATTTGACAAGTGTGAAACTCTTTAGACTACTGATGGTGAGTCATTCCTCAATCTCCGTCACTCAGGAAAAGGGGCGGCGGCAGATCGTTTCAACCTGATTCTTGATAGTTCACAAGAATCAAACTCTTTAGACCGCTGATGAAGAGTCATTCCTCAATCTCCATCGCCAGAAGTGGCTGCAGAATAGAAAACACAATAGGATTTCTCTTAATAAGTTAAAACGCGTAATATTGAGTTGAGTAAGGTGACTCTGTGAGACCACTCACCAGAATCAGTAAAATGGGTATCTGGCTCATCATTACAAAACACATTAGCAGAACCAGTGTCCATCTTCTGCACTCAAAATACCATCAAAAGGAATTTAGCTTTCAAATATATCACTTTAACCACTGTCAAAATGATTATCAAGGTAGAGTAGAATGATCAGAAAGCACACAAAAAAATTGCTACACTATGTATCACGTCATTAACTGGAGCGAACGTGCATGCTTCTCTTGCTCTTGGCTCTTGATGACATTGAAAAGCTCCTGATGCTCATTCGACGATTCTTTGTGTTGAGCCAACCGATATGTCAACAGTTGTGATGCAAGCAAATGGTAATGGTTATGGTATGAGCAAGCAGTGAGTAAGTCTCGTGGCCCTTCTCACCAAATACGCGTTGGGGGATCGCATCCCTTGTGAAGCGGTATGATTCTCGCATTTTTTAGGCAAGGGGAGAAAAAAACCATTTTCCCACGATCTGTTTATAGCCTGCACAAGTGTCTGGATCAGGAAGGCTCAAAAATATTTTTGCTGAAAACTCATCATCCCCTGAAGAGTTCTCATTCTTGATAGATCTAATGGCAGTTCTTAATTCCTCCACATCTGTTGCTACGAAGAAAAAGGAAAATTGAGTCAGCGTATCAAGATAGGCCAAAGGGTCCTTATTGCACTGTATAACACTGATGCCCAGATTTTTTGCAATGGAGCAGAAGAAAAAAATTAATATATTTTTTTTAATTTCAATTTTGATTGAAGCAGCTAAATAAACAGAATTGAATTTCGCATGTCAAACAGTTCTCATAGGCCAGATTTCATGAAAACAACTTGATTATCTTAGAAATTATTTAAAAAATCCATTGCAATATTTTTTTGTAAGAAATCTGCAATCATCTTATGTCTCATTCTTTTTGGGACTTCCTGTATAGGTTGCAGACAAAAAAATTAATTTTGCAACATAACATAAGTTGATGGTTGATGCAGAAATGCATCCAAAATATCAGGGTTTCTATAATTGAGAAGAAAATACTTCAATCAAATCCAATTTGAACTGATATTATGGAAGGATTCAATCATGCAACGGAATCCAATTGTAAAAGAAATCAAGTCCAGAATAAAAGTTCCAGGAAAATTGAGAATTCTCAAACAAACATTAAAAAAAAAAACAAAAAAAATCTAATGACTTCTTGAGGAAATTCAAAAAAAAGCTCCATGATCATTGTCCTCACACACGGATCATTGAGCGCATTTATCTAGATCTCGAGCTGATCCCTAATATCGAAAAAAGACACACACTCCAACAACACCACATACCTTCCAACGTATTCTTGTGGCTTAGCTTAGCAGAGGAGTAGCATTACGGAACATACGACTGGCTTTTCACCAATCCTGATGGGTTCAGTTATGAGAGTATTTTGATTTTGTAGATTGTGTACGGTATTTTCCGAATGCGTACGGTAAGTACTCATACTTATTGAATTTTTTAAACCAAAAAGCCTACTTATAATAATGTTGGGGATTGAACGATATAACTATAGTGAAATTATTTTCAATGAGTATTTAATTTGGTTCTTGTTTATATAAGATGCCATTATACAAAGCGTCCGTAAAGGTTGGAATTTCATTTAAAATTCAATTTAATTACTTGGATTCAAAAGAGGAACAAAAAAGTTATCTGCTTCCTAAAATTTCACAATAATGATTGAACATTGGAATAAAATTAGGTATACCTATATGTATAGGATGAGTATGAGATATGGAAGAACGCCCTGTGCGAATATCACCTTTTATGCAATGTTGTAGCAAGTTAGGTTGTTGTATATTGCATAATAAATGATTTCTATTCTATTCTATTCTATAAGAGCGCATTTTTTCCAGGGTAGATAGAGTGTAGTAATATAAATGACTTTTTGTAAACGAACGACATGTCGTAGGTATCCGCAAACGCCTTATTAAAAATAGAAAATATTATTTGAAGAAATTAGTTTTTTTTCTTTAGATTTGAGACGCCTGAAGGGATTTTGTTAAAGCTTTAAGGAAATATTTGAGAAATTCGTTTGACTTCAACTTTTGCATTTCCGGACCTGGAACGACAATAATTTTTTTGCGAAAACTTTATCTGTTCCCGAACATTTTGTCTTACACACATTCAGATGCGGTTACAGCCAATTCAATACATATATGAGCTGTTATACTTTTTTTCTTTTTCTTTTGTTTAAATTATTATGAACTAGGAATATGACAATAGTATTGTGACAATAGTATATTGTGCAACAAGCATATGTAATGATACCCTTTTCCTATGAGTAATACGAGTATGAAGGTTTGTTAGCACGGGCCGAATTCATACCATGCAGTAGGAAATGGTAATTCCATGCGAGTTGTACACCATACTTTTTCTACGACTCCTAATTAGAACGAAACTGTTCAGCCATCAGAAGTTTATGATGATATTCCTTCTATAGAAGCTAATAAAAATAAATATATATTTTCGTTTTTTGAATCCTTGTTAAACGGCATTTTATTGAATACCAAAAAGCTCAACTTTGCCTTAATTTAAGCTCTTCATGTGAGTCTATCATCCTTCTCTACCGTTTCCAAAATACCTACTTACAGTGAACATCGAAATTGTTAAAACACCCATTTTGAAACAAAAGTCAGTTAATAATCATTCAAATTTCATGACAGATGGCTATTTTTATCATAACTGGATCGATGGGTGCTAAGTCAAATTTTGATGTTCACCATTTTGAATCTTTACAAGATTGATGGGTTTTGATGAATATAAAAAGTAACGGTTATCATGGCAAACTTTTTTGAAGTCGGGCATGGAACCGGCACAGGGCCGTACCCCCCCAGGTACGGCCCTGTGTACCATACGTAGAATCTTACGCTAAATCCAAATCTCTAATCAAAAGTTGGGGTTAGTACCTCGGTACTTAACTTTATTCCGTGAATAATTGACAAGTGTTCAATTAAAAGTCCACTCGACGAAAAAGCACATGATGGTCCACTATCATTTTCCTCTTGGCAACGATAATTTAAATGTTGTTTTTTGATCATGGACAAACCGTGGACTTCTTTATAATGCCTCCCATAGCTCCAATTACTTGAAAATGTTTTTTTATACGGATGACATAAAGTTTGCACAGAAATTTTCACTATTTATAATATTTATACGCACTTGCAAACGAGAACCGAGAACACCGACGCCGCGTCAACAACAAAACTTTTAACTTTTCCCGCTAAAATAATGAAGTGTTATGAAGTGTCACGTCACTGACACATGTCATTTACAACGATAGGTCGACGACTTGGCAACGTTGGTGAGATGGGAGATGTAGATTCTCGTCCTTGGCAAACGGGAATCATAGGATGCCATCCACATTGAACTTGGCGTGACTTTGAACTTTGAACACAAACTCAATGTAGATGAGCATATGATTTCCGTTTGCCAAGCGGAAATTTGACAGTTCTACTTCGAAGTAAAATTGAATGTTACTCCTTACTAATCGGCAATCGACCGCTTTATCGATTTATGGTGTATATCTCCTAAATTATTATATTGAGATTTGAGATATTTTAAAATACCATGAAAATTCTGATTATCTGTAGAAAGATTATAACATTGAAAAATTAAACTCTACCAAAGAAATCTGTTCCAAATTCTTCGATAACTAAACTCATTTGAATTGGGGAACACCAAACGTCAATTTGACATGAGCCAGAAAGAGACAGACATGAAATTTGTTGCTACATGCTACTTTTTTCAATCAATTCTTATAGATAGAAAGTTGCGGTTTTCGCGACAGTGTGCTACTTTTTCGTGAAACTAAAGATGCCGTTAACAAAATTTTCATAGCCCTTTTAGTTTTTGAGATACAGGGCTAAACTGAAAATGTTGCATTTTAAGGTACCCTCGTATCTAAACTATCAGATAAGTTATGGAAAATGTGAAAACTGTTTCTTATATAACTTTTTCCGTAGAACTCGATTCTGCCTTCGGAATTAGTATACAGGGTCAGGTCAAAAAGTTATCGGACCCAACTTTATTTTTTTAATTGAAACACCCTGTATATTTATAGTCCATTAGATTTGTCTTTTCTTAACCTTTTCAAAAATATATAAAAGTATGCACTTTAAAAAAAAAAAAATGTTCAGCCTATAACTTTTTGACCTGACCCTGTATACAAATTCCGAAGGCAAAATCGACAGTTATATACTTTTCCCGTGGAACTCGATTCTGCCTTCGGAATTTGTATACAGGGTCAGGTCAAAAAGATAGGCGAAAATTTTTTTTTAATTTAAAGTGCATACTCCTATATATTTTTGAAAACGTAAAGAAAAGACAAATCTTATGGACTATAAATATACAGGGTGTTCCATTTAAAAAAATAAAGTTGGGTCCGATAACTTTTTGACCTGACCCTGTATACTAATTCCGAAGGCAGAATCGAGTTCTACGGGAAAAGTTATATAAGAAACAGTTTTCTCATTTTCCATAACTTATCTGATAGTTTAGATACGAGGGGTACCTTAAAATGCAACATTTTCAGTTTAGCCCTGTGTCTTGAAAACGAAAAGGGCTATGAAAATCTTGTCAACGGCATCTTTAGTTTCACGAAAAAGAAGCACACTGTCGCGAAAACCGCAACTTTCTATCTATAAAAATAACGGAGATACCCCGCAAAAGTACCCAAAATGGGACACCCTGTACAGTGACTATATACAAGACAGTGACGATAATAGAGCTCAGGTTAGCATGGCGGCTATACCCAGAATTTTGTAAATCTCCGGCCCCGGTGGCTCAGCAGTTTGATGTTTGCTTAGAAGGTCCTGGGTTCAAATCCCATTTAGGGTATGATACTTTCTATAAAGTCACTGTACTTTTTTAACTTTTTTTTACTTTTTTTTTATTGTAAGACACTGAAATCGATGTTTTGATCGGCAAGTTATAGAATTTAATTCAAAAACAAGCACAAAACACCAACGACGCACACATGACAAAATGTAAACAATGAATGCTAGCTGCTACATAGCGGATCCATCGCTAGCCAATAGAAAATAAGACCTCCATTGTCGTCACTAGGTGTGTTTGTTATCCTCCACTAGTGCACACGAAACTGCACTTTTCTACCATGCGGCGTTTGTTATGCTGTTTGTGCAAGTAGTGTAGAGTGTTTGTTATATTAGGGTAGGTTGCCTATTACTGCCCTCGCTACCCCAGGTCAAGAGGTGAGACAAGTGCAGCGTAGTGTAGAATAGGGTGGGGAGCTTATTTCGTGTATTTTGTAAACAAACCATGTCTTGAAACTTAAAACCTGACTTATAATTAAGATAAACGCACAAAAAGGAGAATTTGTAGCGAAGAATCAGTGTATCCCACATAACAAAATGATATACCAAGCATGTGCTCAGCATCTTCTTCTTGGTATATGGATATTGAAAATATGTTCTGAGCATGTGCTAAGAATAATACTGTAACGAGTTTCGCTATAGAAAACACTGTTCAGCTCTAATAATTTATTTTACAAGTCACTATGTACAGAACTCACTATTCACAAACAAAATCACAGCTTATTTATGTTTCACGATTTATATTTCACGACGTATTCGGAACTGAACTAACTCACTGTAATGACGGATCTCATTATATACCCTGGCCAGGATTAAGAGAACAATCCAGATCTTTTTAGAAAAGCGAAGAATGTTCGACGCCATCTAGCCTTGCTAGAATGTACCAGAATGCCAAACAATTCTACACAATGTGGTGGCTGCGGCGGCGCATTCACCATGCAACGTCACATTGCCCCCTTCTTAAGGCAATTCGTCCCGAATTGCCTTCATGTCGGTATCGGTAACTGTCCCCAAACCGGCAGCCTGATGTCCTATGGAAGTAGCAGTCCACTGTCCTCTGGTTCGTCCTCCGGGAAGGATAGCAGCACACCAGGATGTCAATGCCGCTTTCTTTGAAGATTACCTCCAGCATGCTCCGTACTACTCTCCAGTCCAGTTGGTCGTTCGTCATTTTCGGAATTGCCAGATGGGTCAGGTCCTGTGACAGCATCAAGTCACGAAGATGACTGAGGGCTTTCCAGACATCACTGTAGGTGGTCAGATGATGTGGAAGCTTCTTCGTCACAAGGTAGAACAGGTGTCGTGTCCCATTCGAGATTTGGAGCGGCTTCCCTACCTCTGGCTTTTGTCGTCGCAGATGGTCCAATCGTCCAAATTTTCGTTTAAAAACTGCAGCAAGTCCACTCCTCATACTGAGGTCTTCAGTGACCCAGTGAGCCAACGAGTATTCGGCCGGTGCTTCAAACAAATCCAGCTGCCTCTCTTGGACAACGCCATTCTGGACTTTCTGGCCATTGGAGTGTAGAGACATGAAAGTTTCCAATGACATGTCTTCCTTGGCTGACCTGATCTGCCTCACTTCAGCGTCCTGATCGTCGTGGTTCCCAGCATACCGAGCTAAACGATTGAAGTGAACAACCCTCGGTTTTCCTCGTGGTGGCTTTCGAATCCTGTAGACGACGTCATTGATTCGCTCCAGAATCTCATACGGGCCCTCCCAAGAACTTTGCAGTTTTGGGGAGAATCCACGTCGCCTCTGTGGGTTGTGAAGCCAAACCAAATCCCCAACCTGGAACCCTCCTTCTTCGGCCTTCACGTCGTACGCTTCTTTCATCCTGTCGCTGGCACTTTGGATGTTTAGTCGGACCCGTTGATGGATATCGTCCATTTTTCTACGAAGATCACTTGCGTAGTCTTCCCCAGCGACATCCTCACCAGGTGGACAGCCAAACTTCAAATCGCAGGGCAGCCGGAGTTCACGACCCATGATGATCTTGGCAGGTGTTTCGCCCGTCGATTCATGAACTGCTGACCTGTACGCCATGAGGAATAGGGGAAGATGTTGATCCCAGTCTCTTTGATGGTCAGAGACAACTTTGGCCAAGTGTCGATTGATGGTTCGGTTCATTCGCTCCACCATGCCATCCGATTGTGGGTGTAACGCCGTTGTCCTTGTCTTCTTGATCTTCAAGACATCGCAGACGTTCTGGAATAGCGTCGATTCGAAGTTCCTGCCCTGGTCCGAATGCAGCTCCAACGGGACACCGAAACGGCAAAACCATTCCTTAATCAAGACATCGGCAACGGTAGCTGCCTCCTGGTTTGGCAAGGCATACGCCTCAGCCCACTTGCTGAAGTAATCCATGGCGACCAAGATGTATTTATTTCCTTTTTCCGTTTCAGGGAACGGTCCAGCCACGTCGATTGCGATCCTTTCAAAGGGGCTTCCCACGTTGTATTGGCGCATAGGAGCTTTTGGCCGTTTCTGGGGTCCGTTACTTGCCGCACATACGGCACATTTTCTGCACCATTCCTTCACATCGGCTTGACAGTTAACCCAGTAAAACCGTTCTCGCAGCTTTCCCAGCGTCTTGGTTACACCCAAATGTCCACCCGTGACGCCATCATGGACCTCTCTCATCACGTCTGCCTGTCTGTTTCCAGGAACGACTAACTGCCTCCGATCTTCCGTGCCATCCAGATTCTTCACCAGCCTCTTCAGGATGCCATCATCAAGAACCATCGAGTCCCATTGAGCCCAGTAGGATTTCACGGTGGTCGAGAACCGCGCGACTTCTTGCCAGGTTGGTCGTTGGCCTGCCTGTTTTCATCCGATGACAAGCTTCAGATCTGGATCTTTATCCTGGTCCTCGCGAAGCGCCTTAGACTGCCAGGAATCATCCACCACAGTCGTCCTGCAAGTGCTCGCCTCCTTTTCCTCGGCTCTTTGACAGTGCTTACATTGTTCTGGACAAGGTCTCCTGGATAGGGCATCAGCGTTGTTGTGGCTGGATCCAGCTCGATGTTCCGTGTCAAAGTTGAACTCTTGAAGTCTCTCAATCCAACGAGCAACTTGACCCTCCGGATTCTTGAACTGTAGGAGCCATTTGAGCGCGGCGTGGTCGGTTCTCAGCAGAAACTTTCTTCCGTAGAGGTACTTGTAGAAGTGCTCTACCCCTTTGACTACTGCCAGTAGTTCCCTTCTCGTGACGCAGTAGTTCCGTTCCGGCTTCGACAAGGTTTTGCTGAAATAGCCGATCACCCTTTCGTGTCCCTGCTGGATCTGGGACAGCACTGCACCAAGTCCTACATTACTGGCATCTGTATCCAGGATGAAGTTCCCCTCAGGTAGTGGGTAGCCTAGGATGGGCGCGGTGGCAAGTGCCCTTTTAAGCGTGTCAAAGGCCTCCTGACAATCTTCGTCCCAGTGAAAGCGTCTCTGTGCCTCTGTGAGCCTGTGGAGAGGCCGGGCGATGTTCGCAAATCCCTGGACATAACGCCGGTAGTACGTGCACAGAACCAAGAAACTTCTTAGCTCGTGGAGGTTCTTTGGTACTGGCCACTCCTTAACTGCCTCCACCTTTTGCTGGTCAACGGCTACACCCTCAGCCGACACGATATGACCCAGGTATTGTACTTTCCTCCGGAACAGTTGGCATTTCTTTGGACTCAGCTTCAAACCGGAACTTCTGAGTCTCTGGAATACCTCTTCCAAGTTCTTCAGATGGTCTTCAAATGATTTGCCAACCACAATTATGTCATCCAGGTATACAAGACATGTTGACCAGGATAGTCCTTTGAGCACAGTCTCCATCAGCCGCTCGAACGTAGCAGGTGCGTTGCATAACCCAAATGGCATAACAGTGAACTGCCACAGCCCAGCTCCAACGCTGAAAGCAGTCTTCTCTCGATCTTCAGGGGCCATTTCTACCTGCCAATATCCGCTTTTGAGGTCCAGGGTTGAGAAGATCTTCGATCCGGCCAAGGTATCCAAAGTGTCGTCGATCCGTGGTAGCGGGTAGCTGTCCTTCTTCGTCACGTTGTTCAGCTGACGATAGTCCACACAGGATCGAGTTGAACCGTCCTTCTTTTTAACCAGAACAACTGGCGATGACCACGGACTACTAGAAGGCTCGATGACACCGCCTTTCTCCATGTCCTTGATGATCTTGTCCGCCTCCTCCTTCTTGGCCAAAGGTAGTCTTCTAGCTGTTAGGCGGATCGGTCGTGCTCCCTCTGTGTTGATGGTGTGCCGCACCACGTTCGTTCGGCCCTTTTCCCCAGTCCCGTTGTCGAAGATGTCGCCGTAATTCCTTATCAGGTTTCTCAATCGTTGTTTTTGTCTCTTATCCAGATCTTTTGAAGAGGTGACAACTAACTTCTCCATCTCTCCGGTGAACTCAGAGATGGCTTGCTCAGTCTCACATACTTGTCGCACCACAGAGGAAATTGACGAGCAGAGCCCCAAAACTGTGTCCCTTGCCAAACTTACAGAGTGATAGTTGACGTTCATCACTCTCACGGGCACAGTCTTTCCCACATGTACCAGGCTCTTTCCACATGCAATGCCTCGTCCTACTTCAGAATCGTGTATTTTAGGCTCAAACATCACGATGCTTCCTTCTTTCATCTTCCCTTCCAGGCGAGCCCACAAAATCATCTCGCTTCTCTCACGAATTGAAGAATCCCCAGCCAGCAAAACACGAACTGTCTCTTCCTCTCTACCATGCATTATCACCTCTGCTTCGTTGTTGGTTTTCAGTGTTCCATATTTGAAATCTAATTGGAAGCCTTGGGTGTTCATGATGTCCATTCCAATTATGATTTCTTCCTCAATATCGGCAACCAGCATCGGATGTTCGAAGCTGGTGCTTCCCATCAGAGTCACTGCTGCCTCCACTTCACCATGTATCCTAGCCAAGTCTCCTGTTGCCGTCCGTAGTCGCCACTTTGTTGGTTTAATCATTGTCGGTGTTGTGACAATGTCGGGCCTGATGATAGACTTTGTCGCACCTGTATCCAGCAGCATGGTGCGTTTCTCTCCATTAACCCAGCCATCCACAAACACGCTGTTCAGTTTGTGTCCTAAAGAGGCAACTATGGCGGTTTTCCTTGGCCAAGCTCTCCACAGTTCCAGCATCGCAGCTCCCTTCGCTTGGACGCCTCTATCTCTTTGACGACCCTCCTCACAGTTGCTTCGACGGTGTCTTCTTCCAGAGGATCCTTCTCCTCCATCCTTCGCACGCGTGCAGGAACCTTCACAGACTGCTTCGCCGCTTCGAATTCCAAGGCTTTGGCCAGTGCTTCAACCAGTCTATCGGGACGATGGAGTATCAGTGACTGCCGAATCTCCTGGTCTCGAAGTCCATCCAAAAAGGCCTGAACTGCAAGCCTCTCCATAACGTTCTCTGGCGTGGTTGGATAAGCCAGTCGTGCAAGGCGAGCAACATCCGCTTCAAACTCCTGCAAGGTCTCGTTGGTCTTCTGAATGCGATTTTTCAACTGAGAGTGGTAGACGTGCTCCAAGTGAGTTTGCCCATATCGCAGTTCCAGATGCTTGACTAGTACATCGTAGTCCTCCTGCTCCTGGGTGTTGAGCGTCTGCAGGATTTCTGTAGCTTCCCCACGAAGTGCCAGAGTCAATGCCAGGGCTTTTTCCGGTCCAGTCCATCCATTTGCCCTTGCTGCTGCCTCGAACTGGCGATGGTAATTGTTCCAGGACAGTTTGCCATCAAACTGTGGGGCTTTCATGTGGATTCTGATGGTATCAGCTTCCATCTTGGCACTCGCACCGTGATTCCCGAAAGTAACTTCCGGTTGTTGCATGATTACTGCCACTTGCCTTCTCACTTCGTCAATTTCGTCTTCCAGAGCCTTTGCAGTCTCTCCTAGTTGTTTCTCCAGATTCCCGATTTCCTCTGCTACATGAGCCTTCAAGCAGTTGTAGTTATCCGCCAATTGCTCCTTGATTTCTCCCATAGCTCTGGAAGATTCATTAAACTTCTCTTCCAATTTTTCTTCCATGGCTCTAGAAGATTCTTCCAGTTGATCCTTCAAGTTCTTGGACAATTTCTCAACTACTGCGTTGGGATCGGGAATCTCAAATTGGAACGTATCAGGATCCATGCCTTCTTCCATTAAAGCCTCACGAAGCCTTGTTTGTAGATCAGTTTTCTTACCGCTACTATCCAGGTCACGCTTCCAGCTCCCTCTTCAACTCAGCGACCTTCAATCCGGTTAAAAACACTAGTTTCGCAGCCATCACAGCGAATATTTATGTCCGTTTCTATAGCACACAATAAATCCCACTTTTGACACCAATGTAACGAGTTTCGCTATAGAAAACACTGTTCAGCTTTAATAATTTATTTTACAAGTCACTATGTACAGAACTCACTATTCACAAACAAAATCACAGCTTATTTATGTTTCACGATTTATATTTCACGACGTATTCAGAACTGAACTAACTCACTGAAATGACGGATCTCATTATATACCCTGGCCAGGATTAAGAGAACAATCCAGATCTTTTTAGAAAAGCGAAGAATGTTCGACGCCATCTAGCCTTGCTAGAATGTACCAGAATGCCAAACAATTCTACATAATGTGGTGGCTGCGGCGGCGCATTCACCATGCAACGTCACAATACTTAAAGATACTGGGGAGGTGCTGAGCATTATCTTTTGGCCGCGAGTAGCATGTGCTATGGAACTTTGATCAGGAATATTCCAGGAATATTCTAAAATATACCAATAATATCCTCTTTTATATACCTCAGCATATTCTTTGAACATTCCTAAAAATAAAATCACCCAGCAAACACCTTTGGTCGGCAAGGTACATATTTAATGATGGCATCGTTGGCATCATGATGGCAAATTATTGATGTGCATTATTTGCAAAATAATAACAACTGCAAACATGCATTGTTTGTCAAATAAAGAAAAGGTACTGGCACATTACCCATAAAAAGGCAAATTTCAAGTTTTCAATATGCCTGTGAAGCCAAGTTACATTTTCTTTATACAATAGCCAATGCCTTTTAATAGCCTTGCATACAGCAATGTTCAATCACATGTTAACTGGTGATCTTCATGTAAAGCTTCATTATCAATCATTGAGTAAATAGGAAACGATACGTTATATTTAATTCATGAATTGTACTTTTAGACTGAAACGATGCCAATATTTTCAGTTTACAATTGACATTTGACAAATGCGCAGACGCAGATCCCGGATCCCGGTATTTGTTTTTGGCAGAGCAATTCTTAAGTGGGATTCATAAACTCGCCGTACGCCGTTACCGCTAACGCTAACGTTTGACGTTCGAGATAGACATATGGACGCGCCTGCATACATTTATATCATGCCGTCTGCCGTTGACGCACCGCTAGAGATCGTTCATCTCCATCTTTTGCCGTCCGCCGTTCGTAGATGAAGTCATAGGAAAATGGCTCAATAGGTTTTTGTTCCCATAGTTCATGTTTTTATATCATAAAATTGAGATTTGTACCAAAATATACTCGAGTCAGTCACCAAATCTCACTGAACTAAAACACATTAACTTCAAAGTGAGTGAACAAAAAAATTGAAAATCTTCGATGACAATCGACGGTATAAAAGTTTATAAATGCATTGGGCGACGGCAACGTTAGCGTCACCGGCGAACGTCAACCGTAACGGCGGACGGCAAGTTTATAAATCAATCTTTATAGGAATATGCACTCATAGTGTGTACAGTGCATTATGGAGTCCCTAAATATGTGTAGACAAACCCTTAGGTTTGACATTTGATAGATGTTAAAATACTGTCATGTACCGAGTTAGAAATTGTCAAGCAATAATTGTTAACCGATATTTCATCACCAAGTTTGTGTGCCCCTTTTTTCATGCTTTCACGCCATTAAAAGTGCTTCTAAAATCATCAGTGTGTTTCACTAGGAATCTCAAATCACTACATTTGTTCGTTTCAGTTCAAAAACATGTTTATTTGTGGATTTGTGCAGTGAGTGTGGAACAAAAATAAGTTCGTATTGAATTGAAACAAATTCATTCACAGTACAGGTGGTTATTCGTGCATTTGATTACGTTCTAAGACTTATTGGGGAAAGAACACAAGAAGCTACAATATGCACATGCTACAAAAAAAGGGTTATGTCCGAACTCATTGGACACGAATGGCTCAGTTTATCAACATTTAAAGGTGTAATCAAAACTGGACAATAGGCAAGACGGAATAAAAAGCCACCCTTTCATATGCTTTTAGTGGTATGGTTCGACTTATTTGTGGTAAGAATGTTACGTTTTATATCTTACTATTTCTTAGAAATGCATCAGTTGATTTTGTACCTATCATTTTCTGATACTTGATGAAAGTACTGTACTTATATCAACAATGGTGAATGAAGCATAGGAAGGCGTTTATCAGCTCAACATACATTGCTAAAATGTGCGATTCAAGCACTCAAACATGAAATCTCCATTTTTTTATTGCAGATTGCAGACTCACTCAAGGCTAATCCACTTCCAGTCAACAATTTCACGTTATCTTTAAGGGTCTCGCATAGGAGGACGCACAAACAGAAAAAGACAATAAATTGCATTTAGTTTTAGATATTGTCCCGGTTATTGTTATCCTAACCACATTTTTTTATTATATCAGAACCAGAACTGAAATATGCCAATAAATATAATGCACTGAATTGGTGGTGTTTTTTTATCACTCCTTGACGTTTGATGGTGAAGTAGTGATTTGCCATCAATTATCCATCATGGCAAAATGCCTTGCGGCCAAATGACGGCCGGCGTGCCAAATTGATACTCCTCAGGTGATAAATGCCTGTACATTGCCAATGAGAATTGCAGGCATCGCCGTTACTATAGAGTTACATTGCCGGGATGGCATGTTTGCTGGGCAGCTCGTATATTATTTGGAGTGTTTTATTTTTGCCAAGTACCTATAAACAAATGAAATTCAAGTCACGAATTTGTCAACTGAAAATAAATCAAGATATTCTGAATCTAAATACAGATCCGGATCTATTGTAGGAACATAATACATATAAGTAATACCAAGATTGAATATAAACTCTAATTATTCCTAGTTAGAAAAAATATGACGTGTGAACTATTACATAATTTCGTTAAAATCAATAAGTACAAGATGTTGATTCAGTTATTCTAGACTGAATCAACATTATCACTAGACACAGCTATGACAAATTGGGGAAACAGGTGGAAAATTGAGTCTTCAAAGTTGTCATCCAAAGATTCCAAAGTAAGCAGTCCTGCCTCGCGAGTTTTTCCAGCCATTCTGTACCTATCTATTGAGAGAGCCCAGAGGAAGCATTCATTATTTTCCAATAAGCTTGATCACAACCAATCACTTACCATCAGGTATATGGTATATCAATCCAATCCGAAGAAGATACAAAGTTATGAGGCTTATAAACTTGACCCTAATACCGACTACTATAGACTATATAGCAAATCTTTGGCACAGGACACTTCATCAAACTTCTGATTCCACATTTTTATCACATGACACACACAAATGTATCAACATAAATCACACAAAATTTTAGAAACCAGATACAATCAACCGTTTAAAACTTCTTTGACAAAACTAACCTCACCACTCCTGACCACTCACAAACATCAAGATGGCGTGCCGCTCTGCCGCGTGAGCAACTTATAGCGTTTTCGATTGGTAAAATCGGGCAGCACTGGTGCAACACTCGGGCAATATTTATGTTCGATTGGTAGAAATCGAGTGGATTTTTATGTTCGATTGGGGAACCAGGTCAATGAGTTTTGCACTCAGTGCAGATTTTTCGGCACGAGGTCTTTGAGCTCGTGCTGGTACAGTGCAATTTCAGTGCATAAGCAAAATTGAAAAAAAAACATGAAAAATTGTGGATATAAACGTCGCGTGAGGTGGTTCTGTGGGTGGACAACAAATTTCGAGTTAGAGTTATTATTAGGCGGATTTTGGCGTTAACCAGGTTACGAATTTTCTAACCTAACTTTTCTTCGCAGTAGAGGCAAATTGCTTGGGAGGTTCGTAATCAAGTAGTAACGTAATACCATGAATAATACTTTTGCTGGTATCGATACAGTAACCAATCACTCACCAAACCTGGTAAAAACAAAACGTTACCTGGTTGACGCCTAAACCCGCCTATTCTATCGTTGGAATCTAGTAGTGCCGAAAAAAGGAAATACTGGCGTTGGCGAGTTATGGAAAACGAGTACCTACTGAAAACTGAATTAATTTCATTTAAAATCTGGTGCATCTGCATATACCTGTTTTCTCAAAAAAATGTTTCCTAGTATCTATGATCTAGGTATATAATACAAAACTATTGATTGGTCTCAAGATTTTGTCATTTGGCAATGAGAAATGAACTTCTGATTAGTCTAGTTGCAGACTCACTTCAGCCGCTACGCAGAGACAACATAATATTTAGATTTTCAAGAAGTTTAATGATTCCATGCAATTTCAATCCAATCGGAATTTTATCTTGCAATATTATAGCACTCGATGAAAAATGTATGTTCGATTGGGATTGCCCTAGAGCAAATTTTCATCATAACTGGTTTTGCCCGAGGTCAAACCCAGTGCAACCCTTGTTTTCCCAATCCAAAACACTATAAGTAACTAAGGAAATGAGCGGCACTGTTGTCATATTTTTCACTTAAAAAAGAACTCTCTTTATTCATACTGGAATTTTAATGGTGAAAATCCTATTTGACATTACATCTATTCAATATTTATTAAAGAGCTTTTACCATAGTATTTTATTGCAAAAATCCAGAACCATGACCATGATCGTGATAATTGTTATGCCAAGCTACACTTGGCAACGCTGTTCATGACTATGACGAGTACGCAGACCCGCAGACGGACGACAGACGAAGTAAAAAATATTGTAGAATCATGAGAACTCCAAGTTACTCACTTATGATAATTACGTAGACACCGTTTACAAATAAGATTGTATTATGTTTTTGTTCATACAAGAGGTACCTTAAGATAGGCACCTAACTACCTAGTCCTGTCTTCTTTGAAAAAACTTGATCGGATGGATTGGAAGGGATGGTTTTTTTTCATTTTATATATTAGAAGCATATTCTACGCACGTTCTAACACATGGTGAGAATTATATCCTGCCAAGCATTTATAAACATATGGTAAAATGTTCTTGGCACATGCTGAGAATATATGTAAGCGCATATACGTTAAAGAATATATTTGGTACATGAGTATACATTCGTAGAGCATGCTAATGATATGCGCGTAAGCATATGAGTTGACGCACGTTCTAAGTACATGCTGAAGATAGGTATAAATATGCTTTCATTGTTATGTGGGATATCTTATCAAATGAATTGAAATGGGTGATGAAAATGGTGAAAGTGAATGTAAACAGTCAGACGATAAAGACTCCGAGCAAACATATGAAATCGTTTCATCCACTTAAGAGATACAATTAGAAAGATGCGAAACTGGTGACTTTTGTATCCATTTATATTTTTTATTCCTATTCAATTTCTTTTTCTGCTCAGATTTGGAATTCGCAACACTTCTCATAAACTCTCAAAAATCAACATTAGAATATCTGCAGAATCTGCACAAACGCGTTTGTTGAATCTCCTTTACACTGTGAGCCATGACTTACACCAGCAGTCTGCACTACCCTACCCTACACCAAAATAACAAACACACCTACTGTCTTGTATATAGTCACTGTAAGTTGACGTAGTACCGAGCGCCACCACCCGTACTATTTCACATAAACTGAAACTAAAAAAGCTCAGCAGCTCCAGCCGAGCCATTTGGTTTTCGTCTTCTCTTCTTGAGACTCGAGAGTCATATCAGTCATACCATACTCAGTTTGTTGAACAGATTCTTACCGTTCGCGTCGTGGTCGTGAGCAATGGATTCGAGTGCCAACGAAGAAATTTCAGCCGCTGTACCGGTTAACGCGCCCGTGATTTATCCACATCCACTGCAACAAAATGAAAGTGAGTCTTCTCTATCTTTTGACTCTGAAGAACCACCAACTTATCATTTTTCTGAGATCGATGAAGAGCCCGACCAAGTGCAACATCCAAAGCGTTACGTTTGCTTATTTTTTGGTTCAATGGGGATGGCAATATTTGTCATCTTGTTGATTTTCATTTGGCTCAGTATCAACGATGGACGGAAGAAGCAAATTGATCCTGCCGAAGTGGCCTATTTGCGAAATTTTGACTATTATTATAGATATGAGATGGAAAATCGTACTGGGTCCCTTGTCAAGTATGCTTTGGACATCTATTTGCTGATACTTCTGATTGTTGTTTGTAAGTGAATTTATTTTCTTTATTATTTAAAGATGTTAATTGATGTCCGTTTTCCAATTTTCCATTTATTGTCAGCGTCACATCCTACGACTTATGCTCTGTTGCCAGATTTTGTAAGATTTCAAAGTATAAAGCAGCAGAATATCAATGAAGTTACTGCCTCGTGGATTAAACACTGTTCATCATGTCGACTCGGACATGAAAATACCTAAACTCATTCATCAATAATTACATAAACTCATAAACCTACCAATAATATAATTTATGGTATTGTTGGAGGGTTTCTTTTGAGAACTATTTTCGAAGAAATCATCCTAAATATGATGAATTCTAATTTTCAAAAATCTATATAAATTTTGCGGCTATCAGCAATATGACCATGCACATGTTGATGAAACTGATATCCTCTGATGCCCAGCTGCCAGCTGTAGATGGAAGTATTTATTTTCTTTTGATGCAATGTTTGATAAAGTGATTTTTCTTATCACATGTGTAATATGGACTTCATCTAAATGTTGATGTGTTTTAATTATCGGAGTTTTTTACCTGGATTTTCAATATTTTTGATTCAATGATTTAATTTTATTTAGTGCTTTTTCCAATGGACTTTTGGAGGTTGTCGAAATGATAGACGATTTTGCCAGTTTTTGTACTTTTTTGTCATGACTCAGTTTAATTTCATCAGCTGGTGAGTTTTTTGTTATTGAATAATATTTAAAACATAGGCATCCTAATTATGGCAAAATTAATTTTGTTTAATATTTTTTGACTATTCTCATGACGAATTCAAATATGTAATATTTTCTAGACTCTAGACGTCTTTAATACTCATCTTTCTTAATCCTTATGTTAATCTGCTATTATCATAAACAGGTTTCATTTCTGCTTGTAACAGTAGATTATGACCGATTTTTATCAATTATTTGTATATTCACTCATTTGTCCTATTTGTTTTTTTTTATTCAAGTGATTAAAGTGCATGGAATAAGTATTTTCCTCGGTACTGATTTTCAAATTATTGGATAAGAGTGATTTCTTGTCTTTCTATTTATATTTCGTTGTGGTTAACTTTGGTCGGACTCGAAAATTCATATAGGTACCTACATATTTTTTGTTTTAGTGTTCAAGAGAGGCTTTTGACCGACCAGGAGTTGTTTTTCAGGTTTGTTTTGGGTTAGTTTCAGCCCGTTTTATTTAATTGGGGTTCAAGTTTGGGTTATTTCTGTGCTAGTTTCTGTTTGGCAAAAAATAAATATCCAATAACAAAATGTCACCAAATTCAATTCAAAGCTAAAATGTTTTAAACCTTCTTACGGGAATGCTTCCTATCAACAAGGTATTCTGCGGTTGGTTTGGGTTAGTGTCAGAAGCCGGACTAAAGTCCTATAGGTGGATTTCTTGACTCTCAATTGTTTTTGTAAAACTTTATTGACGAGTTGATTTCTGCCAATTATGATTTTGAACTGTACCTACAAGTTATAATATAAATTGGAAAATGTTAGACGTTAATTCAAAATGAAAGGTCTGAAGCTCGGTCTGTATGTAGGGAAGGAGCAATCGATAAGAAGAATTAAATATAAGATATCACACAAAACAAATGAAAAATAAATGAGCAGATAAGTTTTTACCAAGAAAAAATTAAAAAATTAGATAAGAACACATGAGTTAAAGAAAAAGACATCAAAACTACTGTCGCCAATGATTATTATTATTTAGATTCAGGAAATGATCAACAAGGCTGTAATTGAGTTTAATTTGAGATTGAGATTGGAAAAGTTTTGTTTCCTAAAGAAAATCGGGTAAGGGAATTGTGAGAGAATCCTTTCAAATCAAGGAAATTTATTTGGAATTATAAGTTATATTCTTGATAATGAATATACCTAACTGATGACCAGTTGATTGGAAAAAATGTACTATCGTATTTAGACAAAATTATTAAAGAAACAGTCAAAATCAATAAATTTGATCAAATTGAAAAATACTTACCATCATTTGTTCAGACAATAACTTGGACATTTTATTTTGAAGCGAAGTAATGAAACGATAATAATGTTTGCTGAAAGATTGGTACTTAGATGTTGTTAAAAAGGAAAATAATGAAAAAAATACTGGACATAATTGAACTGCAATCAAAAGTTGAAAAAAAGTAGGAAATTACATACGATACGGTAAGAATTCATTTATCAAACCTTGTATCAAGTAAAAAAGAAAACATTATCAAATCAATAATTGGGAAAATTGGACGATTTCGAGAATCATTTTTATTTCGTTTGTTAATATCATCACTCTCTACATTGTTTCTACTTAAGAATAATGATAATAAACCTCTAAATCTCAGAAAAGAAAATGTACAAATTTTATTCAGAAGCTGAAGTAGGCTCCACCCATAAAACACCCCTTCGCAAATAGTTCTCAACCCCCCCAACGCACCACCATGATACTATGTGCCGTAGTATCATGACGCACCACCCTTAAAGTCTTGAAAGGTGGGGTTACCCACCTTTAGACACCCTTCATGTTATAACGTCATCCCTTTTGAGATATTCGAGTTATTTATGTGTCTTTATTCATATTAATCATATTATTATTCATGTAAAAAACTAAACTAACCCACATAACCTAAGTTTGCTGTTCAGAAATGTCTTCCCTCGCGCGGTTCTTCTTTTGGTTCACCATTGTTAGTTGTCTTTTAAAATGTTTCTCTATTTTATTATTTTTCACATTACACATAATTAAGTATATAGTTTTTTAAATGAACTGATAATGATCAATCGAAAGATGAACTGATGGTTAACATATTGAATAGCCGCCTTTTGTCTTCTATGTAGGTAAAATTTCATAATAATTGATCAAAGGAAACTCATGAAAAATGGGTCATTTTTGACAAATCAACATTTTTATATCTAGACTATTATTCTTCAATTAATTATTCTGAAGTTTTCAGGAAGTACACCCCTTCAAATCGTGCTATCAATTTTTTACAAAAATCACACAAATGAAGTTTTGTTACCCCTTTTTTTAATCGTGAAAACAGTTTTTTGATAAAAAGTTACTAGGACACCTAAACTGACAAATGGATTGAAGTTCCTTAATGCACCATTCCACCATTACCTATGCATCTTTGATAACTAACCCATTAACGGCCAAGGATAGAAATAAAACCAACATTTTTTAAACAGTATGATACAATTATGAAAAAACATCACATTAAGACATATGTGGCGTCAAAAAATAAATAAATCAACTACTTCATGAAATAAACGATGTTGCGTAAACGCATCAACGGTTTATAGTGTTAAGTGATATTGCCAGAAACCGTCAGCATGTGAATACACTGTACAACGTTCACAAATATAGATCGTTTGAATACGGATTATCAAATCCATCACGCCCTCGTCTACAAACTTGAAAAAATGTCTGATGGTGATGAATCCTCCAACTCGCCTTGAAGTTCTTGAATGCCATCGTACTCTTTAGAAAGGTGAATTTTGGTAAACGAATGAGCCAGATCTCCAAGTCAGTTTGAAACTGACTGCTTCCTTTTCTACAATTTGTCGAAGTTTCGTTGCCAAATCTTCATCGTCAGATTCGTCATAAAAGTTGCCTTGGGCAGTGTGGACCTCAAAAGTTTCCGATATTCTGTCAATTTTCGAAATTTTCCGGGATCTCTGAAAATTCCTTTTCATCTGTGAGTTGATCGGAGGTAGATCAACTCACTTGGAATGTGGACAGCGTCAATTTGCTCTTACAAACTAATGTTCTCGGTAATGTACAATAGAAAAAGAAACTTCAAGGAATACCTACCATTTTCTTGGCTAAGCTCATCTACCACATCCTCTAAGGTCAACTCTAACACCTTTTGCGTGAGAATTTTTGTCGTTTTCAACAATAAATAAAGAAAACTGTAAGTGATACGTACAGTGAATGCCAAACAACTTCCAATGTTCATCATCGGTGCCACCGAGCGCGTTGTAATGTAGTTTGCTGGTATCCACATTTGATCACCAGCAAATCACATAACGCGCTTGGTGGCATTGATGACGTAAATGGAAAGATGTTTGGCGTCTACTGTAGGTACTTGATTAGATGCACGATGCACTGAGACTAAAAATTTGCACGCCTGGTCAATTTTGATTTCAGTCCAAGAAAACTTGTGTTTACACGGGATTTCATCTATTTGGCCGGTGTTGCGAGAACGCAACAGCGTGATTCGTGACCCATTCAGGAAAAAACTGGTTCAACTAGACTTTGCGGTTTTCATTTTTATGAGATTACTGGAAATGTAGTTAGTGGAATAAAAGTATTAAAACTTCGAAAATGAGAACGTGAATATGAGAGCTTCATTTTTGAAAATTTTGTAGCAATTTATAGAAAAATCGAGAATATTAAATATTGTCCAAAAATAATACAAGTGAAGAGATGCCTTCAATTCTAATCTTATCACCTTTGTTTAACGTTGGTTCAAGAGTATCAGCCCTTATTTCAAGTGAAAAAGTCAACCATTTTTTCTAAAAAAAATATAAGTGCAGTGTTGCGTATACGCATCACCGGCCATTAATGGGCTAATGCAGGATGCAACAGTGAAGTTTTATCAAATTTTAGGTTGTCTATACTTAGAAGAAAATATGCAAATTTTTTAGATAAAATTATGTCCGAAAATGCTTTGTTTCCGAGATACAGGGTGTTGAAGTTTCAAGAAAAAAATATCTGTTTTATCATAAACTTTCATACCACCAGATAACCACATTTTTTCATTACATTTGAAGTGTAGTTATGTAAGTATTGTAAGTAATTATTGACCTTACTTCAATACAAATTAGACAAAAAGGAATTTTCCATTCAATACACCGTATCAGATTTTAGTGATTTTGCCATGTATCAAAATGGCTTTAAATTCTTTAAACGAAAACCAAACTAACTTCAAAGTAAACGAGTGAGTATTTCAAAAATAATATTGATTTGAAGAAAAAGCGGTGGCGTACTATTTAAAAAAAAATCAATACAAATTTTGTTCGAAGGCCACTAATAAAAAAGATTAAAAAATTTCATCAAAAAATATAATTTAATGGTCAAAAGAAGTGGTCCAAATTGTGTGGAAATATCTGGAGTGGTTGGAAAGTTATGATAAAGAAAGATTTTTTCTCCTAAGACTTTAACAACCTGTATCTCGGAAACGAAGCATTTCCGGACATAATTTTATTTTAAAAATTTTCTTATTTTCTTGCTTTCTACACTGTGGGCCAAATTAAGTTAGAACATAGTTTGATCCTTAAATTCTGGATATGATATTGTTCTATATGTTCTGAATGTTCCTCCAAAACTGAGTTTTCCAATTTTGGACAGGATCAGACTCACGACGTTTTTATGAAATGGGTGTATTTGAGCTCGTTGCAAAAACGAACTGCGCTACTTACAGACCAACTGATATATTTTTGAGAAGGTCATCAGGGGAAAAGGTATCCTGATAATATCATCAATATTTTGGAATCATAATCTAAGAAACGATGTTTTTTCTGTATAATGGTGCTTGTCGGCATTAAAACTATTTCACTTCATTTTGATCTCGAAATTCCATAGCAACGTGGATTGTTTTTCGAAAATATTTAAAATGATTGAGATTCTAGAGTTTGCCTGTTTGATTTTAAATAAGTAGACATGTTTCTATCTTTGAAAGATAAAATCTTGATTAAACGAATAATAGAAAAGAATATGAGTGTACGAAAATGTCGCGACCCCCTTCAAATTATCCAAATTATCGACTAAAATAAACTCCGTTATTCAACGAAAAAAAAAAAAAAATCATTTTTTTTTTTCAAAATGTTAAAAAACGACAAATCTCTAAAAAAACAATCCACGTTGCTATGAAATTTCCAGAAACTGATCAAAACCAAGTGAGATAGTTTAAATGCCGACAAGCATCATTATACAGAAAAAAACATATTTATAATCAGGATAGCTTTTCCCACTAATGTCTTTCTCAAAAAATATATCTATTGGTCTGTAGTTCGTTTTTGCAACGAGCTAAAAATGCAAGAATTTCATAAAAATTCGAAAGCTCAGTTTTGGAGGAACATCCAGAACATATTGACCAATGTCATATCCAAAATTCATCAAAATCCATAAACGAACAAAAAATTTATCAAGGATCAAACTATGTTATAACTTAATTTGGCCCACAGTGCATATAGTGTTGGACAGAAAACCCCAACTTTGAATACACCCTGTATACAGTGGTGATCAGTCAAGTTTAGTTAGCTAGAGGCCATCCCGGAAATTCATTGTAGCCTCTACAATGAATTTCCGGGAGCAGCAAAAATTTACATTACTAAAACGGCAAAATTCTATAAAAATCCTATTTATCTACTTGTCTTGGCTGTCGCCCCCTAGAGACTATTTCAGAGATTTGAAAATATTTTCCAGGTTTTTCTCTTGGCCGTTTTAGTGATAATTTTTCTTGTCGCAAGCCTTTACGATGAATAGTTTCGAGGATATAGCCTCTCGCTATCCTTAAATGATCACCCTGTAAAGTGTCGCATGAATAGGTGAAAAAGACAAGCAAAAATTGAATTAAAATTTTATCTTCTTGGGTTCAGCCCAGCTTGGATGGAAACTAATCTGTGTCATAATTATTCTGGTTTCGAGAAATCCAGTATGTCTTGGAAATTATCCCAAAAGCTGTTTCTCACACCAGCAAAGCTGGATCGAGCTTCTTCCAAAAGAGATACGACAAAATGTTATTGAAGAAGGTTGTTCGATTCGGAATGAAAAACTGAGTGAGAATGCAAAATTTCAAAACCTTCCGCCTACTTTTGATATTTTGAAGAAATTAGAAAAGTTCATCAAAAAATTCATTTAATGGTGAATTGCGCAATTTTGTATAGTATTAAAGTATTTGAAAATCATGAAAACACAAATAAACGTTCAAAATATCAAGATTAAATACATTTTCATGCTAATCTGAAAAATTGGAATGGAAAATTGCAATATACCTATCAAAGTAGGCGGAGGGTTTTGAAATTTTGCATTCTTACTCAGTTTTTTCAGATAATTTACAAAATGCTTATCAGCCGAATTGCGTTGTAATAAAACACACTCAATAATTAAATTTTACAAGCGAACCCCTTGCACTGCGTATTTGTGGGGTCAAAAACAAACAAGTGTGGCATTTCTTTCACAACCAGTCAATAAAAACGTATAATTTCTAGAAACCCATCGAACGGAAATATGTTCCAAGAAGACAGTCGACGCTCGTCGCCAAAATACCTAATATTCAACGAACAGGTACCGTGCTACCATAGTAAATTTTACTTATTTTCAGTGGTTAACGCGGGTACTGCGGGTAGACTTAATCCAAAAGTTCGTGACAAAGAGTTTTGTGATAAACCGTGCATAAACCTCTGTGAAAATTATTGTGATTTGTTGGTGTCCAAAATGGTTTGTTTTGGAAAGCTCCACCACTGACCACTAGTGACTTCAGCTTTTGATGGCATAGGTATTATTTTACAGTCGTTTTGTGGCATTTTCGCATTTTACACGTAGCTCTCACTGGTTTTGGTCCAGATTTTTTTTTTTGAAGATCATCAAAAAGTGTATTCACAAAGAGTGATCTCCACAACTTGAAAATGGAGATATGAATTTTTAAAAAAACCTCAAATTTATCCGTTTTTATCCGTTACTATAATCAATATTACCTACAGAGTCCGCCAAGTACCTACCTAATTCTCTTTAAACTTCATACACATTTTTCTGTTTTTAGTTAAATACATCAATTTTGATAAGCTAGATATAGATTAAAACGTTATTTCGACTATTTATTTGTTCATAACAAAATAGAGGATCATATTTACTGGTTGAAAACATCATAAAATGTCACTACGAACTGTATAAAATGTCTTATGAATACTTATTAGTCGGTTTTTTTATACATAGTAGCTTTGTCGAAAAAACAAACTTTTTCACCAACTTGGCCTAAGGTAAATTAAAACAAAATTGCGGCAATCTCCATCCAGCCTTCAGATGAGTTTTTCAAAATGAATCATATCTATTTTTCTCAATTTAGCGCGAAAAAAATCACCAGCACAGCAATCCAAGACAATAATAATTTTTCAAGCATGGGCAACGGCAACAATGCAAATGCAATATGCAATTATCAAACCGGTGACCATTCTACCCATCTTAAAGCTAAGTTCGAAAATCTACATCTTGACATGAGATGTTTGGTCAGGTGACAAACGATTTCATTTGCAAATCGTCTATCACATGACCGAACATCTCATATGTCAAGATGTGGTATTCGAACTTAGCTTAAGACTAAGTAATTGAGGTTATGATGTTGTGTTGTACTTTTAAAAAGCTTATAACCACGTTAACGGGGGTAAGGGCGTAAACCGCGTAGCGAAGAATCGTCAATAGCCTAGTTTACATCGATAACTCGTTAAGTTCGGTCCGATAGAACCAAGCTGGTGGGGATAGTACGGTAGGACCAATGCTGGCTTCCTGCCCGTTTACACCGTCTTGCAACGTCTTGAACTAAATGTGTACGCCCGCAATTCATCAAATGTCAAAAACAAGTCGAAATTATTCATCAACACAATTCGTAACCAAAAAAAAACTTGGTAAGTACGCTCAGATTGCCTTGGAAACTCAGAACCAACACAATTCACAATAATAACAATCAACATAACCTCATAATTTTGATCCAGATCGAACCAAATTTAGTTCGGTACACTTGCTGGGGCGTACCGAACCAAGAGCGGACCAGCTTAGTCCGTAACTGTTTACACCATTCGAACCAAATATTTGGTTCGGATATAGTCCGAATTTGGTACTTGGTCCGCGGACCAAGTTGTCGGTATAAACTAGGCTAATATCGTCATTGTTAGTTGAACCAGACGAGTTGGTTGCCATTATACGGGTTTTGAGCCGAAATAATACCATTTATCGTTTATAAATTTGCATTATTCCTTCATAAAAATCGGCTGTTATTCGGGAGTGGTAGTTCTAACATTTAAATAACTCGAGAACAAAGTTTTCCTATGTAAAAATCTGTTAATGTGAACAGGTGTCAGCCATTTTGCACGAACCACAGTGGGCGTAAGTGTTTTATATAAGCCTTCCGACTCTTACATACGTCAATTCCTATACTTATTTTATTTGAAATCGATTTTATCTAAGAGATCAATATGATCTTTTGTAAGTCGACAAATATAAATATGTCTATGCTTCTTATTTCAAGTTTTAATTAAGGCAATTATTGATGAATATAATGAACCATGGGAGATCAACGATTATGCATACTTAGTATTATATTATTCTCGATATTATTGATGTCCTCTGCATCCAGAATCATTACTCCATTTAGTACAGTTCAATGTATAAGAATATCTTTTAATAAAACATGTAAAACAGTGTTTTAACAAAAATGAACGAAGAATAAGATTGGAAAAATCGGAAACTAAAGAGTTTATGAGAGGAATAAGTGAATATTGAAAAATTATCTTCTCATGTTGTACTACAAATATTTCAAATATTTAATATTTTAGTGTTGCATTTTCATCACTTTGAAAATATTCCAGACCTGCTTTATTGTCTCTTTATACAGTGTGTCCCATTTGTCTTTGGGTCACCCCGAAGAAAAGTTTATCAACTCACCGATTTGATTCGAGTTTTTTTTAGATTGTAGAGCTTGACAAACTGTATCTTCTCGCCAAAACTGACCTCGCTAATACAAAATCCAAGGCCTACTATGCCAGTTCCCAGGTGCAAAATTTTGATAAACCCCATTCGTGATTTTTTTAGAGAAAATCAAGAAAATCTATGCACGCCACTGGATCCGGCATTCCTCAAAAGGGGCCTATACCAAATTTCAACAAAAAAAAAATGTATTTTTTTTTTCTCAATCCGCGCCGCGCCGGTGAAATCACTTCAAAGTAAAATACATAATATAATTTTCAATACCTATTCGCAAAAAAAAAACTAATAGATGTATTGAAACAAATGGTGGCTTGATGAAAATTACCAGAATTTATTTGTTTTTCATGATCAACTGTGAAGTTTTGAAAACGAATATTTAATCTATTTTTACTCGTATTTTTATCTATGAATAGTTACTACTTGAAACTTTAAGGTAAAATTTAATTTTTTGAGGGATGCCGTATCCAGTGGCGTGCATGGATTTTTTCTAAAATAAAAACGCTATTGTGGTTTGTCAAGCGAGCCTTGGACTTTGTTTGAGCGAGGTCTTGTCTGGTGAGAACATACAGTTTGTCAAGCTCTACAATCTAAAAAAAAACTCTTGCCAAATCGGTCAATTAATAGACTTTTTTTCAGGGTGACCCTAAAACAAATGAGTCACACTGTATGTTCAGTTATGAATGTTTCTCTCGAAAATAATGCATACTTCTCTTTTACAGATACGCTGCATAAGCTGCTTTATTAGCCATACCTCCAACATGTGTCCACCATCAAAACTCATCCATCTTCAGGATTGAAGTTTCTACTATACCAGTTCTGTTCTAACCAAGTTTCAATAGTTTTCTCGAACTTATGTTCAAAGTTTTCGTTAATGAAGAACTTAATGTGTTTAGTTTTGTGCTTTGTGTGCTCGTTTGTGTGTGTTTTGCAGTTCCAGTCATCAAAGCACAAGGTCAGGGTCGAATTATCTTATGTTTTTCTAATGATTGTCTATTTTTTTGAGAACATAAAAATCTGATAAAAAATAACGATATTTTGCCACTGTACTTTTTTTTGAAAACAGAAGCATGAAACAATTTCACTCCACACGATTGATTAGTGGATCAACAGAATCAGATTTACACACTTGGTTTTTGGTAGATCGCGTCTTGCTGCCTTGAACATTTTTTTTCTGGATTAAATAATTTTGGTACAGTGATAAAAGTTTATTCGACCTGAATATTCCTGGATACGTTGTTGAGAAAACATAATTTCCTAAATGAAGCTGCCATGAGCGACCGACAAATTCAATCTAGCTACTTTTTCTCAAACTATATTCAAAACAACTGAATGGTGATGTAAAAATTACCGTGATTTAGTTTTGGTCGGTAATATTCTTGGTAATATTCGTTAAATTACGAGAACTTTCCGTGATTTATGAGAATTTCAAGAAAATTTAACTTTTTTAAGGCAATAAACTAGGTATGTTTGGTGGGTAATTTATCATCCTTGTTCAAAAATATAGCTTCAACCAAAATTTCAATATTTTATCTTTAGAATTGAACTCAGAACGAACAGTTTTGTAATTTATTGAATGATATTCATGGTGTGGAAACAATTTTTTCTTCAAACGTCAGTAAAACGGACATTGTTCTACCTACTGAGTATCGGCCGCAATGTTTCACTTTTCCTCCGCCGAATGTCTGAATTCTGAATTCATTTAAGGTTCAGTGTTTTTTTTTTCTAATGCCAGGATACGTTTTTGAAAGTTGATTCAAAGGAAATAGGTTTGCCCGTAGATTAAAAAAATTAGCAAAAAATAATGGACACAATCAAGAAAAAAAAATTGATGGCGTAACCCGAAAGACGAAACGTTGCAATACAATTTGAACATCAGCATCAGCATATTATAAAGCAGGAAAAATGGATACGATGAAGTGCTTTTCCTTTTTCTATAAGCCTTGAAATAGTCAATAGAAATGAAAAAAAAATATGAAAAACTGGATTTTTTTAGTATATTTCGAAAACTAAAAAAAAAATTAATATATATATTGTTGACCTCATAAATATGTTTTTTCTAATTTAAATGATCTCGTATCCCTCAATTTGAAGGTCGCATAAATCAATAAAAAAACCTCGAAAAAAACTGAATTTTTGATCACATCGACTTGAAACTTCATGATCTTGAGTGAAATAAATAAAATACGTGGATCGTCGTTTTCCACATTTCAACCCTTGTGGGGGTAAAAGGGGCGGGGGTGTGATAAATAATCTATAAATAAATAAATAATCTATCAACGCCGGGCCAAAACTATTATAGATAGAGCCATCAAATTTTGAAGAGATGTTCTGCTAAATATTTCTAGGTGTGCTAAGAAAGGATTTTGCGAAATTTTATCACTAAGGGGGTGAAAAGGGTGGGGGTAGGAAAAATCATATAATGATGAAAAATCTATACTTATAAAAAAGATTGTCCTGACTGCGTCATCAACGCAGAGCCAAAACTATTATAGATAGAGTCATGAAATTTTCAAGAGATGTTCTGCTAAATATTTGTATATTCGTGTGTCAAGAAAAGATTTTGCGAAATTTCTTCCCTAAGGGAGTGAAAAGGGTGGAGGTAGAAAAAAATCATATATTGATGAACAATTATGTATTTTTGGTCACATCAACTTGAAACTTAATAAATAATCTTGAATGAAATCAATTAAATATGTGTTTCGCTATTTTGCAAAATTCAGCCCCTAAGGGGGTCAAGTTCGGGTTCGTGGGTGGAAAAAATCGTTAATTGATGAAAGATTATGTATTATTGTTAACATCATGTTGAAACTTCATATTAATAATCTTCAATGGAATTGATTGAGCACATGTATCGTTGTTTTTTAAAATTCAACCCCTAGGGGGGAACAAAGTCGGGCTCAAAGGAAATGGGGTGGAAAAATCATTAATTGATGAAAGATTATGTATTTTTGCTAACATCTTGTTGATGTTCGTATAAATAATCTTGAATGAAATTGATGGAGGGAAAATTCAACCCTTAAGGAGGTGAAAGGGGTGAGGATGTGAAAAATCATAAAGCAATCAAAAAAATTGTATTTTTGGTCAAAACGACTTGAAACTTCATTATGATGATCTTTCATAGAATCAATCGAGGAATCAATAAAACACGTGTTTCGTCATTTTCCAAAATTCAACCCATATGGAGGTGAAAGAAGTGGGGACAATATTTATAGGTGTGCTAAGAAAAGATTTTTCAAAATTTTATCCCTCGAGCCTGAAAGAAGTGGGGATAGGAGAAATGACATGTTAATGAAATGAATATGTATTTCTGGTCACATCGACTTGAAACTTTATATCAATAATTTTGAATGAAATCAATGAAACACGTGTTTCGTCGTTTATTTCTTAAATTCAACCTTTAAGTGGTTGAAAGGGGTGGAGCTCGGGGTGGAGGCTTGGGTGGAGGTATCAAAAATCATAAATTTATCAAAAAAATGTATTTCTGGCGATTTCTGGTCACATCGACTTGAGGATATTTTTTTTGCATATTTAGTTGGTCAAATGTTTTAAAAATATAGTCATAGTACAGGATGTCACAAAAAAATTGTGACAAACCAAACTTGTATTTTTTTGCTGTATGTAAGAATTCTAATCATTTCTCCGATCTCGTACGATCATTTTGATATAAGGTTTGATGGGTCTAAAACTTATAATAAAGGAATGGGAGGCAATCAAAGTTGAAAAAGGACTCATAGTTGAGCCATTTTTTAAGCGAAATTGAAAACAGTATAGAAGAACCAACTGACCCTTAAAACATTACTCATCTTTGAACACAATAATCACATAAACTTTGATCAAAATTATTTGTTATTATACAGAGTCGTCAAGTTTTGAAAAAACCGTGGAAAAAACGTTCTGAAAACAATTTTTTCCAATAGAACACAACAACTCTGATCGCCTGCTACCATTCCTTTATCATAAATTTTAGACCCGACAAACCTTATTTCAAAATGGACGTTTGAGATAGGAGAAATTATTGGAATTCTTACAAACAGGTTGTTTCATTTGAAAAAATACATGTTAAGTTTCGCCCAAATTTTTTGGGACACCTTGTACCATGAATAATAAAGGACACACTGAATTTAATGAACTCCCAAATGAACTTAAAAACTGTGATACTCTATTAAAGAAATTCCTCAAATCATATACCTATGTGATCACGCTATACTTGCACCTTGCACTTTAGGATAGAATATTCATTTCATCTTTTTCGCTTCAACTTTTAAATGTTTTAAAGTGTAAGTTTTTGTTTTGTTTCCTTTTACACTCATTTGTTTATTATGTATGTAGTTTAGTGGGCCTTCATTCAGCACATATTGATTTATTTATGTTTTGATTTGTGAATTGCATATAGCTCTGCTTAGTGGATGATATTTTTATTATTATATTATATAATATTATATTTTTAAAACTTAGCTTTTTTGACTAACTATAATATACAAAGAAAAAACTTATTCGAATTCCTCACCATTTTCCCACAGTCGCACCACCCCTCTGTATTAAGCGGAGTGAAAAGTAATTTCCATGTCTTTTCCTGTATTATAATGTTTTCTTCAATAGTAAAATTATTGAACAATACAAAGAATCATATTAAATAAAACGCCCAGTACTTAATACTTTCTATAAGTCGTTTGCGTTTCAGATATTTAAACTAAGGGTTCAATAAATCAATTTCTTGGTACAAAGCTTTGAAATATTTATTAGGTTATAAACTTCTAAACTAGATATTTGGAAATTATATTCAGAACAAAGAACAACACATGCTATACCTAAATAGTTTTTCAAAACTGCGTCTAATTTCCGCCTTGGTCACAGTTTTAGTTAATATTCATGGCCTTGGTGGCAGTGGAATTGTTTGCATCGATCTGTGACCTCAAATAACCCCACGCAGCCAAAGATTCAAAAGTTTCAAATTGCAAGAGTGCGACGGCCAATTTTAGTCACGAAACCTTGAAATGATGGGATTAGGAAAGGATTGTCCATTAATTTTTGTAAAATACCAAAAGAAAGTGATTTCATTTGATTTTGAGAACCTGGAACCTGGAACGTACTGTCATAATCGACGCTCCTGACCCCATTATTTGCAAAGTGTATCTCTAACTGAGTCTGACAAAACTGTCAGAAATCGTAAAGAGTACAGTGACGTAACGGGGTCTAGGCCAAAAAACCGCATTTGCTCAGCTAATGTATGACGTTCCTGAAGATATGGGAGAGAAAAACGATCATTCTATCGCAGGAATTGATATGTCATCTGTATCAATTGCTAATTGCATGGACTCTATGATATTGTTTTTTTTAAGACTGAATCCATTTGTCAATATCACAATACGCAAATTAGTCGGAAAAGGTAAATCCTCGGGTAAATCTTAAACTTCTTTCATCAGGTGAAAATTTCGTCCGGACGAGGAGAAATATAGGTATTGTATCGCCTGAATTCAATGTTCCCTGGAATGGCATTCACATTCACACGCATATTTTGATTTTTTGCCTGACGTGATATCTGATATCATAATTGTTTGTTTCTACGAAAGATCCATTCAATTCATCAGTGTCAACCAGTAACTATTTATTATTCACTCACATCCAGAAACAGAGTATAATAAATTTCTCGATAAATTCAATAACGGTTCTCGATATTGTCAAAAATAAAGGTAATCTTTATAAAAATGACATGGCAAGATTCATACTTTTTACAATCTTCCTATACCTTTGGCTTGAAAATTCTGATGGTTTATGGCCGTTTTCTTATGTCAAACCATGCAAAGCTTTTTTGTGTTATTAATTTCAAAATGCCGCCCATTTTGGAGAATTTGGGTCATTTGGAAATTTGACATCAATGAAGCTTGATGTTTGTGTTTTTTTTTTCATCATGAAATGGAAAAAAAACTGTTCAGCTACTGCTCCCCTTCTTACATAAAAAAAAATATATATAGGCATTCAGTTTGAGTCCATTGTGAGTCCGCACGAAAGCTCCACCTACCTCATTAGCACTTTAAATGTCCTTAATTTTCATTCGTATACGGGCTGACAACTCATGGAGGAAGATCAACCTTCTACAGCATAAATCACGCCCAGAACAGGTAATCTGAGATTTTATCTCTTATATCTTCGCGCGGTCAAGAAAAGTGTACTAAACCTTTGCTCAGGTATAAATTTAAACCAAACTGTTGTGCCAATCCACACCAATTTTTCACCTCATTGAAGCTGTTCCTCTCGCTGTTCCTAGTTTATATTAAAATTCGAAAAACTTGATTATAAGAAAGAAAAAACTTTTCAAATCTAAATTCTTGATTCGCTCAGCGAAGCAAAAAATTTAAAATAAGATTTAGAAACGACATGAAGACCGCGTTTTACACAGCATTAATACCCGTATTATCCGTTCATACTTGAACTCGTTCAAGGTTTAACGGCGTTTTAATACCAGATTTTGCATTACGAAATCTTGTATTTAAACGCCGTCAAACCTAGAACAAGTTCAAGTATAAACGAAGAATATGGGTCCAAGTAAACTACTGAATTTATTTTTATCAGTTCCAGAGAGTTTCTCTCTGATCTCTTCAATCAAAAGAGCCATCAGTGGCAACACTGCAAATCAAAGATCATACGCACGCCCATTTCACGTAAGTTTAAGTTAGCTTATAAACACGGGAGTTATAGTGTGTCCCCATAGCCTTAGTGGCCGCGTTTTGACATTTTAAGCGTATTGACACACCCGTTCTGATTGGTTGTATAATTTTAAATCATGACGGCGCAAATATCACGAATCAATCATATCGCAAAACGCGAAAACGCCGTTCTTGAAATACGCACATGAGGACCCACCTCCTCGTTCTCAGAACTACGTCGAGTCGCCAGCGGCACATTCCCTCCACTTTTCCGTCGTGTCGCCAGCGGTATCACGTTCTCGCTGTACATGTCGCCGGAAAACTCAGTTATTTATGAACAGATGTATTTTTGGGGTATTCGTGTTTAAACAGAAAATCATTGTTGCTTCTAGCCTTTTGAGTATTTAATTGGAAAAATTGCAAAAACGATGGATACACCATTGGGAACCATATTGTCTGCAATCAATTATCGTATCAATAGTTCGATACCGCAAGCTAGGAAAATTATCAAAAATACTCCAAAAGTCACAAAAAACACACAAGCAAACACTAGAAATACACAAATCGTCAACATAAACTAATATGACAACAACTGTCGTGAGCGTCGCTCTGAAAAGTTGAAATAATTCAACTCTTGAACGAGTCGCCATCGCTAAATGAGTGAGGTGAACTATAAGAGAAAAATGTTCGATTCCCATTGGCTAACGTATTGTCGCTGGCGACCCGACGTAGTTCTGAGAACGAGGCTTTAGACTTCCTCAACAGTGTCAACACTGTCAACTGACATAGTCATACTATACTGTCAAAGTCAATCGTTTCGTTCGTTCTTTATTTGTTGAACGAACGAGGTGGCGTGAGCGTGATTCATAAATAATCAATATTCAGATTATGGTTTATAAATTTCCATTATTTAATGGATTTTTATCCGGGATTAATAGTTTTTCCGTTTAACCTTGTAAATAACTCGAAAGGACGGAGATGAAGTGAAACTGCGAACAGTCCTCACTCATTTTAAACCAAACTGGGCGTGGTAAGTACAGTCGGAGAACACTTTTCAATTATTTTACATATATTTTCGACTTCCTTTATTTGAAGATTGTACTATCATCAAATCTTATTTATTAATCAAACCGTTTAGATCGTGAAAAGGTATTTTTCATAGAAAACTGTCCGTGGGCCCCTCAGCTAACTTTCCTTGTTGGGCGTGTAGGTGTCGCGTCATCCGTTTTTGCCACAACATGAAACGGAAGGGGGCTCAGCTTTGGGCGAAGACCGCGCCCTTCTTTGACATTTTGGGAAATTTCTACAATTTTATAATTCTTGAATACAATGTAATATGTTATTCACCTCTATAGTTTTTTACAATTATACTTAGTTTTAGTGCTGTATTCCTACCGAGATTCCTACTTACATTATCACATGATATTATAAAAAAATGTGTTTTTGTAGCTTATTCGCGAGCTGTTGCTTTATTTGCGTATTTACGAGAATGTGTTTGGTTCGAGTCATTTTGAGATTCCAATTATGAAATTGACGATTCAGAGTTGATTCAATTTTCAATTTTTTTCTGCTCGGAAGACTTCTTATTTTCGTGATTTTTCAATCTTTGAAAAAGTCGTTTGATTTTTGTTGTAATTCCCACAGCCAAACCGATTTTATATCAATCGGAATAAGAGAAATATATTTATACCATATATTATGACGTTATTTGTTCATGACGTTTCCGTTGAGCTGATGACTCATTATTACCAACATAAACATACTAACTTAACTTTTTCCCGTTTTTTGTCGGTCAGATTATTTTGACTGTAGTTACTAAAATTTAATTTGGATGAATGCATTTGCAAAATGGATAACCACATTGACATAATGGGGGCTATGAACGTTCACGTTAACTGAATATTTCTGTTGAGATTGTTTACTAATCGTGAAATGGATATGTTCAGTTAACGTAAACGTTCAATAATCATAAGTTAATCCACATTTGGAATGCATTTTGGAATGAAGCCGCATTAGCATTAGATCAAGCTTGAGATATCAAAAAGGGTTTATGGTTTATCTAGTGTTCACACTTGAGGTTTAATGACAATTATTTGTGTCAAACCAGACTTGTCAGCGCATAGAAGCATACTAATTGAGACATTGAGCATTGAGGATGAGGATACCTCCCTAGAAACCTCCATGTACTAAAAGATCTATTCGATATTTGAAATTTTGGACTTAGATTCAGTGGCGGCTCGTCGTCAATTTTTTTGGAAGGTCAAAATTCCCTCATTTCCAGTTGGGGAAGTTCCGTTCTATTCGCCGCACATTTGATAAAAGTATCGCCAGCGATTTGCCGGAGATTCATATTGCTTAATACGGGTAAATTTGGTTATGCGTCGAGTACACGGGACATGTTTTCAAAATACGGGACTATGCGGAAATCTATAGGTCCTAAACAAACTAACTCCTGGATTTTTGGAAAAATTCTTCTCATCATGACCACGTAGTGCGATGCTAGCTGAGTGCGATTATCAATAACTCTTCCAACGCAACGGTTGCATGTTTCACCGAATATTTCATGTGATCTGCAAAAAAAGCATGTTTTTTCAATTTCTCTTTCAAGTCTTCATCTCCGGTTTTGCACCATTAACACTCGGACGAGTCATTAGAAAATAATAAACAAACGAAACAGTGAAACTAGTTCACAATCACATATCCAGTCGGCTAAATCGTACCTTCATACCTACCTACCTTTGCGAAAGTTTGGATGAACTTATTTATTTTTGTCTTTACTGGTTTGTCGTATGATAAGTTCAGGCACTGGAATTCACCCTTTTTTTTTAAGTCAAGTTCCTTTTGGCACCTTTAGTTGTTTAATTTTTTGCACTACCAACCTTCTTTATATATAAGAATTTAGTACGTGTCACGTTGTTTGTCCGCGATGGACTTCTAACCTACTAAACCGATTTTTTGATTTGCCCATGTGTTAAGTTAAAAAAAATGGCTTGGCGAGGTTAATGTTTGCATAGTTTTGTTGTTTTTCAAAGGATTTTTTTCAATATAGAGATGTAGGTTCTTATTGGGATTTGTTCAATTTTTTTTTTAATGACATAGTGAGTGAGGTTATGTTTGCATAGTTTTGTTATTTTCCAAAGGACTTTTTCCAAATCAGAGATATACAGTGCTGCTTTAAAAGGTCCCCCTCCCCTTTTTTTTTAATGTGTGCACCAAAAATTTTGAAACTTGGCATACTTTAATTGCTGTCGAAATACTACGTTTTGATGTTACTGACGTACTTATAGTATTCAACATGGCGGCTGGGCGCCATTTTGAAACATTTTTTTAAATGGAAAGGGGGGTCGTGTGACACATCATTCGAAAGGTCTTATCGAGTAGATTATTGTGTAAAAATTTCAAAGGATTAGGACAGGCCGAAGGCGTATTTCTGAATTCTGACTGTTTCTGGACAGTCAAAATAATATGAGGTGTATTTTGGGATTAAATTGATAATAATTAGTGATCGGCCGATATGCTTATTTTTTGCCGATACCGATAATCGCCGATATATCAATATTTGAGTTGCCGATATCCATAAAATATCGGTATCGGCACGACATTCTAAAACATTGATATTAAAGTCATTTTGTAACTGAACCATGAAAAAAAAATTGAGAAAAAATTCGAAAAACTGAAAAGAGGAAGTTAGTCTGTACCGGGATCTGTACCTATCCAACTTCCATCATAAAAAAGTATTTAAAAATCAAGCAAAAATTTTTCTTATCTGTCCTTTCTGCAAGCGTCTTTAGTGAACAAATAATTTTCTCCGATGCTGGCAACATTTGTTGTACTAAAAGAAATAGATTGATCCCTAAGCGTGCTGAAATCTTGATCTTTTTCATTTTGTTTCGCATTTTGAAAAAGTTAGATTTTGATTACTAGTTTATATCCCATTTCTGTGTTATTTGAAATAATAAAAAAAATATATCTTGTGGCTTGTGGCTCGATTGGTGTCCTATCATCGTGAGTTTCTAGGACTGGTAGTGTAATGGACTTTTTCCTACATTATTGCGATAAAACCTCTCCTTGACTTTTCCCTGGGTAATCCCGTTCCACTATCCATTTCTCGTTTGTCCATTTTCTGAAAAGCCTGTGTTCTTTTTTAAGGTCAAGATGTTCTCTTCTGATCCTGTTCTGTTTTTTTTTTGCTTGTGGCCTTGTGGGATGTCTTCAGGTGATTTATTTTTGTGGAGCGTAGTGGAGATTGATGTAATTGAGGATTCTTCTATGGCTTATTGGATGCCACTTGTGGCTGTGCATACTGCTTATTCTAGGTTTTTGGTGGTTGCAAAATTCGGTAATGTTGGTTTGCACCAGTTTATGACTTTTTCAGTGTGGTATGCCAGTGGTGGGGTTCCAGTGACGTAGCCAGACAATTATAAGAGGTTTGAGGCGTGAAAGATTTGGGCTCGGATTTGGGTGATACTCCACAAAACATTGAGACAATATTTGAATTGCTGTTGTATTATTTTACGCATTCGTGTATAATCATAATTTCTGATCACTTGGGTGCCTGAGAGAGGGTTTTACCCCCAAAACCACCGTGGCTACGCCCCTGACTCATTAATCGATTATACGTTGATCTCCTTACCAAAGTTTACTAATAATAAATTGTATAAGTATTAGTAAACTTTGTCCTTACTATCTACGAATATGTTATACCCCGGATCTCAACATTGATTTCAAAAGTTTCTTTTTATTACAGATACGGGTAATAAGCATCAGTTACCCGATCAACGTCAGGCCAACAGCCACATCACTCATCAATCTTTAAAAAAAGATGTCTGATACCAGTTTCTACAAAAAGCGAACCAAGCAACCAAAATACAATCTTGATGCAGCACCATTGCACAAGAAACAAAGTCTTCTTATCAAGATGTTGGGTCAAATTTGCCCAAGCTCAAGTCCGCTCTCAACATAGTTTTCTTGGATGCATCAAGAGCCAAATATCTATCCAGATGTCCATCAGATGGAGGTGATCAAGAGATATTGACTTGTTTATGTCCAACTGTTCAGTACTATTTTGTATGGCGGTTCGAATCAACGGAGCTCAAGGTATTGTTAAATTTGTTTTACATTTATGTTGCGGATTATAAGGATAATTTTCCATGTTCAGGTTATCCTTTACACTGAGCTTCCTGCATACAAAATATAGCAATAAGTACCTGAACGATAGGAGGTACTCAACATTCTGATTTTATAACTTTTTGATGTCAATATTATGTATAATAGGTACTATTAATTTTAAGTTATTGTCGCACTTTCCATATCAATCTTGGAAGTATCAAATCGTGATTGACCTACCAGATTCAGAAAACTGAAGCGTTGTTGAAGTTGGAATAGATTTTGGTTGGTTCGGATTAATAGTTCTTCAGATTGAAAAAACAGAATTTATTTAGACATTAACCTAAAGAACTTTCCAGCGCATTACTTTCCAATGAACAGTAAATCTCTCATTTGTTGGACGAATAATCTAATATCAGCAACAGTTTAATAAAATACATTGAAATCCCATTGCCTCTACCAAATTAAACACCTTGAGGAAAATTGAGTCCTTAACATAGTTCTGTACCAAAAACTATTTCCAACAGTTGTCTGGATATATCCACTTTTAACTTCTCAGTTATCAAAAACCGGTTATCTACTCTACTCAATAGAGGAGACCTTCCTGACCTTCCCAAAAAACTTTTGTTTTGCAATAGTTCCGGTTTATTATTTTTTTTTGGTATGAACCACTTCAGGACATTCTACAAATTCTTGTTGTGCTCTGTAGTTTTATTGATTGGTAACAGTCTATCCACAAATTCTCACAAGTTGTCTGAAAGTAGGAAACGCGGGATAACAAAAATTTGATTAAAAATCACTGTTGACTGTTGTCTCCCCCGACCGTATTCCCCACTTTGTCGCAGTGGGAATGAGAGCTAGTTCTTCGTATCTATTGGTAAGAAGATGGTATAGTCACCCACCGGAAGAGTTTTGAGAAAAAAAACACACCAAGAAGGAATCATCCAGAGCTAGTCGTGTTACCATTATATGTGACATCGATATGGCTTTATTAAGTTTAGTAAGTAACGTTAATATAGGTATAGAATATGGTTAGGTTTAAGGTAAGGAGTTCTCAGGGTAATGAAGGCTAGGGGATGACTGACTGCGAAAAATGTGTACATACAGCAGTTACTCATAGGATATGTAGCGTATCTCGGTCGTCACTTTATAATTTAAATCGATCTCCGTCAGTGATGTTTGTTAACTTGAATTCAAAATCGACTATTTTATGAAAGTTTGAAATTGTTGGAGGCTGATGAACTGGCTTTGACTACTTTGAGAATTAAATACGTAGGTATCTACTACGTATTTAATACTCAAAGTAGTAGTGAGCGAACTTGTGAAAAACATTTCCAAAGGTCCAGAATAGTCACAAAGTCAGCTTGTCATAAGTTTGTAAATATTAAACAACGTCCTGATTTATAACTATTGGTTGTAAGATTTAGTTATTGATATAATTTTAGGTTTAAATTGAAAGTTTTTTTTTATAGAAAATGTCGACAGTCAACGAACACCGGTAATTAAGAATCAAACCAACAATGATTGATTATTCAATTGTATCAAAAATAAAACGAACATTCGCTTTCAATATCACGAATATAATAATATGGTTTAAAGACTACTTTACAAAAAAAAGTTCATTTTAACACTGTATACCTTGTTATTTTTTTTATCAAGATCAATGTTCAAGCTATATTTGTATCAAGACAATTGAACATATAAAAATATCTTTTCTCAATAAGATTAGTTCTTTTATGAAAAATTGAGTTTCTATATTAATTTGAAAAATGAAAAGTTTAAATTTATCGATTTTCTATTCTTTGCTGTGGTCGCAGGAATTTTATTTTTACGATCCCGTTAATGGATAACTTTCTTCAGGGACGCGACCCTGCCTTCGTCAGCCTTGATTTTTCCTTCAAACCTATCCAGGAAAAATCACGTCCTTTTATCCTGGTTTCCATGTCACGCCACTTTGCTATTTCACGTTCTGTTCCAAAATCCTCATTGACATGAAGATTGAGCAGATTCAGCCCGATGATGAATTTTATCAAGTTTGGAACTGAGTCAGAACCAATCAATTACAAACATCCGCAGTTTGATAGTCCAAATTCACTATGACTTGATTTTCATTTCAAATCTCTACATTTAACTCTACCTATATCTAAATTACTGATTTTTTTCATGTCCAAACTATTTTTAGTTATTTAATGATTAATTTAGGATTTTGGTAGTTGTTAAGTATTCGTAGATGCACATAGATTGTGAATGTCTACATGCCAGGAAATTTCACTTTTTTCAGTCAAATTTAGTTTAAAACCAACAGCTGAACATTTGGTAGACTCGTACAATCTATTAGACACTACTAAAGTTCCGCGTAGCCATATTGTTATAGTTATAATGTCAGACGGTTATAAGTGAGTATTGAAGTAAACAGGACTTGGATTATAACTATTAGTTGTTAAGAACATGTAGTTTTAGTTTGCAATTAGATTCTTTAATTTTTTTCTAAAAAATGCGAATAATTCATATTTTTATGGTCATTACAGCCAAAAAAAAATCTTACTTGACTGTGGTTATACATTGATTACATATTTTAATCAAGAGTTTAATTTCATTAATGTAAGGATTTAGTTTCAGTAATTATTTTAAGTTGAGACTGAGTTATTTGTCATACAGAGAAGAAATTATTTAAATTTGATATTATATGATCAAGGTAAACAGTTTTTTTAAAAGCTTATTTAGGGTCACCGCAAGAACCTCTCATTTATTGAGGTAACTCATTTAAAACAAAGAAATAAAAAAACAAAGAATAATTTCATCAGTTGACACTTATGCATCCAACAAGAAAAAGTGGCTTAATTTATAGTTAAAACATCAGACTGTTACAAGTGTGTGAATATTAAGCAGACTTTGAGTTATAACTATAATTAGGTGCATGTTCAATAAATAGTTTGTAATTCATTTGAGCTCATTTCATCACTTATGTTTTATTGATCTCAATCTAGTAGAGTTATATTTTAGTTTTAATTATATCAATGTAATCATTTAGTTCAAGTAACTGTAAGTGGAAACTGATCGTGAATTATTTGTCATACAGAGAAGACAATAATGAGTTGATTAGTTCGAGATAATCACATTCTTCACTTAATTCACTGGAATTCAAAGTTCAGTCATCGTATCAATAGCCAGACTGAAGTACGATTTCAGTACTCTCAATTTAATTATTCCACATCATACCTTCTTGAAAATAAAACAATAATTCAATCAGTTAACACTTTGATAATCAAGAAACCGGTTCTTTAATATGCCTTTTTAGTGAGTTATAACATAACTGCTATAAAAGTGTATATTAAGCAAATGTCGAGTTTTTGCTATTATAATTAAGTTAATGTTCGAGTAGTTTAAGCTTATTTCGTGTTTCTTTTTTCAACTAGGTTGAATTTAGCATATTTTTGAAATTGATTCATTTGGCTTATCTCAAGACTCGTCCGACATGGGTGGCCCTTCCAACAGATCCTAAAAACTCTCGGTGGCATAACTCAGAAGATAGAGTAACCCAAGTAACTCCCACTGCGTTAGCGTTAAAGTGGGGAATATGTCGGGGGGGACCCAAAAGCAAGATAGCATCTATCCATGTTATTCCTTCGAGTTTAAAAATCAACTTGAAGGAACAAATCCAAATTTTACAATGTAGTTACGCTTTTGAGTGGTATACAGGGTCCTGCAATAGTGCGTCAGGCATTCATATCTCGTATACCATTCAGGTTAGGAATTTCGTTCATGCGCAGACCTATACTATACATATGAGTGTATTTCAGGAAAATATTTGTCAAACAGTGTGGTTCAAAAGAAAGTGACATTCCATTTTTTTTTTAAATGGGACACCCTGTATTTTTTTGGATATAAAGTTGTGTTTTTTCCTATGTCCGAAATTTTCACCTGATTTGCTTTGATAGTTTTCGAGAAAAAAACAAAAAAAAACAAAAAATAATCGTTTTGCAACCTTACAAAAAATAATTTTTAAAATGGTCTTGAGTCTGTTCTTTTCCAGCTCCGCAGTGGCAATTCCAATACAGTTAGTACGAAGATAATCCAACATCAAATGTTTTTTTTGTACAGGGTGTCAAAATTTGATTTCGAATGTGACAACTTTCAAAGCAGTTTTCCTCAAGATTTTCAAATGGTACACCCTGTATATTATTTCACATTTTAATGCAGAATGAGGGTACAAACACTTTTTGTATTTACAAGTTTATTTAAATTTTGAACCGTTGAAAAAATATTCACCAAAAATCATAAATATGTCAATTTTTATCAATAAAAAAGTATAGGTAGTATCTACACAAAATAGCCACGATGAAAAATCAAGCTGTTCATAAAATAAAAAAATGCATTTTTGCAGAAAAACAAAAAAATAAATGATGTTCGAAATGTCTTCAGTTTTCTTCAATGCACTTATTTATTCTCACTTGAAAAGACCTGTCCACATCTCTGAGCATTGCGGGTAAAATTATTGTTGCAAACGCATCATTTATTCTTTGTCGCATTTTCTGCCCAGTTGTTGGGGGCTCCGTATAAACAAGATCTTTCACGTACCCCCACAGAAAAAAAGTCAAGCTCGGTTAAATCGGGTGGCCTTGCCGGCCACCAAACTGGCCCTCTTCCAATCCAGCGATTTGCGTAGATATTATCCAATAGACCTCTGACCTGAAGGGAATAATGGACCGGAGCTCCATCCATACAAAAAATCTTATCAATGAGCTCTTCTTTTGAAAAATTCATTTTCTCAACAAATTATTCGCCAATATTCTTTCACAACTAATGTCAAAACAATATTATGTATTGTTTGTTAGATAAACAAGCATTTTTTCATTATGGTTTCTGGTGAATATCTTTTGAACGGTTGAGAATTTGAATGAATTTATGAATACAAAAAGTGTCTGTACCTACATTCTGCATTGAATGGTGAAATAATATACAGGGTGTACCATTTGAAAATCTTGAGAAAAACTGCTTTAAAAGTTGTCACATTCGGAATCAAATTTTGGACACCCTGAACAAAATAGAAGAAAACCATATTTGATGTTGGAGTATCTTCTTACTCACTGTATTGGAATTGCCACTGCGGAGCTGGAAAAAAGCAGACCCAAGACGATCTTTAAAATTATTTTTTGAAGGACTGCAAAACGATTTTTTTGTTTTGTTCTCGAAAAGTATCAAAGCAGATCAGATGACAATTTCGGACATAAGAAAGAACACCGAAACAAATCTTTATATCCAAAAAAATTCAGGGTGTCCCATTAAAAAATAAATAAAAAGGTCGTCACTTTTTTTTTAACCATTCTGTATTTGCGAAAATATTTTCCTGAAATACACTCATATGTATAGTATATGTCTGCGCATGAATGAAATTCCTAACCGGAATGGTATACGAGCTATGGATGTCTGACCCATTATTGCAGGACCCTGTATATCTCTAACCCGGGTGCACTTGTACTTGTACCTGGCAATTTCAAGAACACCCTTTCGAATAATTTTATATTATTATGTTCTTTCAAATAAACTGTTTTTATCCAGAAACATCATTGTCGGAATTTCGATTTGACAAGATTGTTTTTCTGGATGTTTTTATGATGGAATTGTAATGAGTACTGAAAAAGTAGGTACTTCAGTCATCGTATCAATAACTATCATACGATGAATTTTGAACTCCAATGAATTAAGATTGTGAAAAATGTTATTATCTCGAACTTATCAAATTAATATTATTGTCTTCTTTGTATGAGAAATAATTCACGATCAGTTTCCACTTACGGTTACTTGAACTAAATGATTACAGTGATATAATTAGAACTAGAATATAACTCTACTAAATTGAAATCAATAATAAATAAGTGATGAAATGAACTCAAAGGAATTACAAACTATTTATTGAACATTACCTAATTATAGTTATAACTCAAAGTCTGCTTAATATTCACACACTTATAACAGTCTGATGTTTTAACTATAAATTAAGCCACTTTTTCTTGTTGGATGCATAAGTGTCAACTGATGAAATTATTCTTTGTTTTTTTATTTCTTTGTTTTAAATGAGTTACCTCAATAAATGAGAGGTTCTTGCGGTGACCCTAGATAAGCTTTTGAAAAAACTGTTTACGTTGATCATATAATATCAAATTTGAATAATTTCTTCTCTGTATTACAAATAACTCAGTCTCAACTTAGAATAATTACTAAAACTTAATCCTTACATTGATGAAATTAAACTATCTTGATTAAAATATGTAATTAATGTATAACCACAGTCAAGTAATTTTTTTTTTGGTTCTAATGACCATAAAAATATGAATTATTCGCATTTTTTAGAAAAAAATCAAAGAATCTAATTGCAAACTAAAACTACATGTTCTTAACAACTAATAGTTATAATTCAAGTCCTGTTTACTTCAATACTCACTTATAACCGTCTGACATTATAACTATAACAATATGGCTACGCGGAAATTTAGTAGTGTCTATAGATGGTAAGAGTCTACCAAATGTTCAGCTGTTGGTTTTAAACTAAATTTGACTGAAAAAAGTGAAATTTCCTGGCATGTAGACCTTCACAATCTATGTGCATCTACGAATACTTATCAACTACCAAAATCCTAAATTAATCATCAAATAACTAAAAATAGTTTGGACATGAAAAAAATCAGTAATTTAGATATAAGTAGAGTTAAATGTAGAGATTTGAAATGAAAATCAAGTCATAGTGAATTTGGACTATCAAACTGCGGATGTTTGTAATTAATTGGTTCTGACTCAGTTCCAAACTTGATAAAATTCATCATCCAGCTGAATCTGCTCAATCTACATGTCAATGAGGATTTTGGAACAGAACGTGAAATAGCAAAGTGGCGTGACATGGAAACCAGGATAAAAGGACGTGATTTTTCCTGGATAGGTTTGAAGGAAAAATCAAGGCTGACGAAGGCAGGGTCGCGTCCCTGAAGAAAGTTATCCATTACCGGGATCGTAGAAATAAAATTCCTGCGACCACAGCAAAAAATAGAAAATCGATAATCTTGAACTTTTCATTTTTCAAATTAATATAGAAACTCAATTTTTCAAAAAAGAACTAATCTTATTGAGAAAAGATATTTTTATATGTTCAATTGTCTTGATACAAATATAGCTTGAACATTGATCTTGATAAAAAAAATAACAAGGTATACAGTGTTAAAATGAACTTTTTTTTGTAAAGTAGTCTTTAAACCATATTATTATATTCGTGATATTGTAAGCGAATGTTTCTTTTATTTTTGATATAATTGAATAATCAATTATTGTTGGTTCAATTCCTAATTACCGGTGTTCCTTGATTGTCGACCTTTTCCCCCCCCAACGTATTCCCCACTTTGTCGCAGTGGGGGGGCTTGTGTTACTTTATCTCCTGAGTCATTCCGCGACCACAGTTCTTAGGATATGAGGGTCACCCATGTCGGACGAGTCTCGAGTAAAGTCAGACTAAGAGGGATACACTATGAGCGGATTTTTACAACCAACATCATTTCTGGCTTTAACAAGTCATCGAGTCTATTACCATGAGCATAATCACTTAATGTTGACCAGTCATATGAATACGGCTCTTATCTGAAGAGTTACCCATTTTTAACGGGTCGTTGGGGAGTCAACATGAAAGGTTCTGTTCCTTCCGCTCTTTCAATTTTAATTTTGTACATAGTCTGCAATGGTGCAGATCCATAAGCATATCACAGCATGTTGTAACCATAGAAATAGGACAAGATAGGACATATTTCCTGGATAGGTTGCTCTATTTTATTGAATTGGATATAAGTTAAACAGCGTGAAAAAATCTGAAAAAATATTTTTAACAATCAGAATTAAGGTATTTGGAGGATTTGGTTCAAGTACGATCTGAAAATCCATTCTGGAACGTATAGACTATAGAAGTAGACATAGTTTTAGATATAGGGTGAAGGGAGGTGAGATGCACTGCCATTTAGAAAACACATGAGTTTTCACAATAATTACTCTCAACTTTCCAGGTAAAGCAGGCAAGAAATGGCTGGAATTGTTTTTGCGTTGAAGGCCTGAAATTTTGATCACAAAATCCGAGGACACTGATGACGCAAAAACAATTCCAGCCATTTCTTGCCTGCTTTACCTAAAAAACTGGAATGTGCCGTGAGATATATTTTTTAACGGTTTGTAACTCACCATTTTTTTCGTTAAATCTGTTTAGCTAAATTATTTGCCATCGTCCAGTTGCTGGTCTGGGTTTACCATTTTTTTTTTCAGTATTTGAACTCAATGGCGAGTTCGGTCTTCCGCGGTTGCCTTTTTCGATGCTTTATGAACCTGTTTTATTTCAAATTCTTCCTGTTTCTGCCTACTAGGCCTCATCAGCATAGCTTGGGCTCACCTGAAGAACTGGATTCGAAATTAGGTTTGAGTCTATCCGACCAGTGAAAGAGTTACGAGATGTTAAAGATCACTAAATGCAATTTTTAGCATCATAATGCGGTAGATCTCCATCATCGAGACGTGAATCGATCTAATAACGGGTTAGCGGTTTAATCCTCCCGGGAAAGCAAGGAAAATAATTTCGAAAATCATTTTCTCAGACAAACCAATCTATGAACGTTTCTGCCTACTAGGCGTCATCAGCATCAGCGTAGTTTGTAGTGAGTAATACTTGTCGGATAGACGCAAACCCAATTTCAAATCCAGTTCTTCAGGCAAGCCCAAGCTGATCACGTGTAGTAGGCGAAAACGTTCATAGATTGGTTTGTCTGGGAAAATAGTTTTCGAAATTATTCTCCTTGCTTTTCCGGGAGGATCGATTCACGGCTCGATGGTGGAGATCTACCGCATTTTGATGCTAAAAATTGCATTGAGTGGTAGATGAATCTGCCGATAGATGACGATCTATAACCTCTCGTGATACAGGGTAGTGTTGAACACAAACAAAAAAAATGTTGTGTGAAAATTCTACTTCAGTGGACTTCCTAGAGTAGTTTTACGAATATCATGATATAAAAATTGTGTCACCCTTTCACTTCTTGGTATATTTCTTATTTTTTATGATCAGTCACCACACTGTATTCTGAATAGATAAATAAAAATTGAGACTACAATATTGCATGAGAACCGACATTTATATTTTTTGAAACATCTATATACCTGCATTCAACTAAAAAAAATAATAAAATGAGCATGTTGGTACCTGTATATCGAACTTCCAGGTTTATGTTGATAGTCTTTTTTCAATTTTCGAATGCACAATTTCAGCCGAGCGTTGGCATGCGCATCGATTTTGAAACACTCTGTATACCGCAGTCATACATATTCTCTGGGTATTGACAAACTGGGTGGAACTTATATTGAGTTCGAACAAACTCGAGGATTTTTTTTGTGAGTGTTTTTGAATTTGGTACAATCAAATAAGACTTCTATACAGGGTCTCCGAGAAAATGTGGGAGATCTCTCGCATTCAGATAGAACATTTTTTTTTTCCAGAGACCCTTGGAGAAACGGGCTCCGAAAGGACGCCACTGGAAATAAATTTTTCTTGAATAACTTTTTAACCACTCAATATAATTTGATGAATCTAATTTGATCAACAGTCAACATTACCTCTTGAAATACTGCCCTTAAAACATAATAAGCTTGTTTAGTTTACCAGGGGCGGACTAGGTTGTACAGCTGGTTCGTAAAAAAACTGGTATTGCTCATAGAAATGTTTACAAAATTGAGCAGTGTAATATTTGTTTTGACAAAACTATACGACAGTGACATGTCATTCAAGTGAAAAGTTTGGGTATGTTATGATGTATGTATGTAGATAATTGATTTGAATCAGGTAGATTTGCAAATTTTGATACACACAATCGACCAATTCAATGTTTTCGCTCTAGTTCCTGTACTCATGTGAGGAGTCATCTGAAAAAAAATATTCAAAACTATCAACCTGGTAAAAATATGACGTCATACTTTTTTGTTTTGTCAAAACAAATATTACACTGCTCAATTTTTTGAACATTTCTATGAGCAATACCAGTTTTTTTACGAACCAGCTCTACATTTTAATGCTTAAATTTTCAACACCCTGTATGATAAAGACTTGAAAAAAATAAGTTCACATAGTCGAACCTTAGGCTACAAAAAAGGTACTCTTGTTCATTATCGATAAAAGGAACCGTTCTCGTGAAAAAAACGTGTTTTTATTAAGAAAAACTCGAAAAACTCAATGACGAAGTGGTGCCCGTGACGAAATTATCAAAAAAAAAATGTTTTTTCGAATGTTTGCATTGTTTTCTCAGATTAGTTTTCAGATTAGCTTCAAAATTTATAAAAAAAATCAAGGACAGCACTGCATTATGGTTATTTTCGATGGTTTTTGGATAAAAATATGTTTTTTTCTCAGAACCGGTTCATTTTATCGATAATGAACAAGAGTACCATTTCTTCAGCTTAATGTTCGAGGTATCGAAATGAATTATTTTCAACTCCTTATCATGCAGGGTGTTAAAAATGTGAGCCTTAAAATGTTAAACCTAGTCCGCTCCTGGTGAACTAAACAAGCTAATCATGTTTTAAGGGCAGTATTTCAAGTGGAAATGTTGACTATTTATAATATCAAATGTACATCAAATTATATTAAGTGGTTAAGAAGTTATTCAAGAAAAATAGATCTCCAGTGGCGTCCTTTTGGGGCTCGTATCTCCGTACAGGGGGCCTCTAGGATAAAAGTTTGCGGGAACTTGTTATCTTATTTTTGAATGTTCTATCTGAATCCGAGAGATCTCTCACATTTTCCCGGACACCCTTCATAGTAGTGATATTTGATTGAGAGTGGTATTTAATTCGGGCAATTGGCGAAGTAAGTTTATTATATGGGGTATAATCCGTATAATTGATGCTTCGAAATCTTTTATGATGTTTACTTTTCCACAGCTTGTATATAGACAGGTACTTATTCATCAAATGGATATCAGCTATTGTGTCCTACGTTTCTCCTACCGTCTTTTTTTTTTTGTCCATAAAATTAACCTTGGAAAAAAAAAGAACGTTTTCTTTATTATGGGTACCCAATTTTAATCACTGTATAGACAGGTACTTATTCATCAAATGGATATCAGCCATTGTGTCCTACGTTTCTTCTACCGTCTTTTCTTTTTTTCTCCATAAAATTAACCTTGGAAGAAAGAAATGACCGTTTTCTTTATTATGGGTACCTAATTTTAATCACTGTATAGACAGGTACTTATTCATCAAATGGATATCAGCTATTGGGTCCTACGTTACTCCTACCGTCTTTTCTTTTTTTGTCCATATAATTAACCTTGGAAAAAAAATTAACGTTTTCTTTATTATGGGTACCTAATTTTAATCACTGTATAGACAGGTACTTATTCATCAAATGGATATCAGCTATTGGGTCCTACGTTTCTCCTACCGTCTTTTCTTTTTTTGTCCATATAATTAACCTTGGAAAAATAAATTAACGTTTTCTTTATTATGGGTACCTAATTTTAATCACTGTATAGACAGGTACTTATTCATCAAATGGATATCAGCTATTGGGTCCTACGTTTCTCCTACCGTCTTTTTTTTTTCTCCATAAAATTAACCTTGGAAGAAAGAAATGACCGTTTTCTTTATTATGGGTACCTAACTTTATCCACTGTATAGACAGGTACTTATTCATCAAATGGATATCAGCTATTGGGTCCTACGTTTCTCCTACCGTCTTTTCTTTTTTTGTCCATAAAATTAACCTTGGAAGAAAAAAAAGAACGTTTTCTTTATTATGGGTACTTAACTTTAATCACTGTATAGACAGGTACTTATTCATCAAATGGATATCAGCTATTGGGTCCTACGTTTCTCCTACCGTCTTTTCTTTTTTTATCCATAAAATTAACCTTGGAAGAAAAAAATTAACGTTTTCTTTATTATGGGTATACCTTATTTCAATCACTGTATAGACAGGCACTTATTCATCAAATGGATATCAGCTATTGGGTCCTACGTTTCTTTAATCACTCAGATACTCATGTAAAACCTATAATGTAATGTACTTTTTAATATGCTTTTTCTCATACTATGCTGAGGAAAATGGCTTTAAAGCAGTTTTTTAACGTCATGATTTTGGAATTTTCATTACACAAACAAAACACTGTGTACCATAACCTTAAAAATATTTTCAAGCATTTTATTGTCGGTCTCAGAGAAGGCATTTGATACTAACAAGCTTGAAGACATGCTTCAAAGCCATTGTCCTTAGAATGGTATGAGAAAAAAAACGTCTGATCTTGAAACTAGTAGTCATTTTGTAGAGGAGAAAAAGTACCTATGAGGATGTGACATTCATTTTAACATCTTTTTTCGGATGGGTTTGAATTTTTGGAACGTAAAATTGATGAGCATCAAAATGCGCAACTTTTGGAATTTAAACACCTCTCTATCTCTTATAGTTATCAAGAAAGCTATAGCATCCAATTTGTAACACCCCTTATAATGTACAGGGTGATTGGTTATATTCTACTCAATAGATATCCCAGTTAATTTTGATCTTGCAAAAAAGTTGGAATGAGCAAATTTGGAGTATTTTTTATGGACATTCAGAATCTTATACTAACAACTGACAAGATGCATCAAAAAATTTTACACAACACGGTTTTTTTCAAGGGGTTACGGTTACCCTGTATATTTTTGGCTAGAATGATAGATATTTTTCTTCTGATTCCAAAAATACTATACAGGGTGTAAATAAATGAGTGCGAGAAAATTCAGAGGACGATTCTTGGGTTATTAAATAAAAAGTCTTATCTTTTGAGATACAGGGTAGTAAAGATTTAAGAAAAACATATGTTTTTATATAATATCTATGAAACCCCTGTAGATATTTTAGTGAAATATGGTATGCATCATAAGGCCTTTTCTGACGTTCACCTTCCTTTTTCTAATTTGTACCAGTGGCGTTCGTGCGGGGTTTTAACTAAATATTTTTGAAGACTGTTTTCTCTGGGAATTATTTATTGTTGTTATTCTTATTCATTTTTGAGCAAAGTTTTTGGTCTCTTGACTTTCTTTCGTCCGACGTTGCGTATTCGATTGAAAAAATAGAAACCACTGTTTTTTTAAATTTATTTTTTTATTATTTCTGTTTATATATTTTTTCTTGAACTGACAAACAACTAACTAACAATTTTTCAAAAATTTCACCATCCTGTACCTCAAAAGTTAGGACTTCTGGTCATACGTTCACAAGAAGTTTTTTTCTTAAAATTAACCCAAGAATTTTTTTGCACTTATTTATTTGCAACCTGTATAGTCTCATAAAAATAACAATATGTTGATTTGGATTCTATTGTCTCTTGGCAACCCAATTCAAGGTAATGTCCAAGTAATGAGATTTTAAAAACGGCTGAACCAAATACCAACATATATGGTTTATTTTGAATCAGAAGAAAAAAAAAACAATCATTCTAGCGAAAAATATATGTACGCGGTCTTTCATTTGAAAAATACCATGTGTAAAATTTTTGGGTTTTTGATGCATTCTCGCATTTCTTAGTATCAGATTCTAAATGTCCATAGAAAATTTGCTCCTTTGAACTTTTTTGTAAGATCAAAATCAACTGAGATATCCATTGAGTAAATTATAAACAATCACCCTGTACTTATCTGAAGGTTCAGATTTAAGTGTTTCAACCACTGATCTATATTAACTGGATAAATATAGGCGTGACAAATTTACGACGATAAAATGTAAAACCAGCGGGCCAGCGGCTATGTAGGAGTATGCGCAGTAGTTGCGTACAACTCCATTCATTGAGTTCTTAGCATCGACTCTAACAAAGATGCAAGCCATTATGCACCGCACAGTGTTCACGATTTTTGCCTCCATGCGATGCCAATTTTTCAGAGCCGGTTCCATTGATTGTGGTTATCCAGTTTATAGATCATGCGGTGGTCTTAACTAACCACTCCGATCAAAATTTTGAAACAATGAAACCTTCAGATTACATACAATATTTGATTTACTCTTTCTCATCGATTATAAGTACATTTTAGGTTTGGAAGTATTGATCCTATATTGATTTTTTTATACATTTCAAAAAGTCTATGTCCACTTGGGAAAATCATAACTTTGTTCCACAATTTTGAAATAACCTGGGCGATTAAATGCGAAAGAAATGTTTTTGAAAGCAATTTTCAAAGTGTTCGGTGACGAAATTAGTGCACAGGATGTCTGAAGCTGATAGATGATCTGGAACTTGATACAGGATCAATACTATATTTGATTGTGATTTAGTGTAAACCAAGATCCTATCCTTATAAACTAAGTGTTGTAATCTTACTTTCAGATATATAAATTTGACTTGATAAATGTAATTCTTTCGTTGCAGCAACTCTGCTTTTGTTTTTGTCAAAATACTACCTATTGTGCTGTTGCATTTAAAAGTTTTAAATGCATGGTTCTCCATGATCTTCTCTTTTGATGCCATAGAATAGGATACACCTATTCTCAGGCCTGAAAAGGGAGGAAAATGGCGAACCATTTTAACATCAAAGCCTTCAAATCCAACAACACAATTGGAATTATTCTCACAAAAACGATACCAGGGTGCCATCAACAAAAGAATTACATTTTACAAGTCCTCTGGTAGTGTGATGATTTATGTATTTGAAAGAAAGTGGTCATTAATGGTTAGGGGGTTGTATCAAGTTTCACTATAACGAGCAAAAATACTACTGATGCTGATGTCGTAAGTACCAAAAAAATAATGTCAGGATGATTGATATCGGAATTTCATCTGTATCAAGATCCTCATCGTCTATCAGGTTTGAACACTCTGTGCAATGATTTCGTCATCAAGACGTTTCTTTTTTTCAAATGAAGCTGATATGTGCACTAGTTTATGGTAATTGTTTCTCGTCCTCTCCAGTCATCAACATTGTCTCTTGTAATTGATGTCTTCTTTCTGGAATTGTACTTGTGGTAGTACTGGGATGACATCCCAGTTTCTCGAAATTTCAAATTGTCTTCACTGTTTTCCCGGTGCTACCTGGCAAGTGCACCCGGGTAAAAAATATATGCCACTCAAAAGCGAAACAACATTGTTAAATGCAGATTTGTTCCTTTGAGTTGATTTGTCATCTCGCAAGAAATGAAGCTACATGGATAGATGCTCTCTCGCTTTTGGGTCCCCCCCGACGTATTCCCCACTTTGTCGTAGTGGGGGGGCTTGTGTTACTTTATCTCTTGAGTCATGCCGACCACAGTTCTAAGGATCTGTTGGTAGGGCGAGTAGGGCCACCCATGTCGGACGAGTCATGAGAGAAGTCAGACTAAGAGGGATACACCATGAGCGGATTTATACAACCAACATCATTTCTGGCTTTAACAAATCATCGAGTAAATCACTTAATCCACAACATTAACTGATTTTACTTATCTCAAGAGTTACTTCCGCTCCTTTAATTTCAATTTTTCACACAGTCTGCGATGGTGCAGATGCGTGGTATGTGAGGTATGAGGTATGCCCCTCTATACTAATAATACCCTCGATAATACTTTGCCATGAGGTTTCCATGGAAGAAAAAACTGGTGGCATGCTATCAAGCCATTCTTTTCCTTTATTTTTGCCTTTCTCAGGCAGGACTTGACTACGGAACACTTTTAGAGCCTTTTTTAGTCAAGACTTGCCAGTGTTCTGGATAGAATTAGATCAGCGAAATGAATTTCCACAATTTCTCTCGACATCCCAGGTAAAGCTGGCAAGAAATGGCTGGAATTGTTTTTGTGTCGAAGGCCTGAGGTTTCGATCAGAAAATCTGAGGTCAAAAGTGAAGCAAAAACAATTCCAGTTATTTCTTGCCAGCTTTGCCTAAAAAACTGGAATGTGCCTTGAGACATTAAATTTTTTGGTTTGTAACTCACCATATCCTTTTCGTCAAAACTGTTCGGAGTTCCCAATCGTTCAGCTAAGTTATGTTGATGTTGGTGCGAAAAATAATGATTGATATTGAATATTGAAATATTGTTTATGATAAATGAAAAGACACTATGAAACAATATTTACTCGAATATTTATAAAAGCCACAATTGTTTTTCTAGTTTCAAAATAAAATATTTGTTTACTCACCGGCAATTGATTGAAAACTGCGTCATATTGTCAATCCGTCCATAGCCTAGCAATGTAGCCAACATATCCAGACACCAACACAACTTTTCAGGATCGTCCGTGGGAGTTTTCGTCTGTGTTACTTGCAATGGTGGGGGTAGCTTAGGCTGTACAGGCTCATCCATTTTTTTCATGATCGGAGATACTTTAATTTCATACTCCAAAATGAATTTTTGCTTTTGGATGGCATCTTCCATCTTTAAACTCCATTGGATAAGTTGTACTTTATTTTTGTTGACCTGGAAAAAGGAAAAAATATTGACGAAAAAATGAGGAAAAATGAAAATAATTTTGGTAAAAAGAAGAAACATGTTTTTCTAAAAATCTGCAGCTTGTGACGGGAGATGCGGCAAATGATGCACTGTATTAGTTTCTTTTATCGTAACACTAATTCACTAGGGACAAAATTTATAATTTGAAAAATAACTTCTGAATTATCATTTTTTGAACAAAAGATCGTAATTAAAACTGCCGCACATGATAGCTACCACACAAATCTTACAAATCTCATCGGTAAAAACGTGCGTATTCATGGCCATTCTTCTGGCGATTTCAATGAGATTGAAATTGCCAGGAAAATGGCCATGATTGTTGACGATTTTCAACATCGGCTGAAACCTGTACCAGAGAAAATTCAAACTAGTATGAATTTCCTCTGCCTGTACTTCTTCAACATTTTCAATATGAATGCATTCAAGGACTTTCTGCTCATCTGAAAGTGTATTTTGCAGCCAAGTGTGGTAAAACGAGTCAATGTACCTCATCCGATAAATCATAATCCTCTGCCATGTTGAATAATTGGTACAGAAGATATTGCACAGTTGATGTACCATGAATTTAACTGACGTTAAACTTCCATATGACGTCCAGTGGCTTTCAAGCTTAGATCATAAGTTTAACATACCATATTTCACCAATTATCAGATACCGAAAGATGAACTAATAATGGATATGGAGTATATTTTAGATACGCTCGCAGAGAATGATGAGTTGCGAAATAAATGTATTAATATAATGACAAACTTAGTACATTCTAATAATGGTTGTATTGTTAAGGATAGTTCTTAACATGATCACATCTCTCGGTGCTTCTCATAGAGGTCAAATAATTGTCTCAAAAGCTGACAAAGGAAATAGTTATTCTATCGGAACAGGAATATTACCAGAAAGCAAGTGAAATCAAAATTACGTTGCACTAGGTTGTCAAGCCCAGAATTTCACGAAAAGAACATCAACTACATTACAGAACTGATACTTGAAAATAATTATCCCTTATCTTTACTTAGAAATATTCCTAATCAAAACACTGCCAATAATAGCAATGTCAATCAGGCCCAAGAAACCATAATGTATTATAAAATTCCTTTCATCAATAACTTATCTTAAAAATTAAAAAAACATTGTAGAATCTTAAGCCTCTTTAATGTGGCTCAAAAAATGGAAAACTATCAAAAAACATTTTTATACTAATCTAAAACCAAAAACTGTGATGTTGTGAATTATAAAGTTGTTCATAGGATCCAATGCAACAATTGCTCCTATATTTTGGTGATGTGTGTGATTGTTCTTTTCCATCTTCCATCTTCTCTCTATGTTACTGGATGCCTGTGAAGTCCAATGTCTGTTTTTTTGTGACAAAAAAAATCACAATCAAGTGCAAGCAATGTTCTATTTTTGTTGTTATAGAAAACTTTTCGTCCACCTTTACAATTTACAAACTTTGTTTTGAATCCAATAACAATATGTCTAGGCCTCATATACTTGTTGAGAAATTGTATTACTTATTAGAAGACGGTGACATGTTTCGCCCACCGGGCATCATCAGACCTTAGTCAAATTATGTCACAAAAATATAAAAACTTAAAAACTGAAGCTAATTAATATTAATACCTGCACAATACATAACCACTCACAACAAACTGCCTAATCTATTTTTTTTAGGAAAGTGTATAGCATATAACATGTATTTCATCTGGGTTACACCTAGGGCCCTGAAGATGCAAATATAATTTTGCGAACGAACGAACGGCCATTCAGAAAAGTGCTTTTATTTCTTATCGCTGATGAACAACTCTACAGAAGATATTGTTGGTTACCATGGGATACAAATTTGTACTCAATATAAGCTCCACCTACTATTTTCACGTCACGACTATAATACTGTCCTTAAGGCGAGGTTGTCAAAGCTTCCAGCATTCATTTTATCATTTCATCATGATAATCTCCAATTCATCAACAATAGTTAAAAAATATCGACAAAATCGAAAATATTGTACCTTCTAGAGTATGGTAGATCTTTCAAAAAAAATCATCATCAGACATTGGTAAAATTAAATAAATGATGCAACGTATTTTTTATTTATGGAGGTCGGTGACCTGTCTGAATGTGGTTCTGAATTTTCATAATAAATCAAATTACGAATAATTTTCAGGAGAGCAAAGTTGTGTTTTCTGCTGTTTTATCAATAATGCCAAAACCGGTTGAATGGTTTTGGGTTAGTTTGGGTCAGTAACTCTAAGCAGTCCATAAAAATGTCAGCAAATAAGAAAATGTCATTGAATATTAGTATACATTTTAGGTTTGCAAAAATTGATTCTATATTGATTTTTTTCATACATTTCAAAATGTCCACTTGCAAAAATTATATTTTGTTTCACAATTTTGAAATATCCTGTGCAATACAAACGTGGAAGAAATGTTCTTGAAAGAAATTTTCAAAGTGTTCGGTGACGAAATTGGTGCACAGGATGTCTGAAGCTGATAGACGATCTGGAACTTGATACAGGATCAATACTATATTTGATTGTGATTTAGTGTAAACCAAGATCCTATCCTTACAAACTAAGTCTTACTTTCAAATATATAAACTTGACTTGATAAATGTAATTCTTTCGTTGCAGCAACTCTGCTTTTGTTTTTGTCAAAATTCTTCCTATTGTGCTGTTGCATTTAAAAGTTTTGAATGGTTCTCCATGATCTTCTCTTTTGATGCCATAGAATAGGATACACCTATTCTCAGGCCTGAGAAGGGAGGAGAATGGCGAACCATTTTAACATCAAAGCCTTCAAATCCAACAACACAATTGGAATTATTCTCACAAAAACGATACCAGGGTGCCATCAACAAAAGAATTACATTTTACAAGTCCTCTGGTAGTGTGATGATTTATGTATTTGAAAGAAAGTGGTCATTAATGGTTAGGGGGTTGTATCAAGTTTCACTATAACGAGCAAAAATACTACTGATGCTGATGTCGTAAGTACCAAAAAAATAATGTCAGGATGATTGATATCGGAATTTCATCTGTATCAAGATCCTCATCGTCTATCAGGTTTGAACACTCTGTGCAATGATTTCGTCATCAAGACGTTTCTTTTTTTTAAATGAAGCTGATATGTGCACTAGTTTATGGTAATTGTTTCTCGTCCTCTCCAGTCATCAACATTGTCTCTTGTAATTGATGTCTTCTTTCTGGAATTGTACTTGTGGTAGCACTGGGATGACATCCCAGTTTCTCGAAATTTCAAATTGTCTCCACTGTTTCCCCGGTGCTACCTGGCAAGTGCACCCGGGTAAAAAATATATGCCACTCAAAAGCGAAACAACATTGTTAAATGCAGATTTGTTCCTTTGAGTTGATTTGTCATCTCGCAAGAAATGAAGCTACATGGATAGATGCTCTCTCGCTTTTGGGTCCCCCCCCGACGTATTTCCCACTTTGTCGTAGTGGGGGGGCTTGTGTTACTTTATCTCTTGAGTTATGCCGACCACAATTCTAAGGATCTGTTGGTAGGGCCACCCATGTCGGACGAGTCATGAGAGAAGTCAGACTAAGAGGGATACACCATGAGCGGAATTATACAACAATATCATTCCTGATTTGGAACGACATCATCAGCGAGTCTATTACCATCAGTATGATCACTTGATGTTGACCAGTCATGGATACGGCTCTCATCTCAAGAGTTACCCATTTCTAACGGGTCGTTGGAGAGTCAACTCTCTTATTGTCCTATTTCTTCCGCTCTTTTGATTTTAATTTTGTACATAGTCTGCAGTGGTGCAGATCCAAAAGCATATTACAGCATGTGGTAACCATAGAATTAAGACAAAATAGAGCCTATCTCCGAAATAGATCGCTCTATTTTTAAATAAAAAAAAAAGTTTTTTTCAATTAGTTTTAAGGTATTTAGTGAACTTGGTTCAAGCACGAGCGAAACAATTCATTCTGGAACGTAGGCTTGCAATCAACATCATCATAACAGATCTAACTGAAACTCTAAAAGTAGCTCAAGCTATTATCTATTACTTCAAATGAATTAATTTTTTTTTAAATGTTTGTTATTCTTACCCTAACAATAACGAAAGCCGAGCGCAAACGAAAAAGAAGCAGATAAGTGAAAAAATGTTGCATCAAGTGTTGGTCAGAAAACTCAAGACCTTCTCTTTCGAATGCGGTCGGCTTTCACTGTTATAACTGACGGGTGACGTCGCTCTTGTTCTCCATTTTCCAGTCCTTCGTCAGTTGGAGCACGGATTTTTTGCTATTGACATTTTCCATTTCGCTGTGCAATCTGGAAAGGTTAGTGGACAAAGGCACAGGAAATATGATCAAATTGAGCTGCAAATCAATCATTTCCAATCTTAAATGCAGTTTTGTCTTTCCATGTAGGTTCAAGCTTATTCTATATTGTCTAAGGCAGCATCAACAGCAGAGTGCTTTTGTCTCTGGCCACAGCTGTAACAGTTTCACAAAATTTGATACTAAACTGTTTGTTTTGGAGATGTAGGACAAGAGAGGGCATTTAGTTGGTTAGTTTATTTTATTGGACTAGATAGTTCACAAGGTTAAAAAAATCTAATATAACGTAAAATAAGGTATCTAGAGGACTTAGTCTTACGATCGAGTTTTTTGATGAAGTGGTGCTATCAAAGCAAATAATTATAGATATAACAGTAGACTAAACAAGATAATTTGTAAATTGGTAAATTTTATTTTCCTATATAACGTGAAAAGCACGCTTAATCACCTTGTATATTTGTTCATTTTTTAAATGGAAAAACTTACTGGTGATAATTGAAAATGTCTATTTGTGTGTTTTTTTACTGATGATGACTAATTTATCATCATAAAAACCTCAAAAACCTCAAGGTAGGTTGGTGCATGTATTTTATTGGATAAGATATAAGTTGAGGGTTAATCAGATTAAGAAAAAAAAATGCATTAGATTAGGGACTTTGTTTGAGTGTGGACGAAAAAATCCAGTCTTATAATTCAGTTTATGAGTAGACGTAGTTTGAGATGTTATCAGGGAAAAGCTTCAACATATATAAGTTGGTGCTGATGTTGATTATTTAAGAAAAAAATATTAAAAATACAAAAAAAGTAGGATAAGTAACACCTCGATACTACTTTTGGAGGTTTGAGTTTCAATTAACTATCGATGATAGTCATTTTTTTCCGAACGTATTCATCATACATACTTGTCATCCTTTGAACTGATATCTTTATCATTGGAAATAATACACTTTGGAGGTTCTCTTTTGACCGTGTTGAAAAATGTGTTTCATGAACACCATATTCTCAAAATGTTGAACAATTTTTCTGAGAAATACATATAGTCCTGCAAGTTTTTGCTACATCACACAAAAAATTTGGCTTGGAAACCAGAATTTTCTAAGAAATAAGTATGATATACTTGATTATACGGATAATTGGCAACATCTGGAGAATAAACATTTAACAGGTTGTATACTACTAAGCCATCACCATCAGTAATCGAAAGTAAATCGGATGATTTGATACTTCCAAGATTTTTTTCCTGAGAGTCGTAGATAATATTGAAAAGTGTTTTCAGGTTATGTTTAAGTCATGTTTTTTTAATTTATATTCTTTTTTGTACTTGCTCAGATTAGTTTTTATAGAGTGGAAGGTTTTATCGAAATCTGATCTGAACAGAATTATTATCTTTTATCTTGAAATATAAATTGTGGAATTATGATCGACTTTTTATTGATAACTTGAAGAATACGGAATAATTTTTGGGTAGAGCATTTACTTGTACAAGCAGAAAATGATGCACGAGTAATGAAATGAGACGATAAATATTATAAGGTAAGTGTGATGAAGTAGTGATTATGAAAATATAATCATAATGAGCTCAACTTTGGAGACACACAAAATATTATATTATGTTTATATAATATTTCAAAAACATAAATCATTTCAAGAAATTGGTGAGTATTCATAATCATCCATATTAGGTATTGACCCATTGATTGTTTTAGCACCTGCTGAAAAACATCCAGGATAACAGAACAAGATTGTCCATTGCTCAAGATAGTATAGGATTCATTGAATTATTCCTGCTATGTTTCTCGCACTGATACTTGCTGACAGTTGGAGACTTTCAAAGTACATACTGAATTTTTTTATAATCATGGATTGATGTATTATGATATTGGTAGGTGGGTGATAATTTTTTCATTTAAATAAATGACGAGTGAAACAGCAAAGCGCTACAGGTAAGTAACTTTGTGGATTTTCTGTTTGTAATCTGTTTATTTCTGATATACAAGCCATATTATTTTTTTGTATAACTAAGTTGAGATTGATCCTATAGCCTCATTTGATCCAGTCTATTTTAGGAAAAATGAGGAGATGACTTTCATCAGCAGTAATCACGATTTTCCTTATTGCAGGAGTCCCGATCATGATACTAAGGAGCGAGGAGGTGGAGACGGAACAGTATCATCAACCTGGTCCGTCTCCACCTTCTGGCTCAATGAGTCAAAAAGATTCATCAGAGCATGGAATAAATTGGATCATATTTTGAAAACTGGATGTATTATCTGGAAATAGGTGTCACTATTTGGTAAAAATGATGCAGAAGCCGTACCATTGATTTATAAAGTTTGATTTTCTCTTCTGGACACTTTCGCCAAAAAATTTTTTGTACCTGGTTTTACAGTCATCGACAAGTATTTGGCGATACATTTTCGAAATTTCAACGCTTATAAGAAAATTGATCGTCATTCAAGGATTATCCCGTAGTGGTTTTTGATGGTAGTGGTAGTGGGAATACTATTTGTGATAATTGCATTGTGAGGGAGATTTCTATCACAAATTTCTGACATAATTTATTTTCTGATATTCAGAAATGGAGGCAACATTTTCTGATTTTAAATTGGTATTCCCATAAAGTTTTTTCTAAAGATTTGAATCGATGTCATATCGTACTCATATCACTCAGTGAGTTTGAACTTTGTTTAAATGGCATCTCAACTATAAATCTACACTTCTTCAAATTCCCGAAACTTGAAGTCTTGATTATCAATTAAATTATTACAATCCAATACCTACACTTGAGTCATGATGCTATAACAAACAATATACATATACAGGGTGCCACAGATTCGAGTGCATGCATGGGGATCTCAGTTATTATAAGATATACAGGGTCGATCAAATGGATGCAAAGTTGTGCATTTTTATGCTCAACAAAATGTCATTTTGACATTTGAAAAATTCCCACTACTTCCGAAGATATTCGAAATGCGAACCGAATTTTCGCAAAAATGTTATTTTCATTTCCTGAGTTTATTTGAGAAGATATTTTCAAATGAATTGCACTTTCTCATCGCCACTTTTTCTCCTCTACAATATGGCGTTATTAAATTGAAAATCTGACGTTTCGTCTTTGAGCGGCCATCATCAAGTTCATTTTTTCAGATGCGGATATGGATTTTTATTTTATTTTTAGTTATCTTTTGACGTCCTCAAGGCATTAAGGTATTGCAACCATCGAAAAAAATACCCATATAAAAAATAATACCGGAGAAAATCAGTTGGGCAACCCTTGTCTCCCTAACACATAGTTTGCTTCATAAATCCATCTTTACACATTCTAATGAGAAAACCTGTACAACTAAACAAAACTAATTGACTGAAAAAAATCGAAATAACATCCAATAACGATACATTTCATGAGATCAAATTGAATCCGCAAATGACATGCAAAATAAAAAAATTACGTATAAAAAACTAAATCAATTTCTGCGAAAGTTTTCAAAAATATTGCCATCTTAACAAAATATTGAAAATAACAATAATGGGTGAATAATAATTGAAAATATTGAGGTTGCTAAGGCAACCCATTACTCTACACCCTCATCTCATCACCTCAGTGCCTCAACGACAACAGAAGATAACTAGAAATAAAATAAAATATCCAGGTCCGTATTTGAAAAAATAGAGTTGATGATGGCAGCTCGAAAACGAAACGTCAGATTTTCGATTTGATACCGCCATCTTGTTGACGAGAAAAAGTAGCAAAGACAAAGTGTAATTTATTTCAAAATGCCTTTTCAAACAAACGCAGGAAGTAATGAAAACGTTTTTGCGAAATTTCGGTTTTTTTTCGAATATCTTCGGAAGTAGTCGGAATTTTTCAAATTTCAAAAGGCCATTCTCTTGAGCGTAAAAATGCGCAACTTTGCATTCATTAAACCGACCCTGTATCACTTATAATAACTGAGATCTCCATGCATGCACTCGAATCTGTGGCACCCTGTATATGATCACGCGTATCTTCAGGGTCATCGGGTGCTCAACCTTCCAGATGCATGTGTTACCTAGGTTACGTTTTTGATGTTTTAACAGGTATCTTCAATATACTTTTTGAGCACTCACTAACGACATCTTGTGTGTTTTAGTACTTGAGCAATTTCTGGGAAAAATGAATCTAAATTGAAATTTTCTGCCATTCTTGAGTCGAATTTAGTTTGTTGTAAAATAGGCATATTTTTGCCAATGCATGCCTAATCAGTAGTCTAACATAAGAGATTTCATAATTGGCTGCCAACTTTCAACATTCTCATGATTGAGTTGATGAAAAGTTACAGTTGAAGGTTGGCCGTGGTGTATTAGGCCCGAAGGGGACACCACCTGAAAAAAACTTTGTATATGTCAAAAATATGTTGATTGTATTGGATCCTCGATTATGTCTATATTATTTTTTTAAACTGATACAATACATTTCTGTCTTTCTTCATTCGTTTTTTCATAAACTGATTTTTCTTTTGGAAAGTTTCATTTAATTTATCTTCGAAAGCCATTAATTTCAATACCCTCTACAACCAGGATTTAGAAGACAAAATCTTGCAAAGGCTTGTGTTCATTTTTCCAAAATTTTTAAGCAAGAAAATAGAAAGATTGAGTCAGGCCTCTCATATTTTGTAAAAAACTGTTACGAATTCAAACAGTTGAGTCAGAAACTGCAAACAATAATTGTATTTAATTTATAGATCTATGACCTGGACGACTGCTCAGAAGCCCCACCCAATTTTCAAGGAATTTTCACGTGAGTGTACGACCTGCATTTCTATTTCAATTTGTTAATTTTTATGGAACTACTAATCTGATCGCTTATTGACTTTTTGGAAAGTTGACCCAAATTATCTCAAATCTGACCGAGCCCAAAGTTATCCCTCATACATACCTAACCAATTCAACCCAAAGATTACCATAATTTTTCTAAATTATCTTGAAGTTGAACTAAAATAGACTTGTTGGGTCAGGTCAGGTCAGGTCTGATTCCAATAACCTAAACCTAACCAAACTAACCTGAACCTCAACCCATTCAACCAAACCCAACTGGACTAAGTTAGGGTAAAATAGCTTTATCAATTTCAGTTGCATCTACCCTAAAATGGACGAATTGGCCGACCAACTGGCCCATCTAAAACAATTATTTGGATTTGATGTTGGTGCTGGTGCCAACATCCTCTGCCGCTGTGCGTTGCACCATCGCGAAATGGTTCGTATATGAATATCCTTGACCACTACACAACTAAGAATTTCCAGTTTCCTGCACTATGTCTGATCAAGTGTTCAAGGACCCGACCCGGCTGGATCGAATGTGGCTCCAAAAGTTGAACATCACGACCAAGTGCAAGTCTACAAGTCGTATTTCGAGCATGATGTCAAACCGACCAATTTGCTGCTGTTCATTGCCCAGCTACGTCAAACGGACTGATTAGAACATCCATACAGATCCAAATCCTTTTTCTTATACTTTGAATAAGATTCTTGTGATTTTAGTACGCATTATATGTATACTGTCACTTTTGATGGGCGTTTGGATCCTACTAATTCTTCTTGAATGAAGGTTAGATCATCTACTATAACTTGACTCTGTACACCGAACAAGAGGACTAAATAATTAACTGACCGTCACGTCTTTTATATCATGGGTTGAGGCGAAGGTCAATCTTCCAACTTCCATTGAACAATAATTACAAAAATAGGTAACTAACGTTTATTTAAACATAGGTAGGTACATACAAAAAATGTTGACTTTCCTGTACAATGGACCAGCATAAAGAAATCCAGAGAGTCATTTTCTGCCTTGGGTAAGTTCATTCAAACTCTTTTTTGATGAAATATTGTTCATTATTTGCAAGATTTTGTCTTGAATCTGTTCTACATGACATGTTGTGGTATCATTGTCTGTCAACTTTCTACTTTCCACACAAATGGGGAACTTGCATGAAAAATTGAAACGATTTTTTTTATTGCAAACCGTAGAAGCGCCTTAGATATATGTATGTATGTAGATACAGGGTGTTTCAAAAACAGGTTGCCAAACTTTAAGGGGTTATTACCTTACACAAAAATATTTCGATAGACCCCAAATTGTCCCGTCCGAAAGTTGATATCAAAAGAGATACGGGGTGTCAAAGTTCAATTTTAGTTTTTGATTTTTTTAAATAACTTGAGATAATCAAGTAAATAACTTGATATGATGAAATTTGGTATATGAGGATGGCTTGACATGCAAAATTCAAATCTGAGCACGGAATTGCTTTTACTTGTAGGGGGGCGCCACTTACACAACTTTTGACTCATTCATTCGTACTTTTTTTTTATCGAAAATTTGATTTTTCCGGCATATTAACATAAGAAAGGTATACCTTGTAAGAGTGGCCAGGAGTAACCTTTTTCAAGATATTTGCACCTGAAGTGATCCATGCAGTGTCGTTTTAAATGGAGAATTTTGAAAATAGACAAAGGTAGCGCTGACAACGTCGTTATCATGCTAATTTTGACATTTTTCTTATTAAAAAAAATAAACTTGATTTTGTATTTTTTAATTTATTTTTTTTGTTATTTCTCATTTTTATTTTTTTTTCATAAGAAACATTGGACATCGAAACAACTGTCAAAATTATCATGATAACGCCGTTTTCAAAGACACTCACATTTATTTTCAAAATTTGTCATTTAAAACCACATTGCATGTATTTCTTCAAGTGCAAATATCTTGAAAAGGGCATCTCCTATCTACTCTTCAAAGTATACCTTACTTATGTAAATATATATATATAGTAAATGCCAAACAACTTTCGATCTACGTCATCGTTGCCATCAGGCCCGTTGTTATGAAGTTTGCTGGTGGCCAGATTTGGTCACCTGCAAATCACATTGAAACTCGCTTGGTGGCAAATATGACGTGAATCGAAAGTTGTTTGGCATTTGCTGTATATACAAGGTGTCCCAGCAAGGGTGGCCACCGGCCATATCTCAGAAACTACTGGACCTTAAAGTTCAGGAAAAAAAATTATCACTAAAGTGGCCACGAGAAAATGCTGGGAAATATTTATAACTTCGAAATTTTTCCGCTAGGGGGCGCAATCAAAGCTTAAATATTAAAATTCGAAATTTCTCCGGAAATTCTCAGATTGACGTATATCTTTATCAACATGGTTAGAAAACCTAGACAATTTCACGTCTTTTTGGTACAGGGCTCATTGGCGTACCGACCTTCGTGTGAGTAGGGGAAGGTAGTGAAAGTGTAATTGTTCAAGTTGCTGTAACTTATAAACGACTTGTCCGATTTTGTTGCGTATAGGCTTGTTTGGAAGATAAATGTGAGTACTTTCGTATATCGTATCCAGTGATGCGTAATTGTCTCCAGAAAAGTTGCTAGAAGGCGTAATTTGAATTAAAAACTGTTATTTTCGTTTCACCGCAAAAATTTAAATGGTACGGTATAATTCTGATAACAGAATCGAAATGAAGATTAAATTTACAAGAAAAAACCTTAAAAAAAAAAAAAAAAAAAAAAAAAAAAAAAACTCAAAAACCTTAAAACATTAGATTTTACATAATTTGGACTAGTTATTATTATCAGAATTATACCATACCATTTAAATTTTTGCGGTAAAATGAAAAACACTGTTTTTAATTCAAATTACGCCTTCTAGCAACTTTTCTGGAGACAATCACGCATCACTGGATACGATATACGAAAGTACTCACATTTATCTTCCAAACAAGCCTATACGCAACAAAATCGGACAAGTCGTTTATAAGTTACAGCCACTTGAACAATTACACTTTCACTACCTTCCCCTACTCACACGAAGATCGGTACGCCAATGAGCCCTGTACCAAAAAGACGTGAAATTGTCTAGGTTTTCTAACCATGTTGATAAAGATATACCTCAATCTGAGAATTTCCGGAGAAATTTCGAATTTTAATATTTAAGCTTTGATTGCGCCCCCTAGCGGCAAAACTTCGAAGTTAAAAATATTTTCCAGCATTTTCTCGTGGCCACTTTAGTGATCATATTTTTTTTCCTGAACTTTTAGGTCCAGTAGTTTCCGAGATATGGCCGGTGCATGGCCACCCTTGCTGGGACACCCTGTATATATATATATATATATATATAACAAAAGAGGAAGGTAGTCTTGACCGACTAATTATGAGAAAAACTGTGATGAAATTTCTTAGGTATTCGGTCTTGGGGCTGCTGAATTGAAACTACTTTTTAGCTATGCCAAGCTTTCGAAAATTGTTTATTTTCTTCTTCAGGGCTGAAATTAGTGAGGCAAACTTAAGCAATCTATCTACGAACAGCATGTTGTATACTTACTGCTAAGTATATATATATATATTACAGTACTAACTACAGACCAAGCTGATCCATGACTATTTAAAAAAAAAAAAAAAAATGTAAGTATGTCGAAAAAATCAATTTTCCGATAAAAGAGAGAGTACACGTGCATACAAAAAAGTTATAGCTATTTGAATGAGTTGAAAGGTGTTTGAGTGGCGTCTCCCATAAGTAAAAGCCATATCAAGGTCAGATTTGAATTTTGCATGTCAAACAATCCTCATGTACCAAATTTAATCAAAATAACTTCATTATTTCAAAAGTTATGTAAAAAAATCAAAAATTAAAATTTAACTTTGATACCCTGTATCACTGTCAATATCAACTTTCGGAATAAGCAAGTTGGGTTCTATCGTAATATTGTTGTGTAAGGTATAACCTTAAGTTTGGCAACATGTTTTTGAAACACCCTGTATACTGAACATGATGTGATGTATGTCATAGTTCAGCAATTTCAGCTCATTTCAAAAGGTTTTATCTCCGTCAATTTTATTATAACAAGAAAAAAAAACACGTGTGTCTTCTAGCTGTACTTATTCACTCCAAGCCATTTTGAAAACATGAAGAATTTTGCGGTGCCACGACGATCCTTGAAATAAACCGTCCAGACAGAGCCACGAGCTTTCTTTGATGGCTCGTCGAAAAACCGACAATAAATGGGTAGCGAGTAGCGACGCGACTACAACGAGACACTCGCGAGCCCCGTCCAGACTATGAGTTTCAGGCGCGTCTCGTGCTCGTCTCGCCAAGTCTCTACGCGCCTTAAGGTTTTTGATTGGAACTTTTTTGTTAATATGAATGAGTGATTTTTTTTTGACAGTTCCATCAATAGGTGATTGAAGTATCTAGAAAACTGAAAATATCCGAAAAACTGGAAATAAAGTTTCATATTTCATGATAACATATGTTTTGAATGTACAGGACACTTTTATCCACTGGAAAAAATCTGTAAAATGTTTCATAACACCTTCATCCATCTTAATTGGTGAAAAATTGAGTATATAACACCTTAATCATCTTCATATCAGAAAAACTAAGCGATATATGAGTGTATTTGAGTGAAAATATAGCTAATCTCAAATATATTGCACGAAAAAGACGAATTTTCAAAAAAAAATGTTACTTGACACCTGGATGAAGGTGTCTTCAATTATTATGTTGGAAATAATATGGTGATGATATTGTGTCTATATATTTTTTTGTATCAATCGGAAATAATACATCAAAAAAGATTTTATGATTGATTTTTTACATTATACACTCATAATAATTTTTCTCATGATCAATTATCCGATGTTATCACAGTTTATTAGTTCGCGAAAGTTTCATTCACTCTTGTATTTCTTTTTTTATCTTCGTTAATTTGGTGGGTCATTCAATTTATTGATTTATGTCTATCATCATTCATTTTTCCAGTGAAATCAAATCAAATCAAAGTTGCTTTATTGCCGGAAATACAGTGTAGGTACTTGTGACAAACCATTGATTAAACTAGCAGATAATGATGAAATAACTACGTTAAAATAATTCAAAACACACTTAAACAAACTATGGTACACAATATTAGAAAGTACAGCTGGTTCGTAAAAAAACTGGTATTGCTCATAGAAATGTTCAAAAAATTGAGCAGTGTAATATTTGTTTTGACAAAACAAAAAAGTATGACGTCATATTTTTACCAGGTTGATACTTTTGATTTTTTTCTTCGAATGAACCCTCACATGAGTACAGGAACTAAAGCGAAAATATTGAATTGATCGATTGTGTGTATCATAATTTGCAAATCTACCTGATTCAAATCAATTATTTACATACATACATCATAACATACCCAAACTTTTCACTTGAATGACATGTCACTCTCGTATAGTTTTGTCAAAACAAATATTACACTGCTCAATTTTGTAAATATTTCTATGCATGAGCAATACCAGTCTTTTTACGAACCAGCTGTACATTACGGTTAAAGTGAAAAACATGGCTTCATCTCCAAAATTTGCCAGCAAAGAACTCACTAGTATCATAATAAGCCTTATCCTTTAACAATGTTGACACTAATTTACGGAAAACAAGGAATGTTGTAGGCGTTTTAACGTTTATTGAACTTCTCAATTTATGGCTGGTCTTCTTTTCATTATTTCGATGTTTTTTATAAACTAAACAAACTATTTCAAAAATAAGAATAGATGGTAGGGTTAAGATGCCATGCTCTTTGAATATGGGCCTGCAAGATTCTCTTCCGCCTCCAATCTTGAATAAGAATCTTAAATCTTCCTTTTGGAGTACAAATATTGATTTTAAAAAGCCACAAAAAGGAATTCCAAGGGTTTCTATGAGAGCGAAATAGGTTGATTTGCTCAGCACCAGGCCAACTTGATCAGAAATCACTCTAACTGCATAACATCCAGAGTCCATTTTTTGCTCAATGTTGAAATTGAACTTGACCAGATACCTCACGACCGCTTTCTGCTCTGGATCATGCCCATCGAGCCTCAGCGGGTTGCCGTCATATTTAAAGCTGATAATGTTTGTTTTATTAACATTGAGGCATAATTTGTTTGCATCACACCACTCCTTGACCCTATGCATATCCTGTGTTACAACATTCATAAGGGCTTCGCGTTGTCTGTGTTTCCATAGAATTACCGTGTCGTCCGCAAATAATGTGAATTGACCTTGAACTGGAACAGATGGCAAATCATTGAAGTACAACAAAAATAGAACTAACTCAAGTACAGACCCCTGCGGCACTCCATGTGTATTGAGTAGCGGAGCAGATGCGCCCTTAGCGGTTCTAACCAATTGGTGTCTTCCAGTTAGGTATGACTCAAACCATGCTCGTGCCGTCCCTCTGAACCCATATGAATTTTCACACATTTCAAATCTTTGTACCTATGTATACAGTATACAGTGTGTCTCTTAAGTTCCTGTAGAAAATTCAGAAGAATGATAAAGACGTCATAACAAATAAGTAAATCACTATAAACTTATGTTCGCAAGTTAATTGTATCTGAGTTACGGGGTGTCAAAAAAATGGGTCTTATTATCATTGTAACTAATAAATTATGATGATCGAATTCCTATTTATCATTCAAGTCGTTATCATTACCTGTAAATTTTTTGAATTGATCTAGGAGCCCATTTGAACATGACAATTTCGAAATTGTGTCAATCAATATTACTGACATACATCAGGTGTGTTTGTTATTTCGGTGTAGGGTAGAGTAGTGCAGACTGCTGGTGTAAGTCATGGCTCACAGTGTAAAGGAGACTCAACAAACGCTCGTGCAGATTCTGCAGATATTCTTACCTAAAAAATAAACAAACAGAAACAAAATAACGATAGATGATTCGAAGAGTAACGTTGAAGTATTGATTGATGATGATTCCTTATCTTCAAGTGCTGATTCTGAAGATAGCTTAACCGTAATAATTTTAAATGCACATGACCTTAGGCTTGCATGGGATCATTATCGTGTTTGCTGCTAATGTTGATTTTTGAGAGTTTATGAGAAGTGTTGCGAATTCCAAAACTAAGCAGGAAAGGAAATTGAATAAGAATAAAATTTATAAATAAATACACAGTCTCGCATCTTTTTGCATCTTGAGTGGAGGGAAAGATTTCATATGTTTGATCGGAGTCTATATCGTATAACTGTATACATCCACTTTCACTATTTTCATCTCCCATTTCAATTTATTTGAAGATACACACTGATTCTCAATTACAAATTTTCTTTTTTTCTTTTTTTGTTAATCTTTATTATAGGTTAGGTAGATTATTCTATACTACGCTACACTTGTCACACCTCCTCTTGAACCTACCCTGATATGAAAAACACTCTACACTGTTTGCACTAACAGCTTAATAAACGCCGTAGGGTAGAATAGTGTAGTTTCGTGTGCACTAGTGGAAGATTTGTTTTATCTCAAATCTAAATCGATATCGGAAGCTGTTATTCGTAGCGACCGTTGAAGAAAATGTCTCTTCTGCACAAAAACGATTGAAAAATCGATATTTGTACTACAAAATGTCAACCAGATTAAGTATAAAGAAGTAGTGACTTTTCAAGGAATTAAAAGACATCTAGCTGCTAGCTGACGCTTTCCACGTGACAGAGACACTCCAACGTCAAATTAGATTTTTTCATCTCAAAACAAGAGAAAGCTTTTTAAAGTTATTCCCATAAAATAGAAATTAGATTTCAATTTTGACGCCCTTATCTCAAAAACAACTCACTTGCGGACATTATATTTGTAGGAACTTTTCTACTTGTTTTGACTTTCGCATCCGCAACATCCTCTTGATGTTTTTACACATAATTAAGAAACACCCTGTATGAAACACACACTATTTTTATTTTTCAGTTGATGCAGACAAGCAAAAGGAGACTTTATGAAAATATAACCAATCTCCATCGACTTCTTTAACTGCGTTAATTAAACAAAATGCAAATCCTGGTTCAATGTTAATAATTCAAATCGTGTTTTGTTACTCTTTTGAGTTTTTTAATAAGAAACTCTCAGACACTGTACCAGGCTTCTGTTTTAAACTTTTTGTTTTCACGCAAACAAGCAAAATTGGCTACCACATTCTCACATTGACATTATTATTTATTTTTAGATTCCAAACCCTGACGTTCAACCTCAAGTTTCATCCGCCCGTCAACGGATCTTCGTGGGAAGTATTCTTCTCTTCTTCATCATTTTCACCTCTCACCGTCCAAAAACAAGAACACTTGGAATAGATCGGTACTCATACCATAACGATACCTAATCATCATTTCCAAGTGTCAGGAGAAGAAGAAGAAAAATCACAATTCCAATCTTATTATTTTTATCAGAGCTTTCACAAAAGTAAGAAACTTTTTGTATATTTTCATGCATATAAAGGAATATTTTTCTAGTCTCACCAGACTATGATCAAGTCACCTCAAGAGACTACATACAAATGCATTTTTGGTGAGTACGATTTTTAGCTGTCACTACTATATCAGAAAATGCAAGACGTTCTCACATACATACGGTGGATCCAAATTTCCTATCACCAAAAGTAGATAAATTCATCATATTAATAAGTATAAAAACAATGATTTTTTTTATATATTTGAGGAGCCCAATTCCAAAACTGCTTTAATCCAGCCAACCATTTTTTTCAGAAAGCGAAAAAAAATTCTCACCGTTTTGATAAGTACACTATTTTTTTTGTAAATATCGTGATATCATCATGATGTATCTCTACATTATTGGTAAGCGCTACAATAAAATTGTGAAGGTAATAAGGTCATAATTTCAAAAAAACAAAAGGATTTGAACAGTTTCGATATAGTACAATGGATCTAAGAAGTTTTGGAAAAGTCCGAAGCGGATAAAACATGGATTAAATGAGTTTTGATGACAAATGTCAACGATGGATTTTAGTCAGCCTTAATGGATTAAAAGAGCTTTGTTTCTGTACGCAATATTCACGATTCAATTTCAGGGGATCTCTTGTGTTTTGATGCTTTAATTGCTTGCTGTCTTAAAGCTGCTTAGAAAATGAAGGCAGTGCCTCATAAATCTCAGTTTTGATGTAAAATGGATTAAACGAGTTTTGGAATCGGGCTCCTCATTTATATTTGATAATCATCACAACTTTAAATCACATACTAGAGTCTGCACTTATCATCTCTTTTTATCTCTTTTCAATAGTCTTCAGATATTTTCGATTAATATCATCCCAAAAATCTACTTGGCCTTACATATTTATATTCACACTTGTTTTTTATTCTGAATTCGTTTATCTACTGGTAACTTTTGGTTCGGTTTTTCAAAATATAATTCCTTTGTCAAACTTTTGAGTTATCTCAATTTACTTTATTTTAAAATTGATGCTGACACAATTTTTACAAAGAGATACAAGGAAGATCAAATCATGGCAAAGTTGTGCATTTTGATGCCCAACAAAATGCCGGTTCGAAAGTTTTAAATTTCCGAGTATTAACGGAGAAATACAAAAAAAAATCGAAATTTGTCATTTTGAATTTTATTTTTTTCTGACTTCATTTGAAAAGATATTTATAAACAAGAATTACTTTCTCATGACAGTGTTCTCTCCTCTACAAGATGCCGTCGAAATTTAAATCGGACGTTTCGTCATTCGAAGACCATCATCAAATTTGATTTTTAAAATACGGACCTGGATTTCTTCACAATTTTTTGGAGAGCATTTGTTATTAGAAATTCAATGATGTATGACACTATTATCTTCAAATAGGATTTGAACTGGAAAACACATATGTATTTTCAAGTTAACTTCGTTACCTGCAAGCTTACTCTGCTTACATTTCTACTAAAAAAACATATCCGAAACAAAACTTATCTCAACTTGAAAATGAACTACTCAACAAAAAAAACGGTACACCCGAAATTTTCGCCTATGTTTGGACACACAAAATTATTATGTCGAAAAAGCTGGATGAATTAATTAATTTTCAAGAAAACCTGACAAAATAGCTAAAAAGTGCTCTACTTATGATCAAAATTCTTGGGCACACCCTGTATACTCAAAATATTGCTGAATATCCAATAAGTCATCAGAAAGACAAGTAAATAATACATCTATGCCATAACATTGTCAGTTGTGAACTTAGATTAGCAGAACAGCCATTTGAAGCCATATGTGTCATAATTTTGAAAAAAAGTTGATATTTCAAAAACGAAAGAAGATACCAACAAAAATCCAAAAATGTCCCGAGGTATGGACGTAACAAGCACTTGGGCATATCGAAAACAAGCTCCAAAAAATCTCTGTGGAAAAAGAAAATGTACCGTACTTTTTTTTACCACTCTGTATTAAAGAAATGTTTGAGAAAATTAATTTTTTGAACCATCCGCAGAAACCGCAAAGGAATGCTTCGTGGTGCAAACCGCATATTTTTTCATCGATTCGTAAAAAAATTATGAGTGTCCAAACATAGGGGAAAATTTCGGGTGTACCGTTTTTTTTGTTGAGTAGTTTACTACTGGATACTTTCTGGTAAAAATGGGCACAGGCCCGTTTTAAGGGACGCCGAATCCAGTGGCGTGCATAGATTTTATCAAAAAAAAAAACGCGAATGTTAGTCAAAATTTTGCTTTTGAGAACTGGCAGAGTATACCTTGGATTTTGTATGAGCGATGACATTTATGGTGAGGAGGATACAGTTTATCATGCTCCACAATTTCACAATTTTGAAAAAACTCGAGCCAAATCGGTCAATTGAAAAACTTTTTTTAGTTTAGATGTAAAACAAAGGTAATGGGTACATAAAAATCTCGTAATTTTAGGTCTTGTATTCCTTAATATATTTTTTTTAATGGTCGCCAGGTTTACTTTCGTAAAGACCACCACAAAAAAAATTGAAGAACATAAGACAAAAAGAAAGGTTTCGTAGGTCAACATGCATTTGAAAATGATCATTCGGGATAATTCAAAATCCTGGCAAACTTTACAATTTTAATATGATGCATTTTGATTAAGTCATTCTTAGAAAAAAAAGGCTGATATGATAATAAGTATTTGTTTCAATTTTATCGTTTCATTTTGTCGTTTTGATGATATTGTGTGCATATTTTCTTTTTTTTATCTATATCAATAATAGTATAGACCTGAATAACACATCAAATAGCATTCTATGATTTATAGATACCAGCCACACTGTTTTTTTGTATAACCAAGTTAGGATTGATCCTATAGCCTTATTTGTCGTCATTTGATGCACACGTGACATTTTTGAATTTATAAATTATGATGATGTCCTTCATCATCAGCAGTAATCATCACTTTCTTCATTGCAGGTGTCCCGCTCACGATACTATGGAGGGAGGAGGTGGAGTGGATTAGTATTATCAACATAATCCATCTCCACCTCCTCGCTCAATGGGTCAAAAAGATTCATCAAAGCATGGAATAAACTGGATCATATTTTGAAAACTTGGTTATGGAACGTAACATCACAAGTATTATCTAGAAATAGGTGGTTCGACATAGTTCTTTTTTAGTACTTTTTATTGTTCTACGCCTTACGGAGTCAGGCGAAAGAATAGGCCCGTGGCGGAAAACTGCCGGAGGAAGAAGTCCTTCAAGTGTTCACTCGTTAATATTTATATCATGAACGTGGCTGTTGGTAGTTTCCTTTTCCGTGTTCAAGTCTCTATTTGCGTTTTCGAAAGTTTTCCTTGCAATGATGTCTTCTTTAATTATTTCTCGAATGATCTTTCTGGAAAAAATGAATTCAAATTGAAATTTTTTGCTGGTAGTCAAATTTAGTTTCTGGGCATATTTTTGCCTTGAATCTGTCAAGAAGTAATTTTATCTTCCAACTCTCAACATTCTTGGTGATTGAGGTGATCGAATGAAACAGTTAATCGTTGGTGGAGGTGGATTAGGCCTAAAGGGGAAACCACCTTAAAAAAAAACGCGCCGATTACTCTACCTCAAAGGTGGTGTGGAAACGAGTAAAAACAACATATTTTCAATAAAACAACGAATTGAAACTTCTACTTGTTGATGAAAAAACCATCAATAATAATGGTAATGTTGAAAATGTGTTGATGATATTGTGTCTATATTTTCTTTTTTTATCATTTATATCAATAGAAACTACCTAAATAACACATTAAAAAGTATCCTTTGATAAATAATTATCTTGAAGTCATTTACAAAGAAATAAACGTCAGGGATTAATAGGGTTGCCTCATCTTTCTAATAACATTTTTCTTTCAAGGCTTCTATTTATGCAATCGATCCTTAAAAAAAATGACTGTCAGTATCATATCATTTTCTTATCATTATTTGATCAGTTGCAAAAGGTACACTGAGTATTTTCTAATTTACATCATACATTCATAATATTTTTTCTCTTAATTGATAATCAATTAATTTATTTAGTTTACTAGTTATAGAAAGTTTCTTCCAGTTACATCATTATCTTTTCTCGTCTTCGTTTGATCTGTTCTTTCATGATTTAATTGTGTCTTCTTTCAATTTTTGACTGCATAAACATTCAACCTTTCGATTATTTGGATATCAAGACATTATATAAACTTCTCTAACCCCTTTAACCAACCAGTATTCAAAAGACAAAATCTTGCAAAGCCTGGCTCAATATACAGTGTCTTTCCGGATCGACGCATGAATAGGGGGAAAAGGCAAAAAAAATAAATTAGAATGTCATCTTCTGGGGTTCAGCCCTGCTTGGATGAAAACAAATTTGAGTCATAATTTTTGTTTTGAAAAATCAAGTATGTTCTGGAAATAAACCTAGAAGCTATATCTTTCACAAGTAGAGAGCTTCTTCTATAAGAGATACGACAAAATGTTATTGAAAAAAGTTGTTTAGAATGAAAACGAGTGAGAATGAGGATTTTGAAAATTTGGATTCTCACTCAGTTTTTTATTCTTTTTTTGTCTTATCTCCTGAAGAAGCTCTTTACTGGTGAGAGAAATAGCTTTTAAGTCAATTTCCATGACATGCTTGATTTTTCGAAACTAAAATTATGACACAAATTAGTTTTCCTCCAAACGGAGCTGAACTGCAGAAGATGAAATTTCAATTCATTTGTTTTTATACTTTTTCATCCGGAGACACACTGTAGATTATGAATTGAGTTCATTTTTAAAAGATTTCAAAGAAAGAAAATAGAAATATTGAGTCAGGCTCCTCATAATTTGTAGAAAATTGTCAAGAATTTGAACAGCTGAGTCAGAAACTGATGGAAACAATAATTGTTTTCAATTTATAGATCCAAAACTTTGGCAACCGCTCAGAAGCTCCATCCAATCTTCAAGGACTTTTCACGTGAGTGTACGACCTGCATTTACATAATGTCGATTTTTATAGAACCACTAATCTGATTGCTTATTGACTTGTCTGACGTGACTTTTTGGGCTATTTAATCATTTCTTGTTCATAATTAATAAGAAACCAATCAATAAGTGACCAATTACGAAAATAGGCTACCCAACCGGTGTCTTTTCTGAATGTTACTAATCTGTCGTCTGAACTTTTTTACCTCAAAATAAAAATATTAAAATTAAGAAACTTTTTAATTGAAAACGTTTCGACAGCGACAGCTGGTACCTGAAAAAGGATTTTTTTAGTTATTTTTTTTTCTTACTACGTATCTGTTGAATGGTTTTTTTGAGTGTTACACAAATTGTCACAGCTATTGACATTGACGTATTGAGTAAGGTGTTATTGTTTATTTTGAGTAGTAGGTTTTTGGGTTTCTTTGATCTATTTCAATTCCGTCATGTATCAGCGAGATGAACAGAACAAGCTCTTTTTTATTCGAGCTTAACAATGTGCATGTTCCTTATGTTGACGTTTTTCAAAACATTATTCCTTATGTAAGTGCTTTGTACTATTTTGTGTTATTATTATCACATGCATGCTGACAGATTTTTTACCCGTGTAATTATCAATAGTTTGCTTGTCTTATGTTTTTTAATTGTATTCCTCGAGAGGGCTTCCAATTGTTTTTAACATTCACAAGAACGAATACAAACAAATTAGAAAACACAAGACATACATACAAAATATGGAATTACATTGGCCAACATTTTGTTGACACACCCATGAGAAGGATTATAGAATAGATGTAATGTTGGTTTCGATTATTTTTTTGATCATAATGTAGAAGAAATTATTTACCAAATCCCCAAATCTGCGGTTTGACACTACTTGAACCGTTTTACCAAATTCCGAAAACGTCACAATGATCGAAATTGAGGAGCTGTCCAAGTCTATGCAAAATATTGAAGGAGGAGGAAGTAAAATCTCTGAGCAAGATCTATGTGATGTGATTGCTGTAACAGGGGATCGCCTTCTAGACGTCATGAATTCATCATTGTCGTGTGGTGTGTTTCCCGGAACTGTTAACAATAATTCCTGTGCCCAAGATTCAAAAGACACTTTAAGACTCCAGCGAAACTGTGAAACATTTTTAGAATTATGCATCAAAGGACCGCTTCTGTCTTATTGTGAGACAAACAAAACCTTGTACAACACCGGTCTGGCTTCCTTCCATCTTATTCCTTTGGGGCTGTGATCGTCCATTATCTGACGAGTTCCTCAAAGCTGCTGATGATGGAAAGATGGTTCTTGCTGTATTTCTGGATCTGTAACGTTCCATCGAAACCGGGGATAGGAACATTTGAATACATACATTAAAACGTTATGAAGTGGTTCGAGTCCTCTTTATCAGACCGCAGAAGGTGAGGTTCAAGAACTGTAGCTCTGACCCAATAAATGTAAAATATTTACAAGGAACCGTATCAGGACCACTATTGTTCCTGCTGTATGTCAACGATGTCAATTAAATCGCCAACAAAAGTTAAATCATACTGTTTGCCGATGACACAATGGTCAAAAACTCCAAAGACTTTTTACATGGTTGTGTAGTGACAAGATCATAGGTACTAAAAAACCAAAATTTTGCATTTTCTGGAAAAAAATCCCATCTATCACAGCCACCACCACCTTCAACGTAGCCATTATCACGAAAAATTCACCTTTTAAATATAAATTAAATATTTGAACTATTCTTGGCTCAAACTTAAATTGTAAGTCGCACGTTGATAATGTAACAAGAATATTTTCTAAAAAAGTTGGATTCATCAGTTTAGTCGAGTATGAGCACAAAAATCACTTTGTACAATGCTATTGCATTACCTAACAGTTCTGTTAATCGATTATGTTATCTGTAAAACAAAAAATAATCTTTGTTGTGAATGTATTTGTTTTTAAAATTGAAATGGGACTATTCCATATATTTGTGATCAAGTGAAAGTATTTAGTGATGTCCATAGCTATAGTACACGTAATCGTGATAATTTTATTCCAAGTGAAAAGTGTAAATCTTGTGAAACGCTGAAATCCATTCTTTTCAAAGGACTCAACTGATAAACTGCTCAAATAATATATGACCTGCAATTTCAATCAATAGGTTTTAAGTTGTGTTTGTTAATACACTCATAATGTGAGATTTATACACTGGTATGATAAAAAAAAATGTATAATAACATGGACAATCGTCAAACTTCAAAGACCAATCAACCCAAACTAACCCCCTTCACTATTTGTAATTTTTTGTCAGGATGTTTGTATGTATAAAAATGTTGAATATATGGAACATGTACAATGAGAAACAAGCATTTTGCGTGGAAGCCATTACAAAAATAAACATAAAACACCTTACCAATGCAAATGCTTTGCCTCAAGATGCCTCCATAAATCCGACACACGATAAAACGACCTACGACAGAAGTCACATTTTAGTTTGGGAGTTCATCATAATGTGCTTGCTCAATTTCTTTTGCGAGTGATCACAAAAGTCAAACTTATTATCATTTGGTTGTTTTTCCATAGGCTGGTACCTGATATGATTGCTCAGTTCAATAAAGAATTTATCACACAATCCCCAGGGAAACCTTTGATGAATTAGTCGCATGTGATTGATCAGGTCATGTCGATTTGAAAAAGAAGTATGGCGCAAGTTACACGGAACGTGCTCAAGGAGTGGTTCTTTAAAAAAAAATAAAAGATGGCGCATCATTTCCATCTTTGCCCAATCCAGAGTGTCCAGGTTGGTCAGCACTCGTTCCAGATACATCACGAGCCACATTCTTCACTTCGCCCTCACTTTCATCACTGTCATCTTCCATCTTAGGTTCAGTCGTGTCGAAGTTATCATCTTCAGCTTCAGCTTTCTCATCCTCCTTATCATCATCACCAAACCCCTCTTCGGCGGTGCTTCATCATCCTCATCTTTGGTCGTTTCTTCAAAGTCTTTGATTTTGACTTCGAGTTGGTTAGTTGAGGGAGGGGCAATGGAGAGAGTGTCGAGTTTGTTCGAACAACCGTCACATATTTTCTCTGGTGGGTTGTTCGAACAAACTCGAAGCACTCTACGAGTTCAACACATGCGTAGATGCCGAACATTTAAGGAAAATCTGTCCACAGTCGTCGAAAATTGATGTATGTACTTGGACCTCAACCAGGCACAGTCTGCACAGAAGTTCAATATTATCGGGTCTACCCATTTTTGTACAATTTTTGGAAAAATTCCATCGAAGCAAAAATTCACGTCTCATCTAGTGGACGCACGCACACACTGGTTTTTCGGTTAAAAAAAAGTTCGGAATTGGTTTGCGACGGAGCTGGGTCGCAAATCGGCTCAGAATCAGGATTGTCCGTTACAGATCAGAATTCACATGGCTCCGGCCCTGTTCTATTCTATTCTTCTTCTGCACCTTCTTCGCCTTCTACAATCTACATCTTCTTCACCCTCAATTTCATCGTCTTTCCCCTCCGGAATCGTGTCCTCTTCTTCGATGACCTCTCATCCTCTTCTTCTAACTTCCCCCCTCTGACTTGGCGCCGTTTTCTTATTTTTTCGCCTTTTCAGGGTCGTTTTGTGACTTTCAGTACACATTTTTCACTTTTGTCGTTGTCCAATTTGTCGACGGTGGCTTCTTGTTATCATTCGACGACTGTCAAGAGCAAAAATATTTTATTTCACTCCTAAAAATGTTAACTCATACTACAACAGCACCTTCTTTAAAAAAAAATACGTTTTTGGAAATTCACTGACGAATGGAGCAGACCAGCTTTGAAATTGAGCAAGATTTCTCATTTACTGGAAAAAACATAGACGACTGATTCAATAACCCAATTAATTGACATAAACAGTCACCTATTGATTCTTGATGAAGAATTGATAAGTCAATTATCAATCAACTTTGCGTCAATCCAAGCTCTTCGCCAACAAAATACAGACAGTTTTTGTGAGATCTTTTTCATGGATTGCGTCGAAATATCAAAAAAAAAAAAAAATCCAAACGATTAATGGAAATGCAGGTCATATTTTGATTATCCAATTTTCACTCACTTCTCATCATTACGCGACCCGACTATAACAAGGGAAACTTGGTATAGATTGGTACCCATAATACTAATCAATGAGTTTCAGATCCGACCGTCCATCACAGCTCACAATTTTAATTCTCCAACTTCTATTGAACAATTACAAAGTGTTTAACCCCTGACCAAAAAGCTAAGGCGAAAGATATGTATTTCTCTCCCATAGATCAGATCCATCCGGTACGGCTAGGATCTGCAGAAGAGAAATACACCGTTTCGCTTCGCGGATAAAACCGATGACCCTAAAAAGGCGAAAAAATAAGAAAACGGCGCCAAGTCAGAGGGGGGAAGTTAGAAGAAGAGGATGAGAGGTCATCGAAGAAGAGGACATGATTCCGGAGGGGAAAGACGATGAAATCGAGGGTGAAGAAGATGTAGATTGTAGAAGGCGAAGAAGGTGTAGAAGAAGAATAGAATAGAACAGGGCCGGAACCATGTGAATTCTGATCTGTAACGGACAATTCTAATTCTGAGCCGATTTGCGACCCAGCTCCGTCGTAAACCAATTCCGAACGTTTTTTCAACTAAAAAACCAGTGTGTGCGTGCGTCCACTAGATGAGACGTAAATTTTTGCTTGGATGGATTTTTTCCAAAAATTGTACAAAAATGGGTAGACCCGGAAATATTGAACTTCTGTGCAGACTGTGCCTAGTTGAGGACCAAGTACATACATCAATTTTCGACGACTATGGACAGATTTTCCTTAAATGTAGAGTGTGTCGGATTTGTTCAAATAACCATCAGAGATATTCTCTGGTAGGCTGTCTTCTCTTGGGATCAAAAGCGGCAAACAGAAACTAACTGTTTGCCGCTTTCGATCACAAGAGAAGACAGCCTACCATAGAAGATCTGTGACGGTTGTTCGAACAAACTGGACACTCTTTACGAGTTCAACACATGCGTAGACACCGAAAATACCCTCCAATCATTGCTCGACGCGGTGTGATAGAAACGTTAATTCTTGAAACTGTGGCGGAAAATGCCTTTCCAAGTTGTCTATGTCACATGAATGGTATGATAATATGTACTTTGTGGCATTAGGTTTCCCATTACCACCAATAGATGGGGATGTCTTCTCCAACGCTCAATTACAAAGTGGGTAAGTAACATGTATTTATTCATAAGTAGGTACATACAAAAAAAATGTTTTTTCTAGGTAAAATGGACTGGCATCAAGAAATCCAGAAAGTTATTTCCTGCTTTGGGTAAGTTTATTCAAAACACTTAATTGATGAAATATTGTTTTTCATTTGCAAGATTTTGTCTTGAATCTGTTCTACATGACATGTTGTATCATTGTCTGTCAACTTTCAACTTTTCACACAATGGGAACTTGCATGAAAAATTAAATCGATTTTTCTATTGCAAACTGTAGGAAATGGCAGCAAGATTGATACGTATTTTTTTGTTTTAAGTATGATTTTTTTCAGAACCTATTCAAGTTTTACGATCCGTACACAGTGTGATTCTTTAATGCCCCCCCCCCTCCTTCAAACTTTTGAACCGTTCAATATACAGTGCGTCCAAGATAAGAATGTCTATCATAGGGATCTTGGAAACCATATAAGAGATACGAAGATGGTTAAATCGAAAATGCGAAATTTGCCGTTTCATTTTTATTTTTTTCTGACGTTATTTGAAGAGATATGGAAAAACAAAAGACACTTTTTCATAGCCACTTTTTGAGCTCTACAAAACAGCGTTGAGAGATTTTCCGTACAACGTTCATCTTCAACTTTTTTTTATACCCTGTATTGAATCGCATATTTTATTACGAATACAACGATGTATGACACAATTTGATTCTGCAATATTCAAATTAGGAAAAAAAGTGTTTTTTATTAAATTCCGAATGTTTTGGTAATAGTAAGCTTTGTTTAATAAGCTATTACTATTCTTTTTTCGAAATATTGAACTAAAATCACGTTATTCACGATTTTAAAACGTAGGTAGGTCACGTCATGTGTTAATTATTTGAACAAATAAGTTGAGAACTGCTACCTACTAGAGACCCAAAAAATCAATTCAGATTATAGAGGATGTTCAAACAAATTAAAAAAAGCACGTTCCATTTTGTAACAGAAAAAAAATTGTAGCAACAAGACGCAAAAACCAGGTTCAAAAACACTATGTGTCGATGATATAGCAATTAAATTATTTTGACATTTTCACAGCTCCATCATTTCACCGCCATCTACACCAAAACATTGGGGATTTGATAAAACCCATTTTTTTCAATCTAAATTATGTACAACTATATTGTGTCATACATCGTTGTATCCCTGATGAAATATGCTATTTAATGCTTTTTTCACGCCCCGCATATAAAAAATAACGTTGATGATGGTTTCTCTGAAACGAAATGTCGTACGGAAAATCTCTCAACGCAATTTTGTAGTGCTAAAATAGTCGGTGGCCATTAGAAGGTGTCTTTCGTTTTTCTATATTTCTTTGAATAACGTCAGAAAAAAATAAAAATGAAATCTGCAAATTTCGGTTTTTCAAGCATATCTCTTGAACTACTCGGACTTTAAAAACTTTCTAAACAGCTTATTGTTAGGCTTGAAAATGCGACACTTTTCCCAAATTTAACCATCTTCGTATCTCCTATGGTACCCAAGATCCCCATGATAAACGTTCTTATCATGGACACACTGTATTAGAACGAGATCTAGACAAACGATATGTGGGGACGTTCTGATTTTTTTGTCATAGTAGTGACCGAGGTAGTGACAGTTGAAAATGTCATAATAACAGTTGTGCGCAACAGAACAAAAAAATCAAAAGGGAAGGGAGGTCGAGTGATACCTCATTTCAAAGGTCTTTTTATCCTTATTACTTTATTACGCACGGAAAGTTTGAAGTCGTTGCCTTTTTCTAATTTTTCAGTATCAAGACAGCATTTTTTTTTCAAAATGGCACTCAACGGCCGTTTTGACATTCTCAGCTGTCACCACTGTGCTGAGAAATGCAGAACGTGCTCATATATTGGGGATCACATCATCAAATCTATTATTCGATGTTCCTTCCCTAACTTTAAATCGTTTAATATACCAGAAGGAAACTTGGATCCTCACAAGTGACAGCTGAGGATGTCAAAACGGCCATTGGGTGCCATTTTGAAAAAAAACTGCCTTGATATTGAAAAATTAGAAAGAGACAGCGACTTCAAACTTTCAGGGTGCAATGAGGATGAAATGACCTTCAAAATGAGGTATCACTCGACCCCCGCCCCTTTCCATTTGATTTTTTTGTTCTTAGTGGCACCCAGCTGTTATTTTGACATTTTCAGCTGTCACTACTATGTTAAAAAGTTCAGAACGTCCTCACATATGGTGTGTCCAGATTTCCTTCTAATGAATTGAGCGGTTCAAAAGTTAGAAGAAGGGGGGACATTGAAGAATAACACTGTATATATGAATATACCGAGCATGATGTGATGTCAAAGATGAAAAGAAACATTTGAAGGTTGATGGAGGTGGATTAGGCCTCACGGGGAAACCACCTTAAAAAAAACGCGCCGATTACTCTACCTCATAGGTGGTGTGGAAACGAGTAAAAACAACATATTTTCAATAAAATAACGAGTTAAAGTCTCCACTTACTAAATAAAAAAACTATCAATAATTATCATGTTGGAAATATGTTGATGATATATTGTGTCTATATTTCTTTTATGAAGTTATATTTTTTACATTATGTACTCATAATAATTTTTCTGATGAATAATTTTTTGTTTTCAGTACGGTTCATTAGTTCGCGAATGATTCATTCTCTTTTTTGGTTCTTTTTTCTTCGTCGTTAATTTGATGTGTCATTTAATTGTTGATTTCTGTCCATCATCATTCATTTCTCCACCGAATGTATGTTTCCACATTTCAATTCTTTGTACCTATGTTTGTAAACAGGGTGTTTCTCAAGTACCTGTAGACAATTTCAGAGAATGTTACGAATATCAAAACAAATAAGTGAGCCTCTATAAACGTATGTCCCCAAGTTAATTGTATTTGAAATACGGGGTGTCAAAAAAATGGTCCTATTATCATTGTAACAATTAAATTATGATAACAATCCGATCCCCATTTCATCATCAAAGTCGTCTTCATTGCCTTCAAGAAATCTGTCAATTTCGAAATGGTGTCAATCAGAATCACTTACTTAGATTACTTCAAATCTAATAGGTATCGAAAACGGTTACTCGTAGCGACCTCTAACGAGAATATCTCACCTACACAAAAACGATTGAAAAATTGATTTTTGAACTACAAAATGTCACACGACATCCGCAAAATGTTCTTGATTTTTTTTAAACATAGTTGAGAAACACCCCGTATATTCAAATACATCAACACATTATTTTTGAGTTGAAGCTTTATGAAAATATCCCTCATGTCTATAAACTTTTTTAACCGCGTTAATCAAACGGAATCAGATTAGATGACAAAATCATGCAAAACATGCGGTTCAGTATAAATAATTCAAATTTTGTTTCTATTGAGTTTTTTGATAAATTATTTTAGACACTGTACCAGTGTTGCCAGGGGATCTCCCCCCAAATTTAGGAGGTGAATTAGGGAGTTGACATTGTTTTGGAGGTTTTACATAGTTAGTGGTAATTTTAGGGAATTTTTGATTTTTCATAATACCTAATGCATCTTCATAACTAAAGCTACAAATAAAAAACGGACATTAAAAAGAACACGAAAATTTGGGAAACAGATCCACATATGAGATGTTCCTAATGTCATTTTATCATTACGTTGTTGTAATTTATTATCATCAGAATAAACAATATCACAAATTCAATATTCATGATCCTGCAGGATCACCGCAGCACCAACAAATCCGTTTTTCCATAAAATTCAAAAGAAGAAAAGTATATCTATTCTATTTTATCCAGATACATAATAAAATCAATCTCACATTCTTTTGAGGATGGTGGTGATTTATTTTTTCAAGATATTTATAACTTTAAACCTAACTTTTTCCATATTTTTGATCTATAGACCGAAACATTTGCATTCTGCTCATGCGCATTTTATACCATGAACAGTACTATAACAAAACATGAATTTGTCATTTTTCAAGTTATTGGTGCAATTTAAGGTTTTTTTTATGCAAGCTTTGGTGGAAAATGTGATTGGGAGTTGGCAATCCTCTAAATCTTAACTTGGTTAACAAGTCAAAATTGATCCTTAAGCCTCATTTGTTCTCATTTGATAAAAACTATTGTAGGTAAAAGGACGTGACATTTTTGTATTTATGCATGATGACTTTATGATGATGTCCTCCTTCATCATTAGTGATTACTATTTTCTTTATTGCAGGTGACCCGATTATGATACTATTCAGCTGGGTGGTGGAGGCTGGCTAGTATCATCAACATAGCCCGTTTCCACCTCCCCGCTCAATGGATCAAAAAGATTCATCAGATCATGGAATAAACTGGATCATATTTTGAAAACATGGTTATGGAGTCTAATATTAGAGGTATTATCTTGAAATAGGTGGTTCATTGAAGACTTTTTTCACTACTTTTTATTGTCCTGCGGCTGCACCAGGCGTGGCGGAGACTGCCGGAGTCCTCCGAGTGCTCACTCTTTAATATTCATATCATAAACGTCGTTGTGGGTAGTGCGATTTCCAGTCTTTTATTCTTTGAAAGTCGTCCCTGCAATGATTTCTTCTGCAATGTTCTTTCTGGAAAAAATGAATCCAAAATTAAATTTTTTGCTGGTAGTCAAATTCAGTTTCTCGTTAAATGGGCATATTTTTGTCAAGACATAGGTACCAAATTAGTAGGAATTCTCCGCCATCGCCGACTCTATTGTGTTGTCTTGATTCTCATTGGAAATATTTTTTTCATTGTCTGCCAACTGTCAACATGCCTGAAGATTGAGTTGATGACAAGAAACAGTTGAACGTTGGCGGAGGTGGATTAGGCCTAGAGGGGAAACCACCTAAAAAAAAACGCGCCGATTACTCTACCTCAAGGGTGGTGTGGAAACGAGTAAAAACAACATATTTTCAATAAAAGAACGAGTTAAAATCTCCACTTGTAAATAAAAAACCATCAATAATAATTATGATATTGGAAATATGTTGATGAGATTGTGTCTATTTTTTTTCTCAATTTATATTAATAGAACCCTCCTAAACAACACATCAAAAAATATTTTATGATTTTACAATAAAAATCATCTTGTACTGATTTACAAAGAAATAAACGTCTGGTATTAGATGGGTTGTCTCAGTTTTCTAATTACATATTTTTTTTTAAGGCTTTACTATTTATACAATCATTTTTTTGAATTGTATGAATACCAACTTGTATTGGATCCATTTAAAAATCAAGTGCCTTACATTATTTGCTTAGTGTGACAGTCATCATTTTATCAGTTAATAAGGTAAACCAAGTATTTTCTTTTTTCCATTATGGAAATATAATAATGATAATCAATTAACTTTTTCACTGTTTACTAGTTTTAGAAAGTGTCTTTTAGTTACATCTTTATCTTTTCTCATCTTCGTTTATTTGATCTGTTATTTTTTAACGTTTTTTAGAACATGATTCCTTCGCACTCTCTTAGACTATTTTGATGTATTTCGTAATTATCATCACTTGCACGCTGACAGATTTTTTACTGTGACTACTATAATTCCTGTGCTCAAGGTTAAAAAGAAACTTAAACACTCCTCGTTAATATAAGCCAAACTGTGAAAAAATTTCAGAATCAAGCCTCAAAGAACAGCTTCTATCATATTGTGAAACAAACAAAACCTTTGCATAGCACCAGTCTGTGTATCTTATTTCTGTGAGGCTGTGTCAATTTACGTGACGAGTTCCTCAAAGCTGCTGATGATGGAAACATGGTTCTTGTTGTATTTCTGGATCTGCAACTTGCCTTTGAACGCGTGGATAGGAATTACTTGGCTGATAACGTTTGAAGTGGTCCAAGTTCGATTTATCAGATCGTACACAAAAGGTGAGGCTCAAGAACTGCAGGTCTGACACTTTGATGAAAATCAGACTAAAACGAATTTTTCATACAAAGCAATTTTTGCCATGCATCAAAATGTCTTTCATTTCATTAAACGAAAACCGTTCGTCGTACGAAAAAATATCAAGAGACCAAATAAACTCAAAACTAATGATTATTTCGAAATAATATTGATTTTAAGAAAATGCAGTGGAATACTTATTTTTCTTTAGAAAAAATCCAATGCAAATCTTGTTCGAACGCCACTGTTAGAATTTTTTCAAAGACTCACATCGAAAAGGTAATTCAATGGTCAAAAGAAGTGTACCATATTTTGTGGAAATATCTGGAGTGGAGAAAAGGTTTTTTTTTCTAAAATTTTTAACAATCTGTATCCCGCATTTTCATATCTAATTTTATTTTCTTGCTATTCTATACAGTGTTGAAAGGAATGTATCAACTTGAAAATCACCCTGTATACACATATTAGGTATCGACTCATTGATTGCTTAAGCTTCGGCTATTGGAAATATCTAGGATAACTGAAGAAGATTGACCGTTGCTCAAGATAGGAAAGTTCATTTAATCACCACTGCCATGTTTCCAGTGCTGATACTTGCTAATTAAATATAAGACGAGTGAACCAATAAGGCGCTTCAGGCTACAGGTGAGTGATCTAGAGAATTTTCTGTTTATAATCTGTTTTTTTGACTTTCAGACATTTTGCGAAAATCTGCCAAGAATCCAGAGAGATGTACCGATATACCAGCCATTACTGATTACTGAAGTACAGGCGCTACGAGTTTCGGGCTGTTGGCCCCGACACCGCAGCCTCTAGTTGGGCTTATTGTATCTTCTCTGTGCCTGTCTCTCAGTCGAAGAGCTCCATTGCCCGAATAAGGTTTATGACTCGTTCTACTGTTTCCCTGTCCGTCCTTCGAGGAGTGGTTGTGAATTCCCCATTATCTCTTCTCCAGTACGCCAGCGCTTCACATTCGAATACAATGTGGGAGGCTGTTTCCTCCTCCTCGTTGCACAGCCTACATATGGGTTCCTCGTTGAAAAGACCCATGATATGCATGTGTTTCCTTAGAGTGCAGTGTCCAGTTAATATACCTGTTACTTTCCTAAGCTGATTCCTGCTGAGTTGCAGTAGGCTTCCAGAAAATGATGATTCGATCTCGTCTGCCATCATTAATTTACTGTGTTTCAGACCTGGTGATTGGCACCATCTAGCTTTCTGTTGTTTTTTGGACCAACAGTTCAGCCAACCTCTCACAGAGGATTTTGTAATACCAATAGCGGGTTCTGGACCCAGAAGTGGTGTGTTTGCAGCTTTGCGTGCTAGTAGATCCGCCCGCTCGTTCCCAGCTATCCCTGTGTGTCCTGGTATCCATCCAAGAGTAACATCGTTAGATACTCCCAGTGTGGCAAGGTTTTGCTGACAATCCATGACTTGTTTGGATTTGGTTTCCCGACAGGAGATGGTTTTGATTGCGGCTTGGCTGTCACTAAGGATAAGGATTTTCCTTCCTCTGTAGCCTCTCCTGAGATTTTCTTGCACGCATACGTTTATTGCATGTACTTCTGCCTGGAAAACTGTAGCGTACATCCCGAGTGGTTCACATGTTTCCCACTTTGGATTTTCACCTACGATTCCGGCACCAGTTCCCCGGCTTGTTTTGGAGCCGTCTGTGTATCATATTGCCCCATTAGCCATCCGGAGTTGTTTCACCGTTTCCTCTTCCCATATTAGCTTGGTCTTAGGAGACGTGCTAAAGTTGATATTTTTCAACATGATATCACTCCTCATTGTTACTAAGTGGTTCGTGACTGTGCTGGTTATCTTAGTGTGTCCTTGGGAGTTTGAGTGACTCCAGTTCCCGGTGTTGCTAAGTCTATATGCTCCCATCCTTGCTTCCATTTTGATATAGATATCTAAAGGAGGTAGGTTAAGCATGGCCTCCATGGCAAGTGTTGGAGTGGTTTTCATGGCTCCCGTTACACAGAGACATGCTAGCCTCTGAACTTTTGCAAGTTCCGTGGCTGCTTGTCGCTGCTCGATTTTCGGCCACCAGACAACAGAGCTATAGGCAACCATACCAGCCATGCACACTGTTCTATTGTATAGCCAAGTTTGTTTATGTTTGATCCAGACTATTTAAGGTAACGTGACACTTGAATTTATTTTTTTACCAGCCTAAACCCGCGGCACCGCTCGCGTCGGGCTTAGGCCAGTTTATAAATAAGATAATAATAACACTTTATTTTTTTTTATGTCTTGATTTTTTTTATACCCCATAGAACCTACATAATAAGAACACATTTTTCTTTATTTTTATTTTTTTAATTTTTTATAATTGTTTTATTTGTTTTTTCTTCCTAAATCATCTTATGGTATAGGCTAGTGACCGTGCAAATTTTCAGATGATTCTGTGCTGCCTTAGGGAAGTTAAATTCATTTTTTTTATGTTTTATTTTTTTTTCCTCTCGCTGGCCGTATACCCCATAAAACCTACATAGTAACAACAATTTTTTTTTGAATTTCTTTCAATTTATGTATTTTTTTTTTATTTTTTTTGTTTTTTTCTCTTGCTGGTCGTGACCCCATAAAACCTACATATTAAAAACTAAGGCTTTTTTATTTTTTTATTATTTTTTTTTTCATTTTTTTATTTTTTATTATTGTTTTATTCGTTTTTTTTTTTCCTAAACCATCTTATGGTATAGGCTAATGACTGTGCACATTTTAAGACAATTCTGTGCTACGGTTTAAAAGCCTTAGGAAAGTAAACATACAGATTTTCATTTTTATATATAAGATAATAGGTCTGTTCTTAGGACAATCACAAATCGGTCAGCGCTTCATTGATTGGTCAAAATAATCAGAAATAGTTTGCAAACTGCAAATGCTGAATGCTGATTGGCTCTGACTGGTTTGTGATTGTTCTACGAACAAACCTGATATGATGATGATCGTCATCTGCTGTAATTGTTGGAAAATTGAAAAAAACTATTTAATTTATCAAATAAAAAGCATGAACGGAAAACGAAATCGCAAGTAAAAACAAAGATGCCGCTAACCCAACAAACAACAAAAACGCGGAAAAAACTTATTTAAAGCAACGTGGCGTGCACGGTAACTAGATCATGATTTATTTTTATTAACCGGTCCAATAAACTGTACTTGGCCGAGACAATCCGAAACCACAACGAAAATACACGATGTTTTCTGCAAAAAGGACAAAATATATCAGGATGCAGATTCAAAAATATATATAGTTTCATTATTTACTATCGGGGCTGCGTCGTTTTTACACCAGAGCCGCATATTTGTCTGGACCTAACGTATATTCCAACTTGAAATAACTAAAAAATGGTGCTGCATCCTTCTTGCAGCAGGTCCTTAAATACTGTTCTCTTTATTGCAGGTGTCCTGATCATGATACTATTGAGCGAGGAGGTGGAGGCGGACTAGTATCATCAACATAATCCTTCTCCGCCTTCTCCCTCAATGGGTCAAACAGATTCATCAGAGCATGTAATAAATTTTGAAAACTTGGTTATGGAGCGTACCTAACATCAGAGATATTATCTCGAAATAGGTAGTTCAACATAGTCTTTTTTTAATACATTTTATTGTTCTGCGCCTTACGGGGTCAGGGAGGTAGAAGTCCTCCTAGTGCTTACTCTTTGATATTCAATAATTAGTTTTTTGTAAAGTTTGAATAGATTTGAGGCCATATCGTACGAGTCACCCAGTGGGTCTGAACTTTCTTCAGATGGTATCCTAACTATAAATCTACTTGTATGTCTTTTTTTGAATTATTTATAAAATAATGTTCACAATATTTGTGATACCTTCCCAAGAAAGCCAAACATTCAGCCTTGATGAGTCCATGCGGTAGACGACTTTACGGTTATGCTTCGCAGCATAGTCTTTATCAGCTTCTTCTTGATTGATCAGCTAGTTCTAACATTTTTCCATAATATGCGGCAGATTAGAGGCAGATCTCAATGGCTTCGTTATAGAAGTTGAGGGCAGAGTTGTATTGGTTGAGTTTGAAGAGTGGTGTTTAGTGTTCTTCGATAGCGTGCATTGTATTCACTAGTTATTTTTAATTGGACACTTAATCTTTCTTTTATCTCGTTTAACATACAATCAATAGATCAGACTCATCAATCAACTGGACGTAGTTATGCAGAAAGGAACCAAGTGTCAAAAATCAGTTTCGAGAAAATCGAGTTCAAAGTCTAAATATCATGAATAAATCATCTTAAAAGACAGAAGAGAATGTATTGATTCATTGGATGGAAAAATATCTTACCTTTCTTGTTAGACAATCAAAATTCAAATTTTTTTTGGTATACATATTTCCAAAAAAAACCGTCGTTTGGTTCCTTTCTGCAAAATATATATTCATAAGAGAGATGAACAAAAGGTGATTCTCGAAAATTTTACATATTTTATAAGGGTATAGTGTAGTCGAGAGTGTAGTACCTATACAGGATGTCCGTGAAAAATTGGGAAATCTCTCGGATACAGGTAGAACATGAAAAAATAAGGTAATGAGTTTCTATAATTTTTTTTCCTGGAGGCCCTTCCTCCGGTGATATGGCCTCGTAAAGGATGCCGCTGGAAATCGGTTTTCTCAAATGACTTTTAAAGTACAATATAATTTTATACAAATTTTATATGATGGACACACTACTAAGGACCTCTTAAAATAGTGTCCTCAAAACAAATTTACCTCATTTAGTTTGCCAAATTTTATGGACAAAGCGAATACAAAATGGTCAAATTGAAACAATACAAAACATTGATAGTACACATTACATGGAACAATAAAACAATACTAGTAAAAATATGTTTTTTCAATATTTTGTCAAAATTTGTAAATTTAAATGGAAATTGCTCATAGACAAGAACGATAAACATTGGCACACTTCTAGTTATATTATGATGGCAAGTCAGTAAAACAATATCATAGCAAAATCAACAATCAAGGGGTGAACAATAATACTGCGGTGTTAAATATCAAACAAGGAGCTAGCGTTTTGCAGGCAAAACGCGCGCTCGTCTTATTTTCGCCCTGCCTGCAGTATGAGATTATTTTTGATTTAAATATCAAAAAAGGAACTTGAGGTTGTTTACGTTATTGCAACCAAAACATGTTAATATCTATTTCCTATTCAGGAAATAAACATCAGTTGAAGTGTGCGACCTCGGTGCACTTGAACTCTAGTTTTCCGCTTTGCCTGCAGTAAGCAATGCTTAGTTGGTGTTATTTACAGAGAAAGTACCTAAGTGTTAAATAAATCATTACTAAACGATAGATGACCCTTAAAAAAATATTCATTGAATGCCCAGAGCAATTTCGACTCTCACTAATGACATTTTCTGAAACTGCCGCGAATAGTGCTCAAACAGAGAAATGGAATTATTCCGTGAAAAAAGCACTCATGGAATAAAAAGGTCTTTCCTGGAGGAAGACTTTCGTTTATTCACGTGAGCTAGCAAATGTGGAAATAGATAGGTGTAGTGAGAGAAGATTGTATAGTTTCTTGTCGTTGTAAATGATAGATTTTTTATTTGATCGGAGGTGGGAAAGGATGGGTAGATATCGAGACACGAATTCCTGGTGGGGTACCAGGGCGGACTAGGTTATACATTTTATTGCTTAAATTTTCAACTACCTTTATGATAGGGCTCGGAATCGTATTCGAATACTTCGAATAGTCGAATATTCAATAGTCGATTATTTTTTATTATTCATTAGACGATTATTCGACTATCCAACTATTCGATGTCGACTATTCCAAATAATGGTCGAGAATTTCAGATGCGAATAATTTAAATGATTGACGAGGTATCCTAATTCATATACATTATAGATTTTGAAAGTACATGTGGTTACAATTATCGAGCAGTAAAATTCGATATAAACATTCGATTTCGACTATTCGACCAGTCAAATATTCGAAAATATCCGACAATTCGAATAGATTCGAATATTCCAAAACATTTCAAACGACTATTCGAATAGTTGAAATTTGGAAAACTCCGAGCCCTACTGTATGATAAAGATTTGAAAAAAATTAATCTGGATAGATTGAACCAAACCTAATCTAACCTACCCTTGTTCATTATCGATAAAATAAACATATTTTTATTGAAAAAAACCTCGAAAAAATCCATGCAGCGAAATAATTTGAAAAAATTTAAACCTATGTTTTCCTTGAAATGTTTATAAAAATTAACTGCACAAAAACAAACAACCACTTTTAGGTTAGATGCACCATTCCTGTTTCGCAATTCCTCAACACCAACATGTACCACATGCTGCATTTCGCAAAAACGCATTTGTCTCTTGCATCCATTCTGCAAATTGCTTGAGTCGTCCAATTTCATAATAATTAATAGGACCATGTCGCTTGGTTCTATTTTGCAACATTATTTTAAGGAACTTTGTGATTCGCTTTTGTTCTCCACACAAAAATCAAAGATATATTCTTGAAAATTGATGTGGTTCTCTTCTGCAAAACACTTAATGGACCTTTATCTATCATTTGACGCAAAAATCTCAATTTTCGTAATTTGTCGCTTGGTTCCTTTCTTGTCTCGCCTACTTTTCTAAACATTCAATTGTTTCTCCGGGCAGTGGATGTTCGTTTTTCTCCATTGGAGTAAATGCTTTTTAACAAAGAGTTCATTCCCTTTTTTTTTTCAGCTCTGCTAACTGCTCTGAAGTCTTAGAGAAAATGTCCTCGTTGTTTTTTGGCCTCATGATAAAATTGTCTACCATCCTGACGAAGATGAAGGTGAACAGTGCTCACCAACCAGAGACGGTTTCAATAACATAAGAAATTATCATATCATTCTGCCAACTTTCAACACTCAATATAGTGATTGAGCTCATGAAAATTGGTGCAGGTGTATTAGGCCTAAAGGGGAAACCACCTAAAAAAAACGCGCCGATTACTCTACCTCAAGGGTGGTGTGGAAACGAGTAAAAACAACATATCTCTAACAAGTTTTACCAATGAACCATCAATTTGTTGGAAATATGTTTATGAAAAGAGAACAGACACAATATGTTCTCTTTTCATTTTATATCAATAGTCAATACTTCACACATCAAAGTGTATTTTATACATTTTCAATAGGTAATCACCTTCCAACCCACTAACAAAGAAAGTAGCGTCACTTAGGAAACGTCTGAGATTTGATAAGATGTCTTATTTTGCTAATTATATATTTTTTTCCAAATTTTAACGGCTTGCTTTTCTATTTATCCAATCACTCATGAATAACTCTATACTTACCGACGATCTATTTACAAAATTTTTAGCAAAACAAAAATTAAAATTATGAAATTTGTTTTGTTTTGAATTGTTTTCTTATCAGTTTTGGCAGTCATTATTTATCATTTTATTCGTACATTGTACAGGGTGATTCACTATATATTGACCTCCCCTTTTAACTTATTTTCAACAAGGTGTACAAAAAAAAGTTTGATACAAAAGTTGTTTGGTTTATGCTAAATTTTTCAAATTGAGCAATATTATCTATACAGGGTGTCCACAGCACCCAACTTTTAAATTTTAGATGGGACGCCCTGTTTTTTATCTCGTTTTTGAACTCTACATTGAATTCTAAGTCAAATCTGTAAAAGGTAGATCTATATTATCTTTTGCCGTTTTCCAAATAAAGACTGTTAAATTTTGTGAAAAATACAAAATTCATTATATTTTGACTCCCCTCTGACACATTTTATATACGGGGTACAAAAAAAAGTTGTATGCAAAAGTTGTTTGATTTATACTGAATCTTTTAATTCTAGCAGTATCGTTTACACGGGGTTTCCCAAAAGCTGACCACAGCATCCAACTTTAAATTTTAAATGAGACATCCTGTGTGTTATTTTAATTCCAGATTCTACGGTAAATTCTCAGTTAAATATTTGAAAGATAGATCTATCTTATCTTCGGCCGTTTTTGAGATAAAAGCTGTTGAATTTTACTTTATTTTTAGTGCTACAAAACATAATAAAGTGTGAGCCTTTTGAAAAAGGAAAGTTTTTTTTAACTCTACCAGAATCCTCTTTTATCTTTTATGAGGCAGACTAAAGCTTCAAAGCAATCTTTATTCAATATGGTTATCAAGAAACAAATCCTGAATTTCGGATTTTTCACAAAATTGAACAGACTTTATCTAGAAAGTGGCAAATGATATGATAGATCCATTTAATATAGATTCGACTCAGAATTTAACGTATAATCTGAAAATAAAATAAAATACAGGGTGTCTTATTCAAAATTTTAAAGTTGGGCGTTGCTTTTGGGGCACCCTGTATAAACAATATGTCCCGATTTAAACAACTCAGTATAAATTTTTGTATTACACTTTTTTTTCTACACCTTGTGTAAAATGAGTTAAAAAGGGATCAAAATATTGGATTTTCCACAATATTTAACAGCTTTTATCTCGAAAGTGACATGAGATAAGATGAATATACCTCATACACACATGACTCAGAATTTAACGTATAATCTTGAAACTAAATAAAATACAGGGTGGTCCATTCAAAATTTCAAAGTTGGGTGCTGCGAACAGCTTTTGGGACACCCTGTAAAAATGATATTGCTAAATTAAAAAAACATTGTGTGAACCAAACAACTTTCGTCTATAACTTTTCTCTATACACCTTGTATGAGTTAGAAGGGGGGTCAAAATATAGTGAATCACTCTGTACACTCATCAATTCACTAGATTTGGAAGGTTTCATTTGATTCAGGGTTTTCTTTTTTCATCTTCAAAATCTATGAATCTCTATACCCTCCAATATGGACTTGACAACCAGGATTCAGAAGACAAAATCTTGCAAAGCTCTCAATATCGACGATTATGAATGAATTGTGTTCATTTTCTCAAGATTTCAAAGTAAGAAAATAGAAAGATTGAGTCAGGCTTCTCATAATGTGTAAGAAATTGTTATGAATTCAAACAGCTGAGTCGGACTGCAAACAATAATTATTGTATTTGATTTACAGATCCAAAAGCTTGACGTCCGCTCACAAGCTCGATTCAATCTTCAAGGAATTCTCACGTGAGTGTGCGACCTGGATTTCCATTTCTATATCTTTAATTTTCAGGTACTTATCTGATCTCTTATTGACTTGTCTGACGTGACTTTTTGGGATATTTCATCACTTCTGATAATTAAATAAGAAATCAATCAATAACTGACGATAACGAAAAGAGTGAACCCAACCGGTGTCTTTTTGACTATGAAATAAACCTATTCATAGTAGTTGGTATTTCTTGTGTTTTTGATCCACTCCAAGTTCTCCATGAAGGTATAACCAAGATCAGCAAGTTGCTATATATTGATGTCAGCTCAACATAATATATACACGTTCCTTACGTTCACGGTTCTTAGAACATGCTTCCTTTGCGTTATTTTTGGACTATTTTGATGTATTTAGTAATTATTATCACATGCGTGTTAACACATTTTTGACCTGTGTTTCTATCAATCATTTTGTCCCTCTTGTGTTTTTTGATTGTTTTCTTCAAGAGGGCTTCCGAATGTTTTTTATTCACAAGTACCAATACAAACAACTTGAAAAACACGAGATATACATACAAAATATGGAATTTCATAGGTCAACATTCTGTCGGCACACTTTTGAGAAGAATTATAGAATAGTTTGAAATAATTCGAAAATCTTGACAAAGTGAACTTGGTCTAGGACGGTAACTTGAAGAAGGTGCAAATATTATATTGAACTCTTCAAGAACGTGTAGCCAGCTTGCTGTATTGATCTTATCAATATGATGAAGAAATGAAATGGACCAAATAAAGATAACAATATACTACTGAGTAAACAATAGCAAAATACACCGGCCATTAAATGATGAACTGTCGGAAAAACCAAAATTGAAATGCTCACTCAAAATTGACGACGAACTTGAATTTATACCTGTCATTTATATAAATTGGACATTTTTAGCACAAGGGAATTAAGTAATGAGTTGAAAGATGGGTTCTGTCAGGTACCGCGCACACACACGGTCCTGTTTTTTTTAGTTTGAAAAAATTGGAGCTGGTTTGCGACGGAGCTGAGTCTTAAATCGGCTCAAAATTAAGATCGTCCGTCACAGATCAGAATTCACATTATGCGTCGTCCTCTTCTTCTTTGTCTACACCCTCCTCACCTCGAGAATCTCCTTCTCGCCAGTGTCCTCTTCTTCTTCTTCTTCTAACTCCTTCCCCTGTGAATTGGAGTATTCTTCTTTCTTTTTAGAGTCGTCGGTTTTATCCTCCGCCGAACTCTTCGTGCCTTTCAGTTCACATTTTTCACTTTAATCGGTGTCCAATTTATCGAAGGCGACTTCTTTGTTTTCCTTCGTACCTTTGACTTATATAGTCGAAGCTTCGTACTCATTTTGTTAATATTTTTTCAACACCGACTTCTCTTCCCGCAACTTTACACGCACAACAAATTATGTTGACTTCCAAGGTACAATGGACAGGCATCAAGACACCATAGACTCATTTTCTGCCTTGGGTAAGTTAATTCAAACTCTTTTTTTTATTGATAGTATATTATTTATGATTTGCAGGATTTTGTCTTGAATCTGTTCAATATGACATGCATGTAATCGTATCATTGTCTGCCAACTTTCAATTTTCCAGACAATGAGGAACTCGCATAAAAAAATAAATCCATTTTTTTTTTAACTTCAAAGATTGATACGCTTTTTTTGATTCGTTCAAATATGATTTTTTCAGAAGTTATTCAAATTTCAAGTTCTGTATACAGGGTGTCCGGAAGTCAACGATAATACTGAAAGGGGTGATGGACCAACTCATAAGCATTCAGAAAAACATGTAATGACCTTAGTGAAGACTCTATGGTTTTCGAGATATTGCTTCAAAAAGTTCAAAATATTCAATAAGAAATCTTATTTTACAGAGAAATAATTTATTTTTATTTTCTTTCTTACCAAGTACGTGGAACTTTTCGTGACTGGCTTGTAATTGCGAAAGAAAAGGTGGTGGGGAGCAGTAAATGAAAGAAAAAAAAATTAAAAACAAAATAATGAAATTATTATGTTTTCCTGAAAGCTTATGAGTTGGTCCATCACCACTTCCAGTATTATATCGTTGACTTTCCGGGCATCATGTATACGTAGATATACTGAGCATGATGTGATGTCAACGTTCACCAATCTCAGCACATTTCAAAGCGATATATCTACGTTTTTCCCAATTTTTCTTGGACTTTCCATGCCAGCAATTAAAAAAAATTGATGCATGTTACCGATTGACTTGATTAAAAGACACAGTTGAAGGTTGGTAAAGGTGGATTAGGCCTAGAGGGGAAACTACCAAAACAAAAAACGCGCCGATTACTCTACCCCAAGGGTGGTGTGGAAACGAGTAACAACATATTATTTTCAATATAATAAAAAGTCGAAATCTCCATTTATGAATAAAAGACTCGTGTGCACTATAATGTGCGTGCGCATATTTGAAGTGAAACATCAAATCAAAATCAAAATATGCTTGACTGTCCAAGATAATTCCTTATTAACAAGGCCAGAGAACCAAATTCTAAAAAACTTGAGTAAAAAATAGAATATATATATATATATATATATTATCAAAAAACCCCATACTGTACCATTTGAAATGGTGTCGGGTGTATACATGTCTACACTTTTTTTTTTTTTTTTTTTTTTTTTTTTTCTTAATTTACATTAATTGTGCACGAATCTGGCCCATTCCTTCTTATTTCTGGTCAATGCTTTAGCCTCATTCCATGATTTTTCTCTTTTCTCCAGTGCATCCCCTACAGTCTGGTTCCATGTTTTTTTTGGTCTTCCTCTCATCCTTCTTCCTCCCGCTCTTGCTTCCCAGATTTGTTTCACCTGCCTATTGCTCCCCATTCTTTGTAAATGTCCCCACCAACTCAATTTTCTCTTTTTAATAAATTCTAGGATTGATTCTATATCCATTTTTTCCCTGATGTCGTTGTTCTTGATCTTGTCCATCCTTGTTACCCCCATTACTCTTCTTAAGTATTTCATTTCCATGGCCTGTATTTTGCTTTCTTGTCTCTGAGATAGTATCCATGATTCACATCCATATGTCAGTACTGGTCTGTAGATAGTTTTGAATACTTTCATCTTTGTGTTTTTGGATATTTCTTTTCTGTTTATTATTTTTTTGTTTATTGCATAGTAAAGTTTTGTTGAGGTCTCTATTCGTCTGTTGACTTCTGGTTCTGCTGTTCCTAATTGGTCCAGTTCCACCCCTAAGTATTTATAAGTTTTGACCTGCTCTATTCTCTCTCCTTCCACTTGAATGTTCATTTGATGAATGTTTTTTCCAACTATCATAACTTTTGTTTTGGTTTTGTTGATTTGCATTCCATATTCTTTTGTCACCTGACTCCATATGTTGATGTTACTGTTAAGGTCTCTTTCATTTTCTGCAAATAATACAATGTCGTCTGCAAAAGCTGCCTCTGATATTTGTATATTTTGCATGTTTCTGTAGCCTACTTGCAGTGTCTTTGTCCTGATTGTACACCTTCTTATTATTTCATCCATATATATGGTAAATAAGACTGGGCTTAATCCACCTCCTTGTCTTAGGCCCTCTTCAATTTTGAAACAGTTTGAGCGTCTGCCTTGGCTGATTACGAAGTTTTTGTTGTTGCCATACATTTCCTTTATCAGTCTTATTACCTTTGGTTGAACTTCTTTCTTTCTTAATATGTCCCACAATTTACTCCTTTGTATTTTATCGAAAGCTTTTTCCAAATCTATGAAAGCCAGGTAAGTATTTTTTCCTTGTTCCATTCTCTTTTCTGTGATTTGCTCACTGTGAATATATGGTCTTGTGTACTTCTTCTCCGAAATGCACTTTGTGCTTCGTGCATTGAATTCTCTATAATGTTGCTCATTTTACTGTTTATAATTTTTTCCAATATTTTCATTGCTGTGCAGATAAGTGTTATTCCTCTGTAGTTATTACAGTCTTGCTTATTTCCTTTTTTATAAATCGGCACGATGAGTGATGTTTTCCATTCTTCCGGTAGCTCTTCTTCTTTCCATATTTGATTGTAGATTACCAGTAATATTTCTTTTCCTTCGTCACCCATGTATTTTATCATTTCGCTTGTAATGTTGTCGGTTCCTGGTGCTTTTCCATTTTTAAGTTCCCTTATTGCCTTTTCAAGTTCCTCAAATGTTATGTGTTCATCTTGCGTCTCCCAAGTCGAACTCATTGTTTCCTCTTCTATCCCTTCTGTTGCTTCTGTATTTTTGTTTGCCTCTAGCAATTCTTTAAAGTATTCGACCCATCTCTGCATGATTCCTTGTTCATCTGTTAATATTTCCTCCTTCTTACTTTTTATGTTGAATGTTTTTTGTCCTTTGGGTTCGCCTCTGCATGATTTCACTATATTGTAGAAAAGCTTTTGGTTTCCCTTCGCCGCATTTTCGATTTTTTGTCCAAATTCCTCCCATTTTTTCTTTTTCTCTTGATTCACCATATTTTTTACCTTTTTTCTTTCCTCTGTATATATTTCATATTTTTCTGTCGTTTTCACCTTGAGGTAGTTCTTCCAGGCTTCCTTCTTTTTCTTTATCTGCTCTTTGATTTCATTGTTCCACCATGCCGTTTGTTTTTGTTTAGTTAGTATTCTGCTGATTCCACACGTAGAAATAGAAACAACCTAAAAATAAAAATAAAAAGTAAAATAGAACTAAGAATAGAGGTATAATATATTTTACAAAAATCACAGCCGATGTAGATATGTTCTTTCATGTAAGAAGTGGTCACCAACAGACTTAAACCTTTCGTTTAAATATTTTTCAAGATTGTAGTACGGTTCAGTTGGCAAAATTTTTCACTTGTCGTTTGAATATTCTTTCGTCTACAATTGCCCTCTACTCATTGGGAAGATGGTTGAAAATCTTTAGACCTTCATACACAATTGAGTTCTTTGTGAGGCTACTCCTGGAAATGTGTAGTGCAAGTTCATGAATTCTTCTGGTGGTGATTTTCTCTATATGTCAATAAGAGCGCTCGTGCGCTCGCACTTTCTGCGAAAAGACGAAAAAAAAAACAAATACAAATAATATTTTGAAAAGTAGATCCCAAGAACAGAATATTTTTCTCATAACGGAGTATTTTTGCTATTTTTATAATGCTCAGATGTGCAAAAATACTCTATCTATTAGCACAAAGCTCTTTTCGCATCTTATACTTACTAGTTGAATAGTCACTATGCTGTCTACTAGTCTGTCCCAGCCCATGTGTGTATTCGTTCGGCGCTCAAGTCAAATGCATTTTTTCTATGGAAATCAGTCGGGACTATTCGGGAAATCGCCCGATATAAGGGCGCCACCGTGCGCTATTTAAAGACACACTAGGACAGGGAAGCGTTTTCACTTTTTCTGGTGTGTCCCAAAACTTGTACAATATTTTTATGCTGATCGTACTGATATTTTAGTTCAAAACGAAGCAATTTAGTGCATTTGTCATTATTCCAGTACAACAGTTGTGTTTGTTATTTAGGTGTGGGATAGTGTAATGCAGATTGATTTTGTTGCTAATGGCTACCAGTGTAAAGGAAATTCACCAAACGCGTTAGTACGTTCAGTAAAGATATTCTATCCTGAAAAAGAGACAAACATTTCACAAACAAAGCCACACTGAGTGTTGCAGTGTAAAAAAGTGTGCACTAGTGGAGCATAACAAACACACACCTAATAATTGTTATCTGGTTTGTCAGTTGTCACTAATGTCATCCTGTCAGTTCGTTTCATCCACAATACAAAATACACGCCAATACGCATATGTGACGTTACTATGGAGTAAATAATTAATCCAAAATGTACCAGAATTAATTCCAAAATATCACAACACACAAAAAACCCAGCAGAATTACGATATAAATATCAAATACGTACAACTCTAGCCTTAGTTAATGGCTGAAGAAGAACCTTTCTTCTTGGTAAGGGTACCCGCGATAAGAATATACGTAAAATTTGACAGACAAATTGGCATACCGATCTATGTGTATGGTTTTTGTAAACAGTGTTGCCAGGTCCAAAATAAAAAAAGCGGTAGTTTCAAAAATAAAAGGTAGACGGTGCCCCTTATCTCATTGGCCTAAAAATGCCTTAATAATGAAGATAACAAATAATCTCCATAAAATTCAGACATAAAAAATCATTTTATCCGTTACATTTATATTATCATAATAAAACAGAACAGTCATCTGATTCATTCCGAGTCGGAAAACTGCTCGGATTTCTGTTTTGTTTTTAAGAAATTACCTAATTTAACAACATTTTCTGCCAGCATCAGTCACTGTTGCTAATAGTAATGATGCCTTAATATGGATAGTCATTTTGTTGTGGTTGCACAAGGAATAATGAAATGTGGGGAAAATATGTACCTATAAAAAATGCAATTATTTAAAACAGTTCGTACTACACTTCTACAATAGTATATGTGTAAAGAGAATGAATAAAGCCATGTCCATTAATATAACGGTAGTAATTTGTTATGTCTTGGGCTGACGCTTTTCGTGCTTTGGAGGGTGCTAGTGAAAATGAAAGTTCGCGGGACTTGATTCAGTGCATAACATAATTTCAAACTTTTCTTTCTTTAATTTAGGCTTGAAAACCAACGTATGGACTTTTTATTTAAGGATTAGAATATTGTTGTAGTTACTTCCTGCTGGGGTGGATTTTTTTTTAATGGTAGGAAATAGTTCATTTTTGTTTTTACGGAAGAAATAGGTGACACCAATAAACCAAAAACCACCCTGCAATTATGAATCATTTATTTCGTGCACGGTACATTTTTCTCTCGCGCATGATGTAAGTCGCTGACCGTGACATGACAAGGGGCGGTGTTGCCAAGACTCATACATCAGGCTGTCTGGCTATATCATACAACTGGAATTTATTCATGCAAGATCTGGGAACATAAAGCATTAAGCCTTAGTATGTGTATCGTGTATTTACTGTAAAAATCTGAAACACTACCTCATAAATAAATAACTTGGGTGTCATAGCAACCATGACGGATTCTCATAACGCTAGCTCGTGTGTCGCGGCCTTGAAATTTTACTCTCACGCGCGCGTAAGCAAGTTTCAGTTCAAGGAACCATTTATAATTATCATGTTGAAAATATGTTGATGATATATTGTGTTTTAAATTGTATCAATAGCAAATAACGCATCATAGAATGTTTTATTAATTTTTATTGAATAGTCATTCAAGACCCACTGTTCAAGTGGATTTGATTGGTTTTTTTACTTCACTAATTTTTTTTTTCAAAAGGGTCATTAAATAAATAAGATAGGTTTTTGATTTATCCAATCACTTTGATGAATTGTTGTGTCCACGAACTTATTTTCCTATTGGTTTTGGCAGTAATCATTCATCATTTTATCACTCACACCTGATTTTTTTCATGATTGATAATTTTCGTACAGTTCGCTGGTCACAGATAGTTTCATTTACACTTGTATCAAATTTGTTCTTTGATTTTTTTTTCCCAGTTTATAGTAACCGAAAAGCTCTCCTTTCATGTAAACTTTTTACTAGATCACTCAAAAAATAAATGTGACAACATTTCGTGAGATTTTGCATCACTCGTATATTATCTTTTTTGATCTTTCTCTTTCACAACACGAGTTCAGAATTTATTTGCAGCATTTGCTTGTTATTCTTGACTTGGCTCATTTTGGAGGTTTTGAAAATATCAATGTACCTAGTAGAATGTTCACTTTTCATGTATACTTCATAAGTAGTTTAATCATTCCAGATTTCTGGCTCTTGTCATTTGAGATAGATCATCGTACTTCCATCGTCTTGGGTTTATTATTCTTACATTCAAGACGATGGAAGTTCGTAATTTGTTTCATAATCCACATCACCCATCACCTTCAAACCCATGTTCCATTTGTTGACCCAAAGGCAAAATTTGTTTCATGAGCAAAGAGTTCATTTAACGTCGCAACTCGTTGAGGTTTGGTAAGGTATAAATCATAAAAAAAAATCGAATTTGATTCTGATATCCAGGGAATCGCTCCTGCTTGATCTAAAACCAAGATGTTGAAAAAATGAGCGAAATTAATTGATACAGGGTGGTTAGGAACTGATTCAGTAAAAAAATTGACAGGAGTAAAGTACCTTGATTTTAAAAGATGTCAAGACAGACTCTTAATTTTCACGTGGAAATTTTCGTGGACTGCTCCAAACCACTCTTCTTCTTCTTAATTTTCACACAAGTCAGCCTACTCTGATTTTGTAAGTAACTATGTTATGAAACTATTTAATTCCTTTTTTTTTTGTTCGTGAAGCTTTTGTCAGCAATAAACGTTTTATATTATTATAATTAATCATTTATTCATTTTGGTTTTGTTAACATTTCAAAATCAGCCAGCAGGAGCGATTCCCAGAATATCAGAATCTAACTCGGAAAATGTTTGTCATTGATCTTACCAAAACCCAATCCGTGGACACACTGTATATCAAGGAAATAATATCTGCAGAATTCATCTATAAATATTACAAGCAAGTGACCCTATAGATCATATTCCCAAGAATAAATACTGCAAACTTGAAACCACCAGAGATTCCTGACATAGAACTCGAAGGAGTCAATAGATAACTGAAAAAACAAAGGTAAGAATATTTGCCAAAATCTGTATCATTCCTCTGCATTTTCAGAAGCTGGGCAACAATCCACGAGTCCGGAATTGACTTGGCTCATTTTTTTTTGTTGCTGCTGCTTGTGAGGATTCAAGCTGCAGTAACAAAAAAAAATGTGATTGGTCAAATATCAATATCGACGCCTTCTTGGAATGTATCAGGGAGCGAACAACTTCACGTTTGTTAGATCAGAAGGCACATTTGTTTCGAGAGCCAGGGTTTCAGTAAACGTCGCAATTGTAAGTTGAAGGGCATGAGATTCATGAATCAAACGATAATAAATAAATACATACCTATATTACATATTTTTTCATTTCAATAGAATGTTTACATGAACATACGATGAAAAAGGGTCCGAAAATGACGACATTAGTCTTGTTGCGGTTAGGTGCCAGTTTGTCTTTTGTGTAGTGTTTGTTTGATGATCTAATATTCCTATTCGTTTCCGAGATATTGACGTGGGGAGATTTAAGTGAAAAACCCTGTATACCTAATTTGAATCAAATCTTTTGGAAAATGACAAACCTTATGCAAACATAACCTCACCATGTAATTTGTTTTAAATTTTCTGATCAAATTCCAAATAGAGCCTACATACCTAAATTGAACCAATACCTTCGGAAAATTACAAAATTTTGCACACATAACCTCACTCAATCATTTTTTTTTTTAATTTCTGATCAAATTCCAAATAGAACTTACATACTCAATTTGAACCAAATCCTTTGGAAAATGACAAGACTATGACAACATAACCTCACTATGTAATTTGTTTTTGATTTTTTGATATGATCCCAAATAACCTCACTAAATCATTTTCATTTAAAAATGTTTTGATCAAGTTCCAAGTAGAACCTTTACATACCCAATTTGAACCAATAAATCCTTTGGAAAATAACAAAGCTATGCCAACTCAACCCCAGTTGGTCAATTTTTCTTATATTTCTTGATCAAACATAAAAAAGAACCTACATACCTAATTTGAACAATATCCTTTGTAAAATAAAAAAACCATCTAAACATAACCTCACTATATAATTTAAAAAAAAAAATGATCAAATTCCAGATTAGTACCTAACCTATACATACCTATATCTAATTTGAATAAAATCCTTTGAAACATCACAAAAAAAATATGTAGACAGCTCTCGTCATTCTTATTACGTTATATCTTTTTTCTCTCGCTGTAACAAAATCTGAAATCGTCAAACATGTTAAATGTTTAGTGGACTGTACGCAACTTTTTCAATGATTTACACCTGTTTTCGATTGGGAAAACAAGGGTTGCACTGGGTTTGACCTTGGGCAAAACCAGTTATGATGAAAATTTGCTCCAGGGCAATCCCAATCGAACATACATTTTTCATCGTGTGCTATAATACTGCACGGTAAAATTCCGATTGAATTGAAATTGGAATCATTAAACTTCTTGAAAATCTAATATTATGTTGTCTCTGCGTAGCGGCTGAAGTGACTCTGAAACTAAACTAATTAGAAGTCCATTTCTCATTGCCAAATGACAAAATCTTGAGACCAATCAATAGTTTTGTATTATATAGATCATAGATACTAGGAACCACTTTTTTGAGAAATTAGGTATATGCACCAGATCTTAAATGAAATTAATTCAGTTTTGAGTAGGTACTAGTTTTCCATAACTCGTCCTCGCCAGTATTTCTTTTTTCCCGGCACTATACTAGATTCCAACAATAATAACTAACTCGAAATTTGTTGTCCACTCACAGAATCACCTCACGCGACGTTTATATCCACCATTTTCCATGATTTTTTTTTCAATTTTGCTAATGCACTGAAATTGCACTATACCAGCACGAGCTCAAAGACCTTGTGCCCAAAATTTTGCACTGAGTGCAAAACTCATTGACCCGGTTGCGTATTTCGAAAGTCGTCCTCGATTCGTCCCCTGCATGGGTGCCGAAATAAGGACGCACTTATCAACACAAAATGTACTTGAAAAACGTACCCAAATCGTCAACTCTGGGAGACGTATTGGGGACGCTTTTCTAGTTAAATTTGCTATAAATGCGTTAGTAAACCCGAATCGATTTCTGCTCTTCTATTTTTCTACTGAAAGGGTCAAAACCTTTCGCTTGTTGTAAGGCTTAGGTATTATTTGTTTATCTACGAGTTGTTACGTACCTAACCAAACATAGAAACATATATTCAAATTTCGTATTGTTTGAAATGATAATGGCTAAAGAACAATGTGAAACCTCAATAACTTCCATAGTGTCCGATTTTTGAGTCTTGCAATATGGAGGAGAGAGCAGTGAGCAATTTAAAGTGACATTACAGTGCAAATTAGAGCTTGGTGGAAGTTTTGATAAAAATGCGAAATATTCATGAAAAATTTTTCTGACACAACAAAAACTAACTGGATTATGAAAAAACTTGTTTTCAATAGTGTTGGATTTGAATCTTCTACACGATTTGTTTGTCAACTTTCTGCTAGAAATAAAACAATGAATAAACCTGAAGGTGCTCTACGCAAGTAGGTATCTTAATTTGTTATTTTTTCTGGAGAATTACAGACTATAGGGTAGAGGCACCGTTTGTGGCCACTGACCTCTTTGTGGCCATTTTACAGAAAAATTGTGAATATTAAGACTTCTAATAGACGTGGCACCAATGTTAATCCGGCAATTTCCAATCTAATACACCCTACGCCATCTACTTTAAATTATATGCAATAAAAACGAATCAGTTCGCAATTAAACTTCAACGAAGAAGCACGTGTTTCCTTGCCGTCCAATTCTTAAAAAATCTGTTAAGGACTACCATGTAAGTAAAACTTTGTTACTCATGGAATATTATTTGGTATGTCTTTTTGCACATATTTTTGTTGAATGTTATATAATAAACAATTAAATTTGAAGTGTAAATGCCAAAATCGCATAAGCATTATTGAATTATCCAGGTGGCCACAAATGGAACAATATTTTTTTTTATTTGCCAATTGTGGCCAGCGAGTGGCTAAAATTGGAACAGTTAAAAACCATTTGTGGCCATACAGTAATCTCTGGTTATTTTTTATTCTATTTTCAAAAAGGCAAAGGTGTATATGACATAACTTCCACATCTGAAAAAGATAACGTTACAACATAGATAAATAAATATATTAGAAGATTAACCGGTTGAACCTTCAATAATACAAAATATAAGTGAGAGCGATATCTTGGATCTTGGACTTGAAATGAATGATTCCCGGAACAAGGAAAATCAACCTGAAAGTGAAAATGGTGAAGAAGCTGTAGCTGAGAAACGAGAAGAAAATAATAAGAAAACAGTAGCAAAGGAGAAGGAAGATCGTTCTGTAAATAACAAAGAAGAAACAATAGCCGAGAGAGAAGAAGAATGTCCCAATACAGAAGAAAAGGAGAATACGGTATCTGAGAAAGAAGGAGAGATCATCAAAAACGAAGAAAAACAAGACTGAAAAAAAACCTGAATCAGAAGAAAACAAATTTAAACACCCGAAAAAATACCAAAGAGAAATAGAAAAAAAACAGCAGACAGGAAGAGTTATTGCTGCAACTTCAACTGCTCTAACCATAGGAACATTTGTTGTATTGAAATACGATAAAGAATTTTATCCCGCAAAAATTGTTCAAATAGAAAACAACGAATATTATTGTTGTGCAATGAACAAAAGCTATGGGAACTGGAAGTGGCCCGAAAACAATGATTTACTTTGGTATAAACTAGAAGATATAATAATGATAATTGAAGAGCCAAAGCAAGTTAAATCAAGAGGAGTATATGAAGTTCCTGAATACTTAATGTTACTTTCAAAAGACTGATTTTGTAAGCATTTAATCTATTTTTATGTAGAATGTATCATGTATTTATTTGGCTGTGTGTTTATTTTTTATTTTTATATTATATCCAGTTTACATGAGCGTTTTCCTGGCAAAGCGTTTTTTAAAGACTTTGTCGTTCAGTTTGTTTCATTTAATAAAAAAATAAGCTCATCAAATTATTTGTTTTATTATTAAATGAACATTTCCCTTTTCAAAACCTAGTGGCCACAAATGGTGCAGTTGGTGACCACAACTAGCAAAATGTGGCCACAAATGGTGAAAATCGACTTAAATCAATAAATCTTGAATATTTTTTAGATGTGAACCTATTTTGACCGAAAAAATATTTGTTTGTACAGATAAATCACCATAAAATGGTGCCCACATAGTTTCAATCAATAACTGGCATGCATGTAATTTTCACAGTTTTCCAAAGTTGGTAAATTGCTTAAAGTGGCCACAACCGGTGCCTCTACCCTATTTTCAGTTATTTTTTTTATGCCCAGTAATTTTGAAATCACTGTGAAAAAATTTCAATTCAAAGACAGTGCCACAAATTTTGTTGTTAATATTGAATAATCATTACTATCCATAAGATAAGCATTTTTTACTTTGTGAGATATGATATGGTGATCTCTGTGATAAAACGTCCAAAGTATTCTGATTTTTATTTATTTCAAACACAATCTTGTTTTTTTTTTTATAATAAATGAAAAACACATAAAACAGAATCACATACCTCGATAAGATAAATTCATAATAATCAATAGGTACCTAATATTTAATATAATACATTTCATAATAATATGATCCTATAGTTGACTTTAGCAGAGCAATAACAGTTTGTTCTGCCCAAACAGGTACGGATTTACTTGCGCATTTACTGCAAATCTCACATGAAAAGCGTTCTCAATTCGTCTCCATTTGTGGACGATATTGGTACGGTTTTCGTGCACATTTTGAGTTGATAAATACGTCCCTATTTAGGCACCATGCAGGGGACGAATTGAGTACGGCTTTCGAAATACGCGACCCGGTTTCCGGTTTCCCAATCGAACATACAAATCCACTCGATTTCTACCAATCGAACATAAATATTGCCCGAGTGTTGCACCAGTGCTGGCCGATTTCACCAATCGAGAACGCTATCAGTATTAATAGATAGCTTCAACTTGGCAACGGTGTAGTACAAGCTGGGATCAATATATTTGATTTTTGCTCAAATTATAGATTATGCTTGTACGCGCCAAATAATAATAAAAAAGAAGATACATTGACATAACCTCAATTTTGAACTTGAACTAACAACACAACCGCCTTCCAACCAAAAACTTGTTTCCAAAAAATCACCAAAGCATGTCAGGGTTTACAGATCCAGCCCTCACGAAGAAACTCAATGAACTCGATGACTCCTTATACAGTATTCAAAGTACATCTTTATGGTTGATCCACCACAGAACACACCACAACACCGTGGTAAAAGTATGGCTACGAGAGTTTCTGAAGGCGAAAGTGGACAGAAGACTCAGTTTCTTGTATTTGGCCAACGATGTTATCCAGAACAGTCGCAAGGGAGGATCTGAGTATCAGAAAACGTTTAAAAAAACTTTCGTCAAAGCGTTTCAGCACCTGCACGAGTGTGATGAGAATACTAAATGTGCTGTGGAAAGAGTGCTGAGTGTTTGGCAAGAGAGAGCTGTGTATGCGCCGGTACAGATAATGACCTACAAAAGAGCGATGGTTCTAGGCACTGACCCTGAAGCTTACATTAAAAAAATGCGACGGGAAGAGGAATCTCGGGAAAAACCGAATGAAGAACCTTCCGATCTCAGTTCCCAAATCGTTGCAGAGGATCTTCCAGAACTAGAAGGGCTAATGCAGGCCATACGAGATTTAGACGCCAATAATGCATCAGCTGATGAAGGTATGATAGGAATGATTGCCAGACTTCCCCGGGAGCTTTCCGATTCGTCTCTTGGTCTCAATATAAGCAGCAAACATGAAGCTGAAGATCTCTGCAAACAAGCTGCGGAAGCGATGTCGCTGTTGCACAACTACAATTCGAGATTGTTCAAAGAAATCGATTGCAGGAAAAAACTGTCGGTGATGACTAGAGATTATTTGACTTTCCAGGAGCAGATGCTGAGTCACACGGAAAATTTGTTCGAGACATTAACAGACAGATTTCAGAAAGTTTCGCAGATTGGGAAGGAATCGAAAAACTATATGAGGAATTTGCCTGATGAGCCTAATGTTACGGATGGCTGGGAACCTCCAGCTCAGGATTGGTTATTGCAGTAAGTAAAATTTTTCTGGATTATCTCTTTGATTTGCCGTTTTGTTATAATTGATGATTTATTCCACTCCGCACTTACCTGAGTACTTTTTGAATGATCAATTCAGTTATTTTATTTCGGGTATTTCTAGGGGCCATAGACAATCCCTCGGACAATCCTATATGGAAGTTCAAAATTTCATTTCGATATTTCTAGCCGTTTCCTACGCGGGATTTTTGAAAATTTCAATTTTGAAAGACAATCCATAACTTATAGCTGTTAGAAAATTGAATCACCTAACTTCAGTAATCCAGACATCTAGAAGAAATATCCGTTATAATATTTGGCCTTCTTTTTCTTCTGGTTAAAACCAGAATGAACTGGTTCCCCGTGTCACTGCACGACAACCACTTCTATACTAAGGCCACCGAACATCTGAAGAGACTGATAGGCGTTTAGACGAGAGGACTTCTACCCTACCTACTTTTTATAATAAATGCTTTTATTTATTGTATTTATTGTATAAAAAAAAAATAGCGCCTAACTAAGGAAATCCTTTAAACGGGTCAAGATAGTTATAATCTTTTTATTACTTTCTCCGTTTGGTGGCCCTTCTTCTCGGAGAACACATTATTTTTGATGTTTATTTTTTTTGCGGCGACAATGGAGAGTGAATTGGAAATTGAAGAGACCATATAATAAAACGAAAGCTGCTGTAAAAAGTGTATTGTGAGTTGGGGTTTTCTTTTTAACACTGTAAATGGAATAAAATTATGTCCAAAAATGTCTCGTTTTCGAGATACAGGGTGTTGAAGTTTTTAGAGTTTTGTCATAACTTTCCTACAACTCCAGGTATTTTCAGAAAATTTGATACACTTCCTTTGACCATCAAATTACAGTTTTTGATGTAGAAATTTAAAAAAAAATCTACCAGTGGCGGTCGAACAGGATTTGGAATATTTGTATAGAGTTTTTTTTAAGACAAAAATAGTAAGTACGCCACTGCTTTTTCTTGAAATCAATATCATTTTGAAATACTCATTCACTTAAGAGTCAAGTTTGTCTCTTGATATTTTTTCGTACGTCGAAGAAATAAAAACCATTTTGATAAATGGCAAAATGTAATGTGGGAATTTTTTTTTTTTTATTTTTGAGTTTTCGAAAAAATGTTTTTTGAGAAATTTGCTCCTTTTATCAAGTACTGTCTCATGTTACAAAGAGAACAACAACTTACAATACACCCTGTATACCGAAAAACACTTGCAACCCGATTTTTACATACTTCAAATGCTCAGATTGATTCGAAACTTTGCACACTTGTCAAGAGCCGATGACAATACAATAATTCCAATTAAAAAAGAACTAGAAAGTAATCAATACTTTTTTATGAAAGAAAATGGTGGTTTTTGTCAAACAGAATACAGAATGTAAGACACTATAAAGATAGGTTGACGTTGCCAGGACTGTTGGTGCGTTCTTTTTCACTAAGATCTCGGTTAATCTTAGCTCACTTATAATATAACTTGGTGGGAATGAGAAAAAGACCGAATATTTGTTACAAACAATTTGTACTGTTACACAGGGAAGCTCTAAAAGGTGCGGAAAAAACTCTACCATACATGTACAGCTGGTTCGTAAAAAAACTGGTATTGCTCATAGAAATGTTCAAAAAATTGAGCAGTGTAATATTTTTTTTTGACAAAACAAAAAAGTATGACGTCATATTTTTACCAGGTTGATACTTTTGAATATTTTTTTTCAAATGACTCCTCATATGAGTACAGGAACTAAAGCGAAAATATCGAATTGGTCGATTGTGTGTATCAAAATTTGCAAATCTACCTGATTCAAATCAATTATTTACATACATACATCATAACATACCCAAACTTTTCACTTGAATGACATGTCACTGCTCAATTTTGTAAACATTTCTATCAGCAATACCAGTTTTTTTACGAACCAGCTGTACCTCTGAGGTCAAAATATGTCGATCTACCGCAATTTATCTTTGTCCAAAATCGCACCGTTTCCGAGATACAGAAAATGAAAAATCGATTTTCGTCATTATTTTGAACACTTTTTCACATATTGCTTTGAAAATTGGTTAACGGGGGTTTTGTGGTATTAGAAATTCGATTATGAAGTTCGTTTTACTGTGGCCGATAGAGTGCGCCCCAAACTGCACATTTTGTGGTTCAAAATTGTCATATCTATTAACCCAGCCCTTTAAAACGTCTTATTTTGACGTCAGAAACATATAGTAATTTTTTAAATAATTTTTTACACATTCGCGTAAAGTACTCGAATATTGGGAATTTTTCGTTGTGGCATGGAACTCTTTAAATACAAATATCTCGAAAACGGTTCACTTGAGCGAACTTTGCAGCAGTATCTTTTCCACTTTAAATATTTTGGAGAATCTTTTTCGTTAATGAAAGATGGAAAAAAAACACTGGTAAAATAGTTTTGAACATTTTAAACCACAAAATGTGCTGTGTAGGGCGCCCTCTAGCGACCACAGTAAAACGGTCTCCATAATCGAATTTCTTATACCACAAAACGCCCGTATCTTAATTTTCAAAGCAATATGTGAAAAAGTGTCCAAAATAATTTGGAAAATCGATATTTTCTTTTAAACTCGATCACCTTGTATCTCGGAAACGGTGCAATTTTGAACATATTTTGACCTCGGGGGTATATGGTCGAGTTTTTTCTGCACCTTTTAAAGAAACCCTGTATATCTTTTGAAATTATTCCCTTCTCTCTCGATCTGTTTCTCTCATTATCTAGGTTTTGAATGAAGACCCTGTTTACAGATAAAAATCAAGGGCAGCATCGTACACGTGGCAGAAGTGAAACATCTTCCAAACTAGAGAATAAGAGAAAGAGAGACTGAGAGAGAAAGGGATAATTCCAGAAAATAAACAGGGTGTCATTAAAATGGTGTAAGAAAATTCGGGAGGTGATAGTACTCCTAAAAATAGTGAAAAAAGGTTCCTATAAGTATAGGGCGGAAAATGCATATTGAGGGGGAGTTAGGGGCACTGATAGGATGAATTTAAAAAACTTTTTTTTTTATCGTTCTGCAGAGGAGGCATTTTTGGAATTTGCCGACAGATGATGTATTTCAGAGAATACTCAAGTATTTTTAATAGGGGTTAGTCTGGGTTACTTTGGGCTTGGCAAAAAATCTGATGTCGCCTTACTTACATCATCTAGTGCACCATGATCTGATTCAAAAAGATGCTGATCATGAGTTTGCGATATTAGTTTCACAAATATGTAAATTGCCGACGCATTAGACTTATACGTCGGAAAATTAAGAGCCTGTGATTTCAGTACTCGAACTCTTCCGAACGTCTAACCTGTCGGCGAATTCTGTATATGCGCGCGAGATTGGGCCTTCTATATTGTTTTCTGTTCTGCCTTGCGCAAAAGAAATCTTCAGCTGTCGATAAAGCATCAACCCTGCAAAGTTTTAAAAACTTCGGTAGATAAATATTTTGTGTCTTTGGATGTATCATATTTGCTTTGTATATAATTTTCATCATCATTCTATACCCGCAATTTATTTTTGTTCCAGGTAAACAGCGGCTGTTCCTACAGAGATGGCTGTTTTCATTTAGACGATGAGATTCTCTTTTCAGTTATGATATCTAGGATAGCATAGATGGATATGTAGATGTTATGCTCTTTGCTGACTAGAATATTGTTTAGTTTGATTCAGTAATAAACATGAGAATTTCGACGTGTCGTTTCATTGGAAATAGGTTTGTTAAGCAAATTCATGTAAATTTGGATTTCATTTATTAATGACAAACAAACGTTCACGAATACGAGACGCCCATGGATACTATGAAGAACAGTAAACATTTGCTAAGCGGCCAAGGTCAATGGTTGCTCGGACCATTTATGAATGAACGACACACGAGATATAGCACTGGTTTGTGTATATACTGTGATAGTGTGTAGACTAATTGTACGATAGTCATCAATGTGATTAACATTTCAATTCTTGAACACAAGAACAACCAGGCCAACTTTTAGCTTATCTGGAAACTGGAAAGGTACCAAATATTATTGTTTTTTTTTTTAAATGTGTACTAAGGGCTGAATAATAGCTGATTGATTTGATTATGTCAATTGACATTTCATCACCAACACAACTTCTCATTCTTCATTCTTATGACTGTAGTGGTTACTCCCTCATCTGTCAGGTCCAGGAAAATCGTAGTATGGTATTCTAGTATATCAGCTGTAATTGGGATTCCATCCACTTTTGATAGAAGGTCTTGAGCTGCACTAGTGAAGTAGTCATTGAATCTATTTATTTTATCAAAGCATCGGTGTGAAATTCTATGCAAAAATGACCAATTTTCCATGATTTCTTATAAAATGGGTAATTTTTGGCAAGTTCAAGATTTTACAGGGTCCTGCAATAGTGCGTCAGGCATCCATAACTCGTATATCATCCAGGTTGGGAATTTCGTTCTTGCGTAGACCCGTACTATACATATGTTTGTATTTCAGGAAAACATTTTCGCAAATACTACAGAGTGGACAAAAAAAATGACGACATTTCTTTTTTTTTTTAAATGGGACACTGTATTTTTTTTGGATATGAAGATCTGTTTCGGTGTTTTTTCCTATGTCCGAAATTTTCATATGATTTGCTTTGATAGTTTTCGAGAAATAAAAAAAAACGTTTTGCAACCTTTCAAAAAATAATTTTGAACATGGTCCTGGGTCTGTTTTTTTCCAGCTCCGCAGTGACAATTCCAATACAGTGAGTCCGGAGATACTCCAACATCAAATGGTTTTTTCTATTTTGTACAGGGTGTCCTGTTGATTCCGAATGTGACAACTTTCAATGCAGTTTTTCTCAAGATTTTCTGACATAGTTGAATTGAACTGAAAAAAAATAATACGCAAGAATGCTGTGTCATTCTTGCGTATTACTTTATTTGGTAGAGTTTGCTCCGTGTTCTGATGATTTTTTTTACCAAAACAAACAGATTTGGGTTTATTAATCATTCCTTGTACTATAGGTGACTATGCTTTAAAAACTGGATCTCATTTTTAGCACATGCAGATAGCTGAGAATTCATTTTTGTCCATTGTTCGATGCACTGTGCGGCGCCGGCGTCGTCAAGCCTTGGCAATTTAGATAAGGCGACAACGTAGCCCAAAAGCGATCCCTCTGACCTCTCCTGTATACCATAGTTCTATTCTAGGTGCTGAGGGAGAACATCACCTAGTTTTAGTATTTTTCACTAAAATCAAAGACCTTGCCAGCGCTGCTGCACTGCTTTTTTCGCAACGTTGTTCTTCCTAGGGTCTATAAGAACTATAATCACCTAAAGAAGCACACCAAGAGATTCCACCAGCGCCATTTGTATCGAAAGAAGTGGGGCTATCACGCAGGTAAAAGCTCACCAGAAAAAATACCATCTTGGCGTAGTTCTAGATCCAGAACCGCTTGCACCTCAACCGGAAAGAATATTGAGACGTCGGAACCTTCCGTCCCCACAAAACGATGACGCAGAGCCCATACCCTTCTTGACACTTGCCTCAGTGGGGACCCGTAACACCCCCTCAGCACCAGGTCCCCCTTAATGATCCGGAGCCTGCGTCACCCACAGCACCAATTAACGATGAGGCCTGCAGGGCAAAATGGAGGCGATGGTTCTCGAAGCCCTGATGATGTCAGGTTCGACCCGCATGCGGCTGCCTCCATCCAGAAGCTGTATTGCTCGAGGAAGGCAGAGGCATTCCGGAGGATAGTTAATCCTGAAGGTGAGCTGTATTGTAACATCCTTAGCAATCTTTTTCCACTGCAGGGAAATTCACGCTCCAATTCTCGAAGAATTGTCTTTTCATGGAGTTGACTTGCCCGTTGGAACCAATGGCCACACTGAGGCGCCAACATAGCGCCTGGGCAGGATGGTATCACATACCGGATACTGAGGAGGGTGCACCCAGACACTTCTGTACACTATTCAGACAGAATTCTGGAGCTGGGATGCATTCCATCCGCCTGGAAAACCGCCATAATTGGCCTGGACCTCAAGAAGAGCAACCCCGATGACCCATCCAACTGAATACCTATCTCTGTCATGGCGCAGCTTTCCCTATCTTGCTTGGCACAATGACTGAACGGCTAAGATACTTCTTCTCGGAAAAGAGGTTTGGCAAGTTTGAAAGCAGCCTTCAGCACAATCTCGTCCTGCAGAGCCATCTGGAGCTGGGGCGCCGCAAAAAACGGACAATTCCAGTGACATAGCTAGATCTCGCAAACGCATTTGGGTTCATACTACATGAACATTTTTTACAAACTCTGATATAGATAAAAGTCAAGCTGTTCACCAACCTGTACAGCAACTGCACAGCCACAGTCAGAATCACCACTGGCACGATTGATCCGTTCCCAATCTAGGCAGTGGTACGACAAGGATATCCTCTCTCGCCGGTCATATTCAACTTGGCAAGCAATGAGAACAATTCTTCAAACAGCCGCCCGAAGACAGCTGGGCTGTGACATTAGTGGGGTAAGGACATCTATTCTTGATTTTGCAGACGACCTGGTCATCGATCCTAGCCTGTCGTGGCCGAGACTGCGGACCATCGCAATGCGCTTCCCTCCATCTGGACTGCATGTGCCCTGAAGATAAGTATCTGGACGCGTCCTTCCAGATTCAGCTCCGGCCGACCAGGAGGCATACCAACATCCGACAGACACCACACAAAACCATTAAACGGAGGACGGCGGAGCTTTGTCTTGTTGACGAGTCCCTCCTTGTCCCACGTCAAAAGATTGATTGCTACGTTTTAGCCATATCCATAAGTCAGCATTTGAGCCGCTTGACCGCTTTATCTCAGCTGCCTTCAAGATGTGGAGAAACCTCCCGCAGCGTGCCCCTGAACAGCTTGCTGGCATCCAATCATTGACCGACCTTGTCGACGTGAGCTTGGTGGTCCAGTCTTTCCGCTTGATGACCGTTCCAGAAGCCACTGTCCAACAGCATGCAACCGCCCAACTGACAGAAGTGGTCACCCTTCACATTGGTTGTCATCCAGTTCCCAAAGAGTGCTACTTATCAGGCGACCTTGCAGGCGAATCAGCAAGCGATGGGGGCGACATCTCATCGCTCTGGACTAGAGCCCGCAATTCAACCAGAGGTTTCCCAAGGCGCATCTTCCTCCAATGAACTGAGAGCTGCAATCATCACCACTGCCCAGCGTCCTTGAGTTGAGTCTGCTCTACAGGTATCATTGTCCTTCATCTTCCACACAAACCAGATTTGTATAAAGTTTTCAAGGCATGAACTGGCACGAGTTACTGCTGAGGCACAGCTCAACGAGGTAGTGGCTGTGCACAAAGCCAGTCCTTCTTCGGAGATCTGAGGGGTGAGTTTGCCCGGGATGGAAGGGACATCTCGCCCCTCTGGAGAAAAGCGACATGCATCCAGGCGCCTAGGCAGGAAGTTGGTGTTGGAGTGGGTGGCCGATTGCGAGGAGTTCCTGAGATGGACGTGAGAGTCTTCCCTGAAGACACCGATCAGCAACCTGCACATGCGCAGGCTCAGCGGCAAGCCTAACCAGGGAATTTCTGCGAAAGGAATTGGAGGGGCGGAACCATCAAGCAACGGTCTTTTTGTTTATTATTGGTGCATGGAATCCAGATAAAACCTTAACAAGTAGGTATCATAACAAAGCTTATGTGGAAATTCCAGACAGAAATAGGAAAAGTAGCCATTAGATCAATCGAAAAACCAAAGGTGGAAACATTTCCTGAATCTTGCATTGCTCTTTTTATTAATTTGCGTTTTTCAGATCTGCACTGATCCGGACCTTTGTTGGCTTGGCTCATTTCTTGTTTGCCGTTGCGGCTTATTATAATAAGCTGCAGTAGCAAACAAAACAGAGACATGCCAAATATCAACGCCCGACAACTAGTATGAAGTTCACACATCGCTTAACATTTTCAATATAATCAAAAAAAATTGTAGCAGTATGATCGATATCGTTCATGCGAACTACCCGGTTCTTAGAACATTTGTTAGACCAAAAAGGCACATTTGTCTCTTGAGTTGGAGTTTCATAATCGAAACTTTAGCTTGTCTAATATCAATATCGACGCCTTTCTCGAAACAAAGAATAATTATGAGATCAATATTCTGGTTTTGAACTAATAAAACATGGACTTTGGACAGATGAACGCAATTGGAACCTCAATTTCCAAATTGTTCATAAGCTGTCCAGATTGAATTATTGTATTGTATAAAAATATTCGTTGTAGCAGAGCTTCAAAACAATTTTATTGATTGCATATAAATTATGTGACGTTTTTAACAAGACTTTTATCATTAATTTACCCAAATTGTTGCTATTTTCAGATTCGACCTTGCTCAATTATTCTGTAATTCCTGGTTCTTGCAATATTTGTGACATTTGTTAACATCCATTTGTCACATCTATTGCAAGCGCAAGGGGTTTAAAAAATGCGTCTGATGTCCCTTTTGATTCCTGGAACCCATGTTGTTTTGGTAATTAGGAGTTTGAGGTTTGTAAGTTGAACAGAAACTTTTTTCTTCACAATTTTCTTTCGATAGACTCGGCAACAGAGAGATAAAATGGTAGTTGGATGGATTATCCGCGTCACCACCCTTATACAGGGGGACCACCAAAGCCATCTCTAGACATGACGGAAAAGTGCCAGAAGACCTTGAATGAACAGAAAAGGCAGCATCTGGTTAGGAACGTAGTATCTTCACTGATACACGCCATCATCTCCACTTGATTTTGATTATATCATGCAGAACCTCGAATATTTTGCCAGCATCAATTGGAGTGAACCAGAAGGGATCTGGAATGGAGACATATCTCTGAGAAAGCCAGCGGTCAAAGTTAAAGTTCGAAGGTAAAAACCTAATCCCATTACAAGATAAAGGACATGGAGCCAGCAGTAATGGCGACATCTTTCAGGTGTTCCAGGTCGCTTGGGCAGAGTACTATTCCACAGGCCACCGAGACTTTGGCTACCCAGCTCGCGACCCTCCAGTAGTATGTGGCTCAACTTTCCTACCTGATGCGGGAAAACCCCACTCGTCTTGAGGAATTTCTGGAGTTGCTCGCCGAAGCCGTTCAATCTCACGGGAGAATCAGCTGCAACGAACCCGCTCAGTAACATCAGACGCTGATCCAGTTTTTGGTTTTTGCTTGTACCGTACCATATCAAGTTTGGCAAAGGGTCGCGTCGTTGCAAGCAGCCCTGCTTCTACAGCCCACGTCACCCTCACTGGCCAGGAAAACTAGTTTCGCCGCTGGTGTCCACAACACCCACCACCGGCTCATGTTCGGATTTCGGCTTTTCGAATTGGATCGCAAGGCTGGCTGCAGTCGCTTTTGGTTGATTCCGGATGTCCATTCAGTCACGTAAGTTCTCTCCCCGTTTGTCAGCCAAGCACAGCCCAGGCCTTGCACCAGTGACTCACTCTTTTAGCGTCGCCTCGAACAAAGCGAAAGCTCTTTCCGCCAGGCTTATCAGCCACCTCTGGAAGAATTCACTCAGGTGGAGAACTGGCAACATTGAGCAAACTGCTAGTCCAGCACCAGATCGTCACTCATACAGTTTTTGCCCGTAATCCTCGGCTCATATGTGAGCGCCTCGTAGCCGCCAAGAAGGATTTCGATTTCCTGCTAGACCTTGCGGTCATCCACTCCTCTCTCAGCCAGTGAGCCAGCCCCGACTTGCACATGGTCTCTAAAGCAGCGCTCCACTGGGGACCACTGCCAGTTAAACACCTGCACACGACCAGACCGCTACACGCTGCCGATCATCGAAGACTTGCTCGAGGACGCCAGAGGTAATGTTTTCAGCGCCATCGACCTTCACAGGACCTTTTACCAAATACTGGTCGCACCTGAGGGGAGGTCCAGAAGACTGCCTTCACAACCCCCTTCGGCCTTTTCGAGTTCATACCAAAAATCACGTCCCATGACATCCTTGTCGTTTCGACTGACCACGACTTCCATCAACGACATCCACAGGCTGCTCCTCGAAGCAATGCGAGACGCCCTCCTAAGCGTAAGTTGGGACAAACGACAGACCGCCAAGTCTTAGATAATTTTTGCAGGCTACCAGGTCTCAGCCAGTGGGTTCCGCCCGCCCAAGCACAAAGTCCATTCCATCTCGGACCCGAAACCAGTCGACTCTTCTCAGCTCAGGCGTCTCATCGGATTGCTGACAGGGGTACTGAAAGGTTCGACCAAGAAGTCGAAGAAGTCCGAAGCCGACGACTCTTTTCAGTGCTGCAAGTCCAACATTATAGCTACGACAGCCACCTTTTCTTATTTCTGCCAGCACCAGCCGCTCGCTCTCCGCACTGACGCGTTCAACACTGCCGTAGGCGCGGCTCTGGACCAGCAACGTGCTGACGGTACCTAAGAAGCTGCCCAACCTCTGGGTTCTTTCTTTCGGAAGCTTCCAGATACCGAGCAATGCTACTCCACATACGACAGGGAGCTACTTGTTATCGCCGCTGCCATCAAGCCCCTTCAGCGGATATGGATTTCAGGCCTTTCACGGTATCCACCGACCCCCGGCCGCCCACTCACGCCCGTCTCACGTCCTTTCTTAGCGTGTGGAAAAAGCACCATCGAGGCAATGCAGACACTTGTATTCATCGCGCAGTTCGACGTCCGCTTGGTGTAATCGCCGGGCGAACTAAACGTCGTAGCCGTCGCCCTCTGTGGAAGTGGTCATTCTGACAACCACACTGGACTACACTACCATCAGCTCCAGTCATTGAACGGGCAGCTGCCGCATTTCCTGGACTTCCCTCGCTACAAGGTCCACAAGTTGGACATCGAAGGTTGCCCACTCTACTACGCTATCATGTGTCAAGCTGCGCCGCCATACTTTCAACGTCGTCTATGTCACATTCCAGTGGCCGTTTTACAGCGAAGCGTCTCTCCGAGAAATATTCCTGAACCAGCCTTTGCTAGGATAACATGCTTTGGGCCAAACAGTGTCAACGTTTCAAGGTGCACCGCCACAACCGGGCCAAGTTGGGCATTTTCACCACCATCGGGCCTCGATAGTTTTGATCACATACACTTGGATCGTATCAATTTACACATGGGTTAAGGTTTCGAGCCTTGCCTTACCATTTTCGGGCAATATACATCCGTTGGTCCCAGGCGATTCCTATCCAGGACATGAAGGCGTCAACGGTTGCCCGCGCCCTTACGAAAGGATGGATCTGCAAGATACTGGAACGGCCTAACTGAGCCTTACACCGGAAAACAAAGAGTCATCAAGCGTTTGAACTACCTCGACTCTTTCGCCTTTAGCGTCAATGAAATGATTTTTGGCACCTTTCTGAGAATCCTCAGGGAGTTCGTCCTCCGTTTCGTCGCCAAGCATAGGTGCGTATATGCCCTGTTTCAATTTCCAGTACGTCTCACAGAAGCCTCCGATTTTCAGAGCCTCGAACAGCTGTGACTTCGTCTTTTCGGCGTGTTAGCCAATCGAAGCAAGGATACATCGGGCGTCTTGCAACCGTAAACTGGCAGTCATCACCGCCGTTACCAGTGTTACCACAACAGTCGCAGCACTCCGTTGCCTTCATTATTCAAGGTATGTGTTGCTTGAGACGATCCTCACGACGAAAGCAGATCTCACTTTTTCTCCTTTTTTTCTAGAGTTGAGCGATTTTGGTCCAGCCGGTCAGAAGAAACACCGCTACCTGAGTCTCGACGTACTCCGCGCCAATTTTGGACGAATAAAGTTAACGACCAACGCCGAGAGCCAGAAACTAGAACGACACTTGCTAAGCAACTTCATGTGATGGCGTTTGTTCTTCAGTCGCCGACTCAGCCGTTTTTTTAATTATTGTAAGCTCACTGTGAAACTGCTGTTACAAATTGAATAATAAACACATTATTCCGCCTGTTTCAATCAGCAAACCGCTGTTTCCCGGCTTTTACAGCAAAAAACACGCTCTCTTGCAAACGTATGTTATTTTGATCTTGAAGTACGTGAATAAAATACATTGATCAATGACACCTTGGTGTCATCAATCAATGATAAAATATCCACATTGAAACTCAAGATACATTCTGTAATTTATCATGTAGACGTCTCCACTTTTTATCGGAGAAAAGTGTTTTATAGGCATTTTGAACACAATCAACTGGAACATCATCTATATTTTTGAATACTCCGCTTATAATAACAGCTGGAAGTGATACTAGCAACAATGATGCATGACTTCGCAACGTTGGTGCCAGGGCTTCTCGTACTTCAATGTTCTAGAAATAGATTCAAAGGAGTCATACGCTTATTTCCAAAAACTGTTGCCCAAGTTTCGTTGACTATAGAGACCACAATATTAACGTTGCTTCATTAAAAAGAATACACTTTTACATGGTGGCAACTAGTATTGTCCAATAACTCAATTCATGCAACCACGCCTTTTCAACTCCTCCAGCAACAATAACCCATACCTCATGTTGACTCCTCACTCACTAAGAGGAAATAGGTCGGCCCAGAAATGTAAGTAGGACACTACTTTTTGAGACCAGAAGACCTGTCGCATCACTATGAGGAGGAAGTTGTAGATAATATGGAGGTGATTAGAGTTTGAGGAGTGTTATGGATAAAATGTTTCAAGATGCAATATGAATATGTTTATTGTTTTATGTTAACAACGAGAGTGCTCATTTTTATTACAGTTTACAATCATTCATTGGGATACAATTGAAAACGAAAAAGGTCGAATATACCTACCATTTCCTCCTGGCATGTTCCCTCAACCGACAATACAGGGAACTCTGGGTAACCTGGTGTCCAGGCAAAACCTGGGGCATCAGGGACCAGCAACACTCCCCGCTCTGAGGTTCCAATCTCAGACAAATGCGTCACAAAAAAGCCTGGGCGCTTCGGGGTCCCTGAGGTAAGACACAGTACCTAAACTGGGGAAATCCACAAAAAAACTCTGGCCGCGCTAAGAATAGTTATCACTCACTGACGAGGTAGCAATACTAGTCATAGGCAAGCACACCAAAACGTTATCAGAACTGATGCAGACAGCCCTGACCATCGTAGAAGATTGGTGCAGGACGTTGAACCTGAAGGTGAATTCTGATGAGAAAAACCTCACTGATCAGTTTCAAGAGGAAACGGAATACAGAGGGTCAGTTTAAACCCATGTTTTCCGGACAAGAGCTACAGGTGACATGAGAATTGAAATACCTGGGCACCATCCTAGACGGCAGACTCTCGTGAAACTCACACCTCCAGAAAAGAAGTAATCGAGGAAAATCCACAGTTATGACAACAAAAAGAGCGGTAGGCAAAATCTGGGCTGTACTGTTCTGTGGTAAGACCAACACCACGGCTCTGTTGTCTGGTCGCCAAAAATCGAGCAACGTCAGGCAGCCACAAAACTGGAAAAAGTCCAGAGTCAGCATATCTTTGTATAACTGGAGTCATGAGAACCACCCCAACGCTTGCTGCGGACGCCATGCTTAACCTCCTGCCATTGGAATCACTAAATCCTCCATCAGAGGCTGTCTGAACTGTTTGTCCAAAAAACCACAGGAAGCATGGTGGTGCCATTTTTCAAGACTCAGACACAGTGAAACAAATATGGCAGATGCATTGAATTTCAACCATCATTCACTCAAAGTCTACTGAACCTCACAAGAAATCAGCTTAGGAAAGTAACACGGAGTTGAACAGGTCACTTCAACCTGAGAAAACATTATGCATACCATGAGCCTCTTCAACGATGGACGCATATGTAGGCTCTGCGATGAAGAGAGGAAACAGCCCCACATATCGTCTTTGAAGGTGAGGCATTGACGCTTTGGAGAATGGGAAATCTACACCCATTTCTCAAAATTCAGACACAGTAGGAAGAGTCAAAAACCTTATTCGACTGAAAGACAGACACCGAGAAAACACAATAGGCCCTTCAGAGGCTTCGGTGTCAGAGAGAATACTCCGGAAACTTGTTACGCCTTAGTATCAGTAACCAGTGATCAGTGATACCTACCATCTAAGGGGGTATCTGAGCTGTGTAATTCCTATTTAGTAATACGCCATCCTTATTTACATTCCCCACCTCTGATGCTGAATATACTCCAGCAATATTGGCCGAGGGCCAATAAAAACAAAAATAGTAGATATTGGACAAAGAAATTTCCCCTATCATCAAAATAATAAAAATAATGATGAGATAAGCTTGGCAATGCAGCATAGAAATGAAAAATCAAACGTGTTACCTTTTCTCCGTTTTTAGCAGATTGATAGTTGACTTGACTTAACTGACTCGACACTTTTGACAGTGACATTGACTTTTTGATTTGATAATAACAATAATTTATAACAGTTGATTGTTCTTAGATTGGGGCATTGGGGCTTGTTTATTGAAATTGAGAAAATTCATTATTCTCAATCATGAATAATCAACTTCAAGACGAGAAAAAGGACACTGATGTCGTCGGCGTCGGCACTTTGGGTCAAACTCTCAGTGAGATTTTCCTAAAACTGGAAGATTACCAGCCGACAGTAAGTGGAGTAGAAACCTCGCCCCAAAGTAGTGTTTCAATTTTTAGATACCTGACGCTGTCACCGCCTATTATCTGAGAACTTCTGGACTTGAACCTAAAGATCCACGAATTCTTCGACTGATTGCCATTGCAGCTCAGAAACTCATTACCGATATTGCCAACAGTGCTTTGCAGTATCATGAATTACGAACTGCCAGCAGTCAAAGTGAGGGTTCAAAGGTAAAAACCGATTTTCACCGTTTTATTAATATACTACTAGCTAATTATTACAGGCAGATACTGTCGAATTTTCCATTTATTGTTTTGAAAAAATAACAAAGACTTGTCGAAATTGAGAAATTTTGTTGAAATTTTCAGGCTGCCGAGGACGAAAAATTATGTCTCACTATGGAAGATCTCACGCCAGCACTTGCCGAATTGGGAATCGTACCTTACAAACCCCATCATCACGTTTAAATGGGTTCAGTACGTCTACTATTGGACTAATAATGAAACATTCATGTTTATCAATTCATTCTCACCTTTGAATAAATAATTTCTCTTGAAAAACTTGGTTTCATTCAATTAACTGGTAACAGGTAACCTTGTACTTGATCGGCAGATTTGAGATATGGATCATACGTATCAAAAAACCAGCTTGCAATTTAGCAGTACTAAGAATAAAAAATATCGATCTAGGTATGGCAAGACGTAATTATCGACAAATGTTTCATTCAAATGGCAATCAAAGTGATTCACTCACTGACCTCTAAAAAATTAGAGGTCAGTGCATTTACTCCAGAAACGGTGCAGGTGCAGTTGCAGTACGATTATTTCTGCTAGCTAGAGCGTCTCAGTAATGTGGGGGAAACAGCTGATAAGCAAAAATGTCAATTCCGTTGATGGAAATTGCAAAGTCACAGTTTATAATGCAGTTCTGTGTGATTATCGAATGTTCGTATACCTATATATGTAACAATAGGCGATTTATCGCTTTGGTCATACACAGAAGGATCTACAACGGGTAGTTATAACGTTACAAGTAAGTAAACAAACTACAAAATTCTGATAGTTATATGAACAATGGAAGATGTTGACAGCAGTATTATTGAGTCTTGCTATCAAGTTCTATGATTATACCTAAATTACATTTCAATATAATATCCAGCTTGAATACCAGATGCCTTTTTTGGTACCCACAGGTGGTCTTATTCTTGATGTGATGGCGGAGTTTTTTTTGAAGACTGATGTGTTACCGGGTTGAACAGCCAAAAGGAGTCACTTTTTTCCAAGGGGTACAGTTGATGTGGAAGTTTGTTTCAAAGTTGAAGAAACCCAAGGCTAATCGTCACCAATGCTAGAGATTTGGCCAGAGAAATCATCAAATCAGCAGAAAGGGCTGGAAATTCTGAGAATGGAACCACACGGTCAACTCATTACCCAAAAAGTGAACAAATTCGCACGGACGAGGCTCTTTTGGGCCAGCAGCAATGGCGACATCTTTCTGGCGTTCCAAGTCATCCTGCCTGGCGCGAAAAAACTAAGCTCGTCTTGAGGAGCTTGATGGAGTTTCTTGACGCATTCGTTCATTCACTAGGGAGCCTCAGCAGCAACTAACACGCTCAACATCAGGCCCAGATCCAGTTTTTTGTTTTTGGTGGTACCATATCAAGTTTAGCGCAGTCGCGCCTCGATGCAAGCAGCCCTGCTCCTACAACCCTTGTCATCCCGACTAGACTAGTTTCTCCGATGGTGTCGACGGCACCCGCACCGCCGGGAAATTCGGTCTGGTTTTGGTAAATTCCAGATCAGTATTCTCCATTTAGTCACGTGTGTTCTTTTCTAGGTTGTCAGCCAAAGACCACCTGATTCTTCAAGCAGCCAATGAGTCGTCCATCACCACCTTCGGACCACACCGACTAGTTTTGTACATTAGTTTGCGACGTCGGTTCCAGTGGCTTTTCACCACCGCAGACATAAGCACCGCAATCCTGGAAGACGACGCCATCAAATAGCACGGCCTGGTTAGCGACCCTCAGACCGACTAACCAATTAGTCAATCGCTTGCACTGTAGAGCCAACACAAGCAACACACTGTTAGCATCGTCTTGAACATAGCCGTGCCCGAAAGCCTTTTTCTCTAGGCCTATCAGCAACTTCTTGACAAATCCACGCAGAACACGTTTTCACCTGGAGAAATGAAAAACTTGAGCGACCTGCCAGTCCAGCGTCATGCACGGACAATCAGCTTTTGCTTGTCCTGAGTGCCTCGCAGCCGCCAATAAAGAATTCGATTTCTTGCTCGACCGAGGCATCATCCACCCATCTCACAGTCAGTGGGCAGTGGGAGGTTGATGCGCCACTGGTAACATCCGCCAGTTGAATACCTGCACTCGAATAGATCGCTACTCGTTGTCGATTACCGAAGACCTGCTCCAGGACCCCAGAGGTAACGTTTTCGGCTTCACAGGACCTTCCACTAAATACCGTTCGCTCTTGAGGATGTCCAGAAGACTGCCATGACAACACCTTTTGGCATCTTCGAGTTAATAAAGGGATACCTTTGGGTTAGTCCACAACGCAGCACAGACTATTCAGCGAATTAACAATCACGTCCTGCGTGAAATAGACTTCGTCCCTGTTCATTAGGATGACATTCTTGTCGTTTTGTCTGACCACCATCAACGACAACTGCGCCTGCTCCTCGAAGCCTTGCGAGAAGCAATTGGGACAAATGCCAGATCGCCAAGTCTCAGATAATTTTCGCAGGCTACCAGGTTTCAGCCATTGGGTTCTGCCTGCCCAAGGAAAAAGTCCAGACCATAGACGTATAACTAAGTTATACGTCTATGGTCCAGACCATCTCAGATTACTCGAAGCCCGTCGACTCTTCCCAGCTCAGGCGTTTCATCGGAATGCTGAAGTTCTACAGGCGTTGCTTTCCTCACGCAGCGTCTCTGCAGGTGCCTCTGACAGGGTTGCTGAATGGTTCAGCCAAGAAGAAGTTGAAGCACAGCTCAACCTTCAAGGCCGACGACTCTTTTGAGTGCTGCAAGTCCAGCAAAGCTGCAGCAACAACCTCTTCTTATTTCTGCTAGCATCCCTGGACCAGCAATGTGCATTATCCACAGGCCAACGACATTCCGGAGGTGCCTTGTACCCGCTCGCTGCCGTTGGTGCCCCAGGCTTACGGACCACTTTCAAAGAAGACATCAAGGCCTCACCTGCCAAAATGGTTGTTGTCACTTCTTTGAGAATCTTTGAGGAGTTCGTTCTCCGTTTCCTGAGGATTTCGTCCCCGAGCAGAGGTGCGTATTTGCCGCAATCCACCCCGTTCCATCTTCCAGGACGTCTCGCATAAGCCTTTCATTTTCACAGACTTGAAAACCTGTGACCACGTCTTTCAGCGTCTTTCAGCGTTGTTCAAAGCTACCGCCATACCTATGTTTGGGACTAAGCATTGACGGTAGATGTCCCAAGGAATAAGAATCAAGCCTATTTCACGCGTTTAAGCTTGCTGCAGCCTATATGTTTTCAGTAAACTTGCGGACATACCTTCGTGGATTAACGCCTCTTTGTGAGGCATTTGGACATAGATCAAGATTCCAAGAAATTCACTGTTTAAATGTAAGTCCGGTTTTCAGGTCGATTTTATTCTAAATTCACTTTGAACTAGGTGATTGGGGCTTCTCAAGAACGTCTACCAACGGAAGCTGTTCAGATATTGATATTTATGAGGAAATGACTCTATCAGAAGAGAACATAAGGAGTTTGACCACAGTATAGAAGATTGTGATGATATTATCAAGTCTGGTGAGTACAACTTTGGTTTGGATGTTTGACCAAGAGAGGAATGAGTATCGATGTGGAAACGTGGGAGGGAATTGATCACAGCTTTCATCGGTTATCTGTATTATAAAACAAGATAACAGATGTTAGCTGTTGACCAAAACTACTCCACATGTCGACATAATATTACCAAAATATAGAATTTAACTTTTCTGAATTATTAAGCGTATGCCAAAAGACACAATAAAATATTGAGTGTTACCAACAAATTTCTAATAAATTTATATAGACGATTGATTTCGGGGTCACCATCAGGAAGTCTGCATTCTAGGGCATTCTTCAGAAATCTGCTTCACTATTTGGTTTTCACCACATTCGCAGAGAGGGTCTGCTATCTTGCCTCATTTATGTAACAAGTATGCGCATCTACCGTGTTGGGTTCGGATTCTGTCTAAGGTGGAACAAATTGTACTCTGAGCTTCGTATTCGCAGACTTGATGTTCAAGTGGAAGCATGTTACCTCTGTCTTGCTGTCGTTAGACCGAAATTTATATTTTCGTAAATATTTTCCTACTTCCTCCAGATCGGCTGATAGGATCGTCTTTGTCTGTCAAAATGTATTGCCTGATGTGGTTAGGGCCCAGTCGTTGACATAGGCGTTGACGCGGTTCGCAAGCCACAGGACCACACAGAGTCATCAAGTGTCTGCACGACCCCAACTTTGTCGTTGACGTTAACGGGGTCGTAAAAACGTCTTTTTCGAGCCAATTGAAGCCAGCATACCTCGCGCAAGCCATCTTGGAGCTTCTAGCCGCCGTTACCACTACAGTCGCAGCACGAACAACCAAATTGGACTCCGTTGCCTTCATCATTCAAGGTACGTGTTGCTTGTGACGACTCTCACGACAAAAGCAGATTTTACCCCGTCTTCCTTTTTTCTAGACTGAAGCGGTTTTGGTCCGGCCGGTCAGAAGAGACACGCCACCCGAATCTCGACCCTCTCCACACCCCGCGCCAAATCTAGACAGATGATGGAGGAAGTTGACAACCAACGCCCAGAACCAGGAACAGAACGACACATGCTAAGATCAATGCAAAGCAACTTTTTTTATCATTATAATAAAGACTATGACCATTCATCAGGATACAATTAAAAAAGAAATAGTTTGATCATACCCATTATCTTCCCCCTGGCATGTTTCTTTTGACGCGGTGAGGGGGCTTGTGCGCCTCCAGGAACCTTGTGGCTATTCCGGTGGTAATTCTAGGACTACTGGTATAGGGCCACCCATTTCGGACAGACCTAAGGAAAAAAGACGAGCTAAAAACATGCAAAAACAAAACAATGTTTATAAACGGTCGGCTACGTTATCAAAAGTGAGTCTCAATCTCGATTCCGATCAGGTGGAAGCCCCGGTGCCAACAACCCCAAGCCAACGCTGGCCCCGCGGATTTTAGGAAGGGCCAATCACACGTTTGGACATCTGAGGCGTTACCAAACTTCGATGCAACGCAGGGGCGTCATCAATCTCCGACAACAAGTCCTCCACTGAGAATCAGAGAAACAAGGATGCAAACCATCGTCCCAGTGTAACAGCCATCAGTTCGTGCATCAGCAACATCCTCCTGAACAAGATGTCTAATCGGGAGGAAGGGGGGGGGCAAAGCCAGGGAAGAGACTGTTAGTTCTTTGATGCGAAGGACAAACGCATCCAGTAATAAAACCATCTCAACGGACAATACAGAGAACAGGGAAACCTGGTGCCCCGCAAAGCCCGGCGCATAAGGGACCAGCAGGACCTCTGTCAAAACACCCGCTTCAAAGAGGGGATGCTTTGAGAAAAACACATCAACCCCAGATAAAGTTGCCACAAAATAGCCGGAGCTCTCCAAATGTCTGAGGTAAGACCCAGTATATATGGCAGTATAATGGCTATCACTCCAAAGAAATATTCGGGGAAAACTCTGAGGATCAATGTAGAGTCCTACAACAAATTTTACTCCGGAACTGGTCCTTATTTCATGGATGGCACACGCAGGTTCAAGGCCAGGCCCAAGCCCTTTCGATGGAACCAATCTTGGGATTGACCTGACCAACAAGATAGTGCCAGTCGTGAGGGCTGCCGTCTGAATACTCACAAAATCCGCGGGAGTCAAGAAGCCAGTACAGGCTCTCCAACTCCTTCTTATCCAGATTGTGGGGCTTAGGGCAGAGGACTGGAGATTTTTCAGCCATATGACTAACAGTAAGGGAATGACTCGCATAATCGATCTTGATGACAGATCTCTGAGAGAACTGCACAACCGAATCCTCGGGCCTATATATTTTGGACTTACGCAATCAACCTTCAGACTTTCAAAGAAGGATACCCTCAATGCTCAAGCTTATCCAGATAAACCTTCAGCACAGTAAAGCAGCAACAGCTGCCCTTTGGCGAAGAATACACGGCGTCCACCAGGCAGATATACAATCTGCTAGAACTAGAATATCGACGCTATGAGAAAAAAGACGCGGAAACTTTTAAATGTGGCTGAAAGAATCGGAGAATGGTATGAATACCACCATGACTCCGACCATATCTATTCAGGAGATAAGGGCAGCCAGAAGGTTTACTTGAAGAAAGTTCTGCAGCGAGGTCGAAAAAACCTCCAAAAAAGCACGCCAACAGAAAATCGTCCCTTCCACCAGTGAGTACAATAAAGAAGCCCAACGGTGAATACACTAGAACTAGCGAAGGAACCATCGAGGCATTACTCTCCGACCTGACTATAATCAACTCGCAACCGGGAACTAACTCCCTATCTCCTAGAATTCCTATGAATAGAAGAACAAAGGATAACTATAGGCTATAGCACGACAAATTGTGACATATGATAAAATTGAGTACATTATTCGAACCATACAAAGCACCCGGATGTGATGGCATCATCTGCAGCAGGGCAAAACTCAACCCATACCGATACTTAAGTTTGATGGGAACAATGTCGATTTTGTTTTCACAGTATCGTTACGTCCCATTGCAGCGAACCTAAAAACTTGAAATATATTTCCATTATTTTCTCTTGGTCACATCAGTCACAGATTTTTTTCCTGGTTCTCCATGATGAATACTTTACGAAAACTGGCACGTTGTCGCTAAAAATGAATCACCCTGTACATACTGACATACAGGCTGACCCGACAAAATACGACAAAAAAAGGAGTGGCAGGGAACATCAAAACTAACATTTTTGTCTATCAAACATCTGCAAATGAGTCGTTTGGACTGTAGAGGAGAAAAATATTTGGTACTTATTATTTAGCGCATTAATTGAATCACTGTTAACATACTTAAAATTTTGTTTGCCAAATAATAAATTTTACGACGATCCCAAGGTAGGAATTTTTCGGAATGTTGTCGATCAAGAAGTTCTTTTGCCTCCTAAAAATAAACAAAAATAGTTTTTTTGATGTCCCTTGATTGGCACACCTTGAAGTTTTTCGGTATTTTTTAGGAACAATGAGAGAATTCAAGCTGCAGTAACAACAAAAAATTTGACGAACCAGGAGAAGCAGCATTGGTAAACAAAATGAAAGTTGACATTTCCTGGAATCTTGTATCGCTATGTATATTAATATACATCTTTCAAAAGCCGGGAATAACTCTTCACTAATCCTGTGTTCGCTCGCAGCAGGTGCAAGCAATTTTAAACTGTGAATAACTTCCTTGAAAAAAAGGTTCATTTGCATGATAATTGATTAAAGACTTTGCACATTCGCCATCCTGGACAGAAAATTATAGACATCGAATTTACCAGATTCTTTTTTGGTATTTCGCCACACCCTATCAAAATCACTTAGCTAATCAAACCAGTGCTTTTTTATTTTAACCTTTATTTGTCAACTGAAAAATAGCCTATTAGTAAGTAACGATACCTATTTATGTCAAACGTTTCGAAAGCGAGTCAGTTACCGTCGTCAGTGGAACCAGAAAAAGATAAATACGAGCAAATTCAAAACATTATTTTTGATTTGATGGGTTTTGTGAGTGATTATCAGCAAAATTAGATTTTGTGTATGGATGACACAAAATGTCACTTTCATCAACCTCACAAAACAAAACGCCGATCATCGATCAACGACTATGATCGATGACGCCAATATGTATCAAATTTGAGCCTTGGCTGATGGCCAACCAAGACGCAGTTTAATTTTCCAGTCCACATGAGCGTTCGGCTATTCTCGGTGTCTGTGTATTTTTTGGGTATTTTCGTCAAGCTTAACCGCCATAAGGACAACTCCAACCAGCAGTCCAGATGTATTTCTGAATTTGAACGGTGCCTAAGCGTTTAAATCAGCATTTCATTAAAAATGTTGTAGCTTAGATCTTATAAGAAGAAAGATAAGGGATAAATGAAAAAACAAAATGTTTAAAATACGTTTGAGATTACAGCCAGAAGTATGTAGACAAAATTATCCGCCCCAACTCAACAACCAAAAGATGTTTTAAAGTTGCGACAAAAACATTTTTACCGTTGTAAAATGTTGTTAAAACAAAAAATGTTGATGATCACAATAATTCAAAAAAATCACAATACATTTATACACAAACTGGTACAAAATTCATAAAAATAGGACAAAACATAAAAAAGTTATAAAACATGAAACTTGTACAGCAAACGGTTTGTTACGTATCAATAGCTCCTGCAATTTCCAATGTAGTGATTCAATTCAAATTTGGAATATAGCCAAAAATGTCAACATCAATGAGACAACAGATTATGAAAATAAGTACCGAAAATCATCCCTGCTCCCTGGATTAAGATGATGTATCCAAATTAAGTTATGATCTATCCTCTTTGTCTTTCATGACGATATGTGAAATCGATTGGTCAACACCCTAGATCGGATATCTTGTTGTTTATTACAGATATCCGAAAAAGGGTGTTATCAATTATTTCTCACTTCAATATCCATGGGCAGGTAAAAAAAGATCATTTGAAATAGATTTTTGTAAAAAGTGAGCTTAACTTCAGATTAGGCTCAGGTCCAAACTTGATGTGAATGCATAATGTTGGGTACTACAAATGAAAAAATGATGACAAACTTGAAAATCGTTGCGTTAAACCCACGACAACAGGATGGGTCCTGTGGTCTCTTACAAAATTGACGTACATATAACAAAAATATGTTTATCTTCACCAAAAAAAGCGTCCCGTTTTCTTTCACGTTATTCATATAATTAAAGACGGTTTACATAGTGGTTCGAATTTGATGGTGTCAAGTTGGTAACTGTCTTGAAGCTATTATTATGGTGCAAACAACTTCAATGCACACAAAAAATATTTTTTTATAAAAACTTCAAAGTTGATGTAGGAGAGCTATTGGACAATTTGGAAATTGAAGTTCAAAACGCGATCCGCTTTCCGAGGTTTATAATTCATGAAAAAATGTAGTTCAAACCAAAATTTCAATTTCACAATTTTTTGTGCATACAACTGATGTAGCAGAGCTTGGCAAGTAGTTGACTATTATTGTATAGCCAAGTCTCCAGACAACTCTATTTGCCAATCACAAGACAAGCTCCACGTTGTGATTAGCCACCTTGACAAACAGATACTCACATGCATATCCAAATCAAAATGAGGAAATGCAACTCATGTTCCACATCCAATTAGGACGTTCTCTAAACCCCTTGTATTTCAACAGATGAAACAAATGTTGCATACAACAGTAACAGATTGATAATAGGCTTTGTGGCTTGGTTGTGAGGTGCGATCTTCCTGTAACTGTGGGAAGAAAAGTTATTTCTGAAAACTCACAGATTTAGGAGGTCCCTGTATTGAAATATCCAATGCGATGTTTATTGAACCATTTGCTCTTGGCACAAATGTGTAAATTGATCTATCAAGTTACACAAATGCCCCAAAAACCAGAAGCTCCAGATTTATGTGTTTGGTTGTAAAGTGCGATCTCTCTGTAGCTGTAGGAAGAAAAGTTATTTTGGATAACTCAAACATCTAGGAGGTTTCTCATCGTTTCCATATAATATGATGTTTATGGAACCCCTTGCTCATGGCGCAAGTGTGTAAATTGATCGTACAAGTTACACAAATGCCAGTTACACTAGAGCCAGAAATTCCAAATTATTGTGTTTGGTTGTGAAGTCGGATCTCTCTGTAACTGTGGGAAATAAAGTTATATTTGAAAACTCACACATTTAGGCGGTCTCTCATCCTGAATTGCCCTTGCGACGTTTAAACAACCCTTTGCTCTTGTCGCAAATGTGCAATTTGATCTTACAAGTTACACAAATGCCCCAAGAAGCAGAAGTTCCAGATAATGGGCTGGGCTGTGAAGTGAGATTTCTCTGTAACTCCAAGAAGAGTAATTTTGGAAACTGTCTCATCCAAAGGGTCTCAAATTATTGAACATCCATGTGAGACGGTCACTGAAACACTGTCTTCAAGCCAGGAATCCAGAATACTTGGACTTCCTATGAATTGTGATTTCTTGATTATGCTAAAAAAAATGGCAAAGATGGTCAAAGAAATCATGAAAAATGAGTACGTCCCTTGCCAAGTTCAACATTTTCAGGAAGGTATATTTATAATGTTTGCCACTTTTTCAGTGCTGGATATTTTTATCAAATGCACAAAAAGGCCATCTTTGAATGATTAGACAGAAACTATCAATTCATTTGTCATTCATCACATGACTCCCCGAAAAAGATTTAGAAGAGGACTTTTCAACTTTATGGGAACAGCTCAAAAATACCTATACGGCACTTTAGACGCTGACGATGGAGAACGTTATGACAATTATATTAAAATTCTCCAAGAAAACCAAGTTACCCTGCAACAAGACATTTCCTCAACACAAACGGTAGTCAAACAAAAAACCAAAGACATTGATAAACACTCCAAAATATTAAACTCAATCAACAACAAATATTAAATCGTATTGATGACTTGACAGAACTGACTCAAACCATGACCAACGCAACCTATTTCATATTGTTACTTGATTACATCGAAAATTTCCTACCAGTCAATTCTAACCAATCATAGGCTTGCATTTTAACATTCTGCTATGGCAACGACCTAATTTTATCGGAAATCACCCTACTCATAATCACGTGACTGAAAGATTAATAAGTGGAAATCTCCCTGGCTTTGCATCTGAATGTAGCTCCCATATGATTACAGTGTTGCCGTCCCCACTTTCCGTAACAATCCCAACCCAACTGGTGCATGGGAGCTACATCCAGCCGCTACTATTAAATCTTCTCAAATAGTTTTGGCATGAAATTTTCTTGCCGAATCTCCCGCGAGCTCGAATTAAAAATCCGGAAATTTGTTCTCCTTGCGAATTTTTCAAGAAAATTCGCAACTCGACAAAATTTACGGAAATAATTCGAGCTCTAGGGAGATTATAAGTGAGAACAATCTACGTATTCTTCATGACTTACATACGAATGTCCAAACTGCAATTAACTTCGCAGAAATTGACATTATGCATCACAGCATATTTAAATATAACGAACATAATTATCTCTGATATTGACCCCAAGGTTCGTATTCCCTTTAACAACATAATCAAGTATTATGAAGATGCACATGCAGACGTTGTCATTAAGAATGACGTAATTATATTCTATGTCGCAATACCCTTGATTTTAGACATACCTTACATACTTTATCGTATATACCCAATTCCAATTGACAATAAAATCACCATTGTCAACAACCCCTATTTACTGAGATCCACAGATAACTTTTATAATCTGAAAGACGATTGTTATAAGATAGAAGAAATTTCCCTGTGTTTATCAATTTGACAAATCACTGTCCCATGGTCCCCGTTAAGTATAAAGAAACTTTCATCACTCAACTTAACGAGAATTCAATTCTGGTTATTCCAACTTTCGAACTTTCAAAGAAAGTATCTACTTTCGCTGTCCTAATCAGCATAGGTAGTTTGGAAATAGTTGATCACGCATCCTTGATATTACCACAAAAGTGTAATGTGAAAGGCCTCATACAAAAAAAAGAGCCTTGGGAGTTAAGAGAAATCAATGTCGAAAATATCAGGGAAGATTTGGAAAATGCTCAACAGTTATTAGTACATCCAATGATCTAATAACTAAGTACATCCATTAAAACAAGTAGACATTGTTACCCCCGGATTGTCAATTACCCTTATTGTGATTATCATTGTAACTGCATTAGGAATATCCATATATTGTTATTATAGAAATAGGCATCCATTTCCCAGTCAAAAAGTGTCATAAATTCATGAAACGAATATTATTTATTACTTTAGCTGTGCTAATTTATTTTGCTAAAACTTCTTCAATACCATTACACAGTGTGAATTATAGTCGACTATGGGGTAATTTTTTTGGTATATTTTTAGTGATTTGTTTTGAACATTTTCACTAATTTTTATACGTATCGAATTTTATTGTGTGATCTGCGAGTTGCAATATAAGCAAATTTGAATATTGTCCTTCACCATTCAAAACTTGATTGAAGTGAGTAAACTTAGCGTTAAACTGTTAAACTTGTTCTGTTTTTTCATTCTCTCTCTTGACTATTCTGACTAGTTTGGTGAACGGAAACTGGTTTTGCAATTTATCCAGAACTAATAAAGAAAACTGTGTGGCGCCCATTTTATTTTTTTTTTCAAAACTTCAAAGATCCTCTTTGCTCACCTGACGAAAGGCTGCCGTCAGCTATGTATTGTAAGGGGGAGATTTTGTATTTATCTTAAGTTTATTTTTGTATGCTGATTATTCAAATAAAAGTTAATAATGATAGAATGATTTGGTCTTATCCATAAATTTCTATAACCCCAAAAACTCACGAGAATATTAGCTTTAAAAACGAATGGAGCCAGTAAAAAGTATATGAATTGGGATAGTCAAAACAAGAGGTCAGTAGTACTCGGGACGTTGAATAAGAAAGGGCTAGTTACTCGAAAGTGTGAAGGGTGGTGTATTAGAACACCTTGATGAAGAATTTGTTTGAGAATAATTAGTTTTTGAGTTGGCAGGACCTCCCACATTGCGTTGAGGCAATGGTGTGGCCCCGTCCAGTGTTACGGGGCGGCGTTCCTTCGCGTTGTGTCTAGGGGTCCACTCATGCAATTCGATTGACCCGATATAGGTGCAGGTGTACTATTGTTTACATCTGTATTTATACGGTGGGATGCTTAACTGTTTAGCGGCAGTTGAGTGTTCAGGGGTAGCCCTCAAACTATTTCAGGTGGCACTAGCTAGTTGTCGAGAACACTAATTGATGTAGTTTCTGAGATCTGGCACCTTGCCATTCTTAAATAGACACCCTGTATTAATTTGTATCTAGATTGTACAATTGGGAGGAGTAACAAGCATAAACTCATTGACAACAACGCAAATCGAGGATCAAACCCACGTCCATTTTACACGTTTTTAATGTTTGTGAGGTTGAAATAGTAGATGTGTTTGTTATCCTGCACTAGTGCACACGAAACTACACTTTTCTACCCTGCGGCGTTTGTTATGCTGTTAGTGCAAGCAGTGTAGAGTGTTGGTTATATCAGTGTAGGTTGCCCATTACTGCACTCGCTACCGCAGGTCAAAAGGAGGTGTGACAAGTGTAGCGTAGTGTAGAATAGGGTGAGGAGCTTATTTCGTATATTTTTAAAACAAACCCTATCTTTCTTAACCTAACCTTCAATAAAGATAAACAGAAAAGAAAATTTGTAGTGAAGAATCAGTGTGGATCTTGTCAAATGAATCAAAATGTGTGATGAAAATAATTATATGATATAGACTCCGATCAAATATATAATTTTTTTTTATCCACTCAAGATGCAAAAAGATGAGAAACTGGTAAAAGCTCTGTACCTATTTATTTATAGTCTTTATTCTAATCTAATTTCCTTTCCTGCTTAGATTTGGAATTCGCAACGCTCATAAACTGTCAAAAATCAACATTAGCAGCAATCACCGGTAATGATCCCAAGCCAAGCTGAACTGTGGCTTATCTGCTAGAGCATGCAACCCTAAATCCAACCCAACTGTTGGTAGACTATTAACGAAATTGTAGATATCGAGATATTTCGTTGAATAAATCTTTTTTGAGTTCAATATCCGTATAGACAGACACTGCAGTCTCAAGAAACTCTCTTATTCAGGTTCGCTTCTTGCTTCTTGTGTATTTGAAATGTCAGCCATTTTGATCAAAACTGGGTTGTGGTGAGTATAGTACGGGAAAGCCTTTCAACCTATTCAATCTAAAATTAATTTTCTTAATACCTTTAAAATAAACTTTTGGTTATTGATGTAGGGTCAACTTTGTGATTTTAAGGTGCAACCCCCTGGAGCCACCCCTGCAACAGTGAACATTTTATGAATAAGTTTAGACGTGGATATCATTGCACATTTGTGAAATTTTGTTCATTACCTTCACTCATTTCGTACCAAGATTCTGAGGAAAAATATCACTGTAGTGCAAAATTCACTATTCTTGTAGGATTATCGACAAATCACACTTCTTAGGCAGTCCAAGTATTCTGGATGGTTATTGAAACAACTGTATCACTTGTTAAACCATAAGGCACATTTGTTCCGAGAGTCAGAGTTCCAGTTAACGTTGCATAGGTATACAGTGATAATCATTTACTAGCGTCAACCTGAAATTTGATGAATCTTTGTTAGTTATCAAACAAGTACATTTGTCACTCTATAATAATGGCGAGTTTTTTCAAAAATGCCCTTTTGTTCCGTTTAAAAAAAGGGTGACCATGTTTGGATATCATTTGATAAAAATATCCAGCACTGAAAAAGTGGCAATCATTATAAATATGCATCCTGAAAATTTAACATTATCTTATTTGTTCTGGCTATAAAATGAACTTGGTTCTTGAAACATTATTGTCATTTGTTACGTGAGTCAGTGTTTCAGTAACTGTAGCAAATGAATGTTCAATAATTTGAGACCCCTTACTTACCCCTAAATTACTTTCTAAAACTACTTTCCTTAGCCCCGGCATTTTCACTTCCAAATTAATAAGCTATCTCTGTCAAATAAGCTATCCGTCAGATAATAAATGGAGCTTCACCTACTTGGAGGTTATTCTGAGGAATAAAATCAACTACTAGTATGTGAAAATACCGGCACAAGTGACATTCCAAAAACCTTCAGTACAGACGTCACAATTTATGCGGACGATACAGCGCTTATCGCACGCAGCCGACGCAAATATATTGTAAAGCGTAACCTCCAACGCGCGCTAGACAACCTAGTCGAATGGACCGATAAGTGGAAAATCCGGATTAATCCGGCGAAAACACAGGCCATTCTAATTAGTCGAACACTCGTGGTCTGGAGTCGTGGTCAACCTCATCCTCAATGAGGTGGAAATCCCCTGGAGCAACGCGGTCAAGTATCTTGGCGTCATTATTGACAAAATGATGACTTGGCAAAAGCAGATCTCTGCAAACGTCCAAAAAAGGACGAGTCGCTATGGGTTCACTACAGTGCCTCATGAACAGTAAGATCAGTAAACGCAGAGATCTTATTGATCAAAGCCGTCCTGAGGCCGATCCTAACTTACCCCTCTCGCACGCGATTCACCGCTGGAAGAGGCTCCAGCTTTTTCGTCTTTTTATTTCTTTTCTTTTGTTTTTTCGTAGTCTTAAGAGATTAGTCAGCGCAGGTACGAATCGAGTTTTTGGCATTCCTACCTGCATATCTAGATGCCTTCCGGAAGGTAACCCGGTACCAAAGAGGTCAAATTAAGTGAGAAGATTGGGACATTAAAGGGCTTATCCCTAACGTCCTGATGCGGAGGAGAGGTTTAGTGGGTCGAACCCCACACTACTCTATGGTCTCGGACCATTCGGATTCCTCTCCTTGGGGCCGAAACCCCTGAAAAAAAAAGAAAATATCGGACCTTAGAGTTACAAAGAAATCGCACTTCACAGCCCAGCCCATTATCTGGAACTTCTGGTTCTTGGGGCATTTATGTATGAGAGATCTCCTAAATGTGTGGGTGTTCATAAATAACTTTGCTTTTCACAGTTTTAGAAAGATCGCACTTCACAACCAAACACATACATTTGGAACTTCTGGTTCTTGGGGCATTTGGGTCACTTGTACGATCAATTTACACATTTGCTCCGAGAGCGAGAGGTTACATAGACATCATTTATGAAAATTTCAAGAAAAGAGACCAAGATGTGTGAGTTTTCCAAATTCACTTTTCTTCCTACAGTAACAAAGAGATCGCACTTCACAACCAAACAATTTGATCTGGAACTTTTGGTCTTGGGGCATCCGTGTAACTTGTACTATCAATTTGCACAATTGCGCCAAGACCAGGGGGCTTAATAAACATCGCATTCAGGAAAAGAGACCTTCCAAATGTGTGAGTATTCCAAAATGATCCTATTTCACAACCAAGCCTATCAATCTGGAACTCGACCAACCTCGCACTACGCAGTACTTGCCCAGTACTGCGTGGCGACTAGCCAACTCTAAATCAGTTGTGTGCACAATGAAGTGTATGATAAAAATTTTGGTTTGAACTATTTTCATAAAATATAAACTGGGGAGCGGATCGCGTTTGGAAATTCAATTTCCAAATTGTCCTACAGCTCTCCTACATTGAATTTGAAGTTATTGTAAAAGTAAAAAAGTATTTTATGTGTGCATTCAAGTTGTTTGCACCATAATAATAGCTTCAAGACATTATCCAAGTGATTATGTTAGTTTTGTTCTCACAGATCGTCACATTTATTAGATATCGAAGTGAACTTCAGGTGAGTCAAAGTTCTGTTCTCGTCAGTTCTACAACTCCAAGGACGGTTTTCAGAAATCTAGATTCTGTAGAAGCAACTTTGAATACATTCACCTCCCCTCGCATAATAATATGTCCAAGTTGAGGTTAACTTACTAAACCTCTGTCAGTCTTGAAACTGTTCACTCCGATAGACTAGAACAGAGTAATTTAGAATCTAGATCAACATGGATATACCTTACAAAAAAAGAAAGACATGAACATTCAGGCTGAACTTATTGAAAATCTGTTAATGAAGACTTTGATGTTCAAATAAAAAAAGTATACAATATGTAAAATCAAATCCACAACAGCTTACCGTTATGGTTTTCATCATAATATGAGATTATTTGTCCATTTTCTGTCATTTGAGGCAATTTTGAAATCATCATCATCTACAATCTTTGATACAATATCACCCCTAATTACAGCCTTTAGTGAATCAATCAAATAAATCGTTCCAGTCTGGTCATTTTGGATTTTGGACAAAAATTACTAATCAGTCATTAGGGTGATGGCTTCGCTTACTTACAAATTCATATGAAGTGATTCAATGACTAACGACCACCGGAAACCTCAAATGATATGCATTAAAAACTATTGGAGCTGACTATATTCATTAACTTTCAGGCCATGTGTCAAGGATATGATTCCAGGATATTTGTAAATACTTATATCGTAAAGGGAACTTTTATCTCGACCTTCGTGTTCCCTCACATCCATATTTTTTAAAAACTCTAGTCAACCACCGGTCCTCCGTAGGTCAGGCATCAAAAAAGAGATCCCTCACCTGGATTTTCTGCTTGGTGAAGTACTGCAACAGAGGCTTCTGAAGAATCAAAGAGAAGAGCTCTACTCCAGCATGACTGATCGGAAATGATTTCTGTCATCTCTCAATTGTGGAGCTGACAACATTTTCTGATACCTTCCTTGGAACTTTTGTGGCTACATCATCCAGCAATACTTCAAAAACGCCAGTATCTATTTCTTGGCGGTGATCAAAGGGTTGGAGGAATTTCTTTGTGAAGAGTTGCTGGAGCCCCCGACAAAGAATAGGTTTCACTGGAAGTGCCTTGTTTTGGCAAAACCAGAGAACAATCTAGCAAAAAATTTATGAGTTCAAACCAAGCAGTACTCGCTTAGCATTACTTCACTTTACTTTCTCCTTCAAATTTTAACGGCCATAATGGTTTGGTGGTAAGCTTTCAGAAGTAGTTCCTATGGGAAGTGTTGACCATTTGCCATAACTCTCACCAGCTGGCTCCAAGAAGGTTGTGCGAACTCCACTGGCCTACTCTGGTAAATTGCTTTGGTCGGCGAGCTACAAGTCAATTACCGGGTCTGAAGTTGTGTCTTCTACTCATAGAGCATGAAAATTGCTGTAGTATGAAGAAAGGCGAATCAAGTCGATGGGCATAGTCAGTTGAGATTCAAAATACTAATGGACTGGGACACTCAGGCTGTATTCACCATTTAATGGAGAGCTCATCGTCGTAGACCCTCTGTGCCATGAGCAGTTCCATTCTGGCATCGTAGCGTACCATTTAATTGAAATACCCACTTTCTTGGACCTCCAAAGGAAAATTTCAAACATTGAGTGTTGTACTGATCACCAAATCGTGGTCTCAATAAAAATGTTGCCAAATTTTTACCTACATACCGCAACGAAAAAACAAACATAAGTCAAAAAGAGAATCTTATGGAGGACCCGTGACACTAAAAATTTTTTCTAGGTAAATTCTTTACAGTGACCCACATTTTCTAGGCTTCGGTTTTGGTTATTAGCTTGTATTCCATTAATTTTTTGTCCACACTCGTAAACGTTCTCTAAATTATGAAAACATTATCCAAGCGTCCCTTCTTTCTCTATAAAATAGACAAATTGAAATTTGTTTTACGACTTCTATCTCTAAATAATAAATTTACCCATTTCAGCGTGCTGCGCCTTGAAGGATAGACCATAGATGTTTATCATGCAATCGTTGTTCAAGCGGGCTATAAAAGTTATATTACTGGTTTCATTCTGTGTTAATTTACAGAAAAGCCAGAGTGATCTGTTGTCTTCATATTGAAAAGTATCCAGATAATGTATATTCAGGTATGAGTTCATAACAGAGTTATGAAACCATGCAAGGCTCCATGAATATAAAACTATATTTATGACCAGCGAAAAATATGTTAATAAAGCTGGTCATAAAAAGACTTTTACACTGATCCAACCGCATCCAGCATATCAGAGTGCTTCCTGAACTAGTGAACTTTCAACTTGATTAAATTTTAAAATATCATCTACTTCATGGGTCATATAGTGGCACTAATCTAAATTTAGACTGACAGGGAAGTTGCCTTATGAGCATTCTGATGTGATTTTGATTAGTTTTCACAAATTATAATTTGATTGGATATCTAGACCATACTAAAATATTGTATAATTTATTTTTTTAATCAACATTTGTTTCGTGTTCAAAGATTCTTGTCTTTGTCCTTGGTGGATTCTTATCTATTGATTTGTCAGCATTAAACCAAGGCAAACTGTTCTTCTGATTCCGTTTATTGTTCTTTTTTCTTCTATTCACAAGACTTTTCTAATTGGCTATTTTTTCCGAACCAGATTTCTTTCTGTGGTAAAGTCACAGTTCTAAAGCTTATCATAGTTTGTAGCATTTCTAGGTACTTCCATATTTTCGATCTCTTCATCTGTATCATTCTTGCTGGTAGGTACTACATTTTCTCCAATATTCCTTTTTGTGTCTGTTCTTGTACAAGCTATTTTCTTTTCCATTACCATTACCATTACCTTGGTTTTCTAAGTAAATCAATGGATCTTGAGTCCTCTGTTCTCTGTTCTTCATTGTACACTGCTCCATAAATCAACGCATCACTTGATATTTTTAGAAAAACATCGCCATTTTTAACAAATTGTGGCTTAGCAATGCTTACAACCTGACAATTTTCTCGTTAGCATATCAGTTCCAAGGTTGCTCCAAGTAAGTCCTAGGAGGTACTTCGTTTGTGCGGCTCCTGAGTCTGTATCTCTCTCCCTTAGAACCTCAGAGATACATGTACTTTGACGACAGTGGTACGAAGTACTCTTTTGTTTGCCTATTATCTGTTCTTTATTCATTTGTATGCCTCCTTGCAATTAAATAAGGAGTCGGTGTATTCACGTGCACACAGTCTGACAAATTTTATATGAAAAAGAATCAGTTTATCATTGTGCTTCGTTGGATCAAGATTTGTATATGTGAATAATTATTGTTAAAGCGAAACCACCTGGTTCAAAATTCTTATCAATGCGCAGACCAAACTAGAAACCCCATAATAAATTAAAAGAGAATCAGTCTATCATTTTGCTTCGTTAAATCAAAATGTGTATGTGAATTATAATTATTGTTAAAGCGAAAAAACAAAAATCCTATCAATGCGCAGACCTAACGAAGCAAAAAAAAACCCATAATAAATTGAAAGAGAATCAGTTTTTCATTGTGCTTTGTTGGATCAAGATGTGTTTATGTGAATAATTATTGTTAAACCGAAACCACATGGTTCAAAATTCTTATCAATGCGAAGACCAAACGGAGCACAAGAAACCCCATAATAGATTAAAAAAGAATTAGTCTATGATTGTTCTTTGTTGGATCAAGATGTATATGTGAATAATAATTATTATTGTTGGAGCAACACCGTGGTTCGAAATTCTTATCAATGCGCAGACCAAACGAAGCAAAAGAAACCCCATAAAAAATGATAATCAGTTTATCATTGTGCTTCGCTGTAACAAGATGTATATGTGAATATCAATAATAATTGTTGAAGCGCAACCATCTTATCAGTGCGCAAACCATGAAACAAACCCCACTCACTGTGACACTGTATTTCATGATCGTTTGTTGATTAAACATGTCCGGGTTGAAAATGTGCGAGAATAACCTTTTTCCCCTCCAAAGAGCTGTGACCTTGTCGCGGTGGAGGGGCTCAGTGGTCACACCTTGCTTCTCTGAAAAAGCAAAGGAGGAAGGAGTGATGAAGCCAAGGACAGCTCTACTCAAGAATGGAGTAAACTTTTATTGTACATTGTTATGAAGTTCTTTAACCATCGTGAAAGTGAAACTCGAGTGCAAAATCGTGTTCTCGTTTATTCAAGTGAAATAAAGGGACGTGGGTAGTGTTACTGAATCCCTTTCTCACATCGCTCGCTCTCCATTCACCTCCATGACCTTCTCCTTCCTCAATACCTCAAATGCGATGCGAAGTTCCGGTCCTTGATGGCATAGTTCCGAACCGGGGCCGACATATTTTCATGTGGATATCCGCTGGGAGTATCTGAACTGACCGCAATGCATTGAGGATTGGCGAGGGATGGAGGGATGCTTGAACGATTGGAGAGGGTAGCGCTGGAAAAGGGGCACATGCCGATTTACTTGATGGAAAAATTTGTCTTTGACGCAATCCTTGCCAGTGATTTATCAAAAAATATATTGAATTTCAGGTTGGGAATCCAGAACTAGCGGCCTTGACGTGGTGGAGAAACTACATCAATTACCATACTATTCGAATCTGTTGTGATTTTTATTTTATATATATTTTTTTTTTTACTTATTTCACCATAAGTTCACCATAATAAGTTTCTTCGACAAAAAAAACATCCGTGAAATTGAAATTTATTGTTGTGAAGGTGAAGTTGAGCGCAGAATCATTTTTAGTGTATTCAAGTGTTATGAAGTGACGTAAGTGGAGTAGTGTTACAGTAGGTACTTAATGATTCGGGTAAGTGAAATTTTCGTATTGAAGTGATAAAGAAAAAACCCCTCCTCCCTCATCGATCGCTCTCCATTCACCTCCATCCTTCCTCAATACCTCAAATGCATTGCGAAGTTCCGGTCCTTGATGGCATAGTTCCGTTATTGTCATACTTCTAGTTTTCTATCAATGTGTCTACTATATTTTTGTCTAACGGTAGAGCGTTGTCATGTAAACGACTGGCCACCTGCGCCATGAAAGGCAAAAAGCTGTCACGTAAAGGAGTTTTAGCACTGAATTCAAGAAAACTTTTATACAAAATTTAAACTGAAAAACATGAATAATCCGCAAAATTTTATGCTTGTTGATTATTGTATATGAACCACTCTGTTCATTTGAACAAAAAATTTACAGATTCTCGTGCCGGACTAAAGTTAACTAGAACCTTGTGCTTCGTATATAGGATCAAGATTTTTATGTGAATAATAATTATTATTTAGGCGAAACCACGTGGTTAAAAATTCTTATCAATGCGCAGGCAAAACGAAGCAAAAAACCTCATAATAAATTGAAAGAGAATCAGTTTATCATTGTGCTTCGTTGGATCAAGATCTGTATATGTGGATAATCATTGTGAAAGTGAAACCACGTGGTTCAAAGTTTTTATCAATGCGCAGACCGAAGGAAGCAAAAGAATTCCCATGAAAGATTGAAAGAGAATCAGTTTATCATTGTGCATCAATCATCTTCGTTGGATCAAGATGAGTATTATATGTGGATAATTATTGTGAAAGTGAAACCACGTGGTTCAAAATTCTTATCAATGGACAGACCAAACGAAGCAAAAGAAACCTCATAATAGATTGAAAGAGAATGAGTTTATCATTGTGCTTCGTTGGACCAAGATGTGTATATATAGGAATAATTATTGTTGGGGCGAAACCACGTGTTTCAAAATTCTTATCAATGCTCAGTGGACCAAACGAAGCAGAAAAAGCCTCATAATAAATTGAAAGAGAATTAAAATGATAGGTAAAAAAAGTCAAATCTCACAATTCCATACATTTGTTTAATAAATGACTACCAGTTTCAGGGTCTAAACTTTACACCCCATCTTCAGGTCCAGTTAAAGGGCTACATAGAAGAAAAAACATGTTCAAAACCTAACCTCAAATCCACACTAAAAATATACTTACAATACAATCACAAGGCCAAGACGTAATTCGATCGATCAAATTTAACAAACAAATATACATGAATACATAAAAACATTTTTAAAACATATGAAAGGGGGTACAAAAGACAGGACAAAAATGAACCTCCATGTGTGAGGTGCCACACCAAATGTCACACTTAGTTGGTGGAATATAAATGAAAGAGAATCAGTTTATCATTGTGCTTCGTTGGATTAAGATCTGTATATGTATGAAATCATTGTGAAAGTGAAACCACGTGGTTCAAAATTTTTATCAATGCGCAGAAGACCAAACGAAGCAAAAAAAAACCCCATAAGAGAATGAAAGAGAATCAGTTTATCATTCTGCTTTGCTGGATCCAGATGTGAATATGGGAATAATTATTGTGAAAGCGAAACCACGTGATTCAAAATTCTTATCAATGCGCAGACCAAACGAAGCAAAAGAGACCTCATAATTAATTGAAAAAGCATTAGTTCATCATTGTGCTTCGTTGGACCAAGATGTGTTTATTGTAATAATTGTTGTTGAAGCAAAACCACGTGTTTCAAAATTCTTATCAATGCGCAGTAGACCAAACTAAGCAGGAAAAACCTCATACAAAATTGAAAGAGAATCAGTTTATCATTGTGCTTCGTTGGATCAAGATGTGTATCTGGGATAAGTCATTTTTCAAGCAAAACCATGTGATTCCAAATTCTTATCAATGCGCAGACCGTGGGACAAATCGCTGACTAAAATTTGTACAGAAGATTGCCTTTTTTGCCTTGATTTTCCGCGAGATCTTCCATAACTTTAAATGATTTCTTGGGATTTTCCCCTAATTTTCCCTGGTTTGGCCTCAAGCATGAAGCTAAAATTCTGCTATGCCGCAGGTTTAAATTGTTTGCGATAAAATACTAGAATATGATTTTTTGTTGATTATTTTATTTTATCTATTATCTTGGAATAAGCAAGTTGGTCGTTACTTCCGATATAACCAACGCCGTACACTGGCCAGGCACCAATTGAATTTTTTCAAAGCCCTTTTGCCCTCATCCTTAGACATTTTAATCCTTTTCTCCGTCCTTCAAGGATTTAGACAGGGTATAGAAAACATGATTCATTTTTTGGTCATCTAACCTTCTGATATACTTTCCTTTTAATTTTTGAGGAACAAACTTTGAATTGGCTTATTGTCACTCGCGGAACTTGACCTCAATCTTCTTCCACAGAGTTTGCGCATTCACATTTAATAATGATCTCCCCCGATTTCCTCATGATTTCCCCCGATCTCCTCATGATTTCTCCTGATTTGTACACAAGATTTCCCCTGCCAATTACCCCTTGGTTGTTTCCAGACCTCAGCGCAAGCTCAGAATAACCGGAAATGTTATCAACGGGTCAAATAGGGGTTTCAAAAACTTCCTATGACTCCATGCGGTAACCTTATTAACTTGAACGACGTTAAAGATCGCGCATCCAATAAACGTCAAAATACCAGATGACATTTGTTAATAGCATGATATATCTCGTATCTCTCCACGTTTATTGCATGTCACGTGTCACCTGTAATTCCGTCACTGGTGAAAGGACAGAGTCAAGTCTGTATTGAGCCATCCCTCTCTAATTCTAAATCTATTGATAACTATATGGGAAGCAATTCTACACGCTTGAAGCCAGGATAAGATAGAAGATCCCGCTGTACTGTATATTTAACCGTCCCAAGGCGATAGAAAAGGAAAGACTTGTGCGATTTATGCGAAAAATATTACAGTACAGCGGGATCTTCTATCTCATCCTGGCTTCACATTTCATAAGTTAGTATAGCAGAAAACAGGACCGGGATATGAAATTTGTGTCGAGTTTGATGAAATATTTTCATGGTTGAGATTTGTAGATGTTTATTCACATTATATTGTTGATTCCAATATTTTTTCCAATTTACTTAGTCATGGCTATGAACAACTTGTGTTGGACAATATAGGTATTTACTATTAAAAAGCATTGATGCGAAGTACCTAGACATGCCCACGAGTGATTTTTTTTTTTTTAAATAAATCTAGTAATCTTAATGCTAATAGCAGGTATAAGACATAAAATTAATAAAACTATACTATCCAAAGGACAATGAAAAAATCTCAATTATCATTATTTCTTTTTATAAGTCACTACTTAGGTAGAAAGTATAATTTTCAAATTATTTTTTTTTATTGCATGTCAACACCCAATCTTATCATTTTAAGGTTTTGGGGTCAATGAAAACTCTAGGATAGATTGAGAGCTTGTGTTGACGTTTTGGTGCATAACACCTTCATCAGGGCTACATAGAAACAATCCTTTTTGTCAAAACGTATATAGGCACAAGTTTTCAATCAATCCTTGAGTTTTCACTGACCCTTAAACCCAAAATCCAACAACCATTAATCTAAATATCTTGTTTCTGCAGATTCCAAATACTTGTTGATTTCTTGAATACATCAAAATATCCCAAAACTTTTCTAATCTGTCAAAATATAATAGAACATGTTGGAATAATTATTATCCATAATAATAATAATTGTTATTATTTCAAAAATTCGCGGAGCAGATTGGGAAAACATTTTCAAAATCTATTCTTCCTCACTTTTCAGTTTTCCTGTTTATGTACAGTTGTGTGCAATAGTCCGTTGTAAAGCCGCGTCCACATTAGTGAAAACTTACATTGTGTGTCGCATTTACCTCAAATTCTTGTGCCTGATAAAAATATATGCGTGTGTGGACGTGTTTTTCGCAAATTTGTCCTACATTTTGTATAATCGATTTATGCACACGACTGTACATACCACCACCTTTAGCTTGCAATTGAAGATTCAAAATTCAATTCACTAATTTTCCTGTTCACTGTCATCTTTCTTATTTCTCTTGTTTTATGTCCAAGTGACTATTGAACTGCATGATTTGTATTGTTGTAGCATAACTAATAATTGTTATACATCTGTTGTTGGCTGCTTCGTTTCAGTTTTACTTCTTATTGTCTTGTTAAGTATCTACTCCAGTACTGTTTCATTTTGTACATGAATCCAGTATCACGAATGAAAAATACTTTTCCTGATTGTTTCATAATACTTCACACATAATATGAAGAATAGTAAATAGTAAATTGGAACCATTATGATTAATAATGGTCCCTAGGGATCTGCTTCAGAGCTTTAGTTGACGAAAACAAGTGAGCTTGGACTTGGACGTCATAAAAATCATGCTAATCAAGGAAATGGGGATCCAATTGGACACTCTTGGACCCGATTTATCCTCCATCCTACCTTACCTGCTTGTCAATTTCATTAAAACTTGGCATGGCTGGAGTAAATTTGTTGACTACCATTCCGGCAAAATCTCCTTCAAAGCATGGTATGATTTTCATGAATTCGTCAGCTCGAAGCTGAACGAAGCCATTACCATACACTACAAACAAGTCAAAGACGATGAGAAGAAGCTGGAAATGGACGAAATAATGCGTAAATATAACATGAAGGATATTGACACGGCCACCAAATTCATAGCCCCTTTAACAATTGACATTAATTACTGCCAGCCCTGATATGCTTTATACGATCGTATCTACTGATACAATCGAAGAAGATGTGATTCTGACGCAGCACCAGTCATTGGAGTGGGATCAAACTATCATTGACAGCATCACGCTGAAGTGTATTTCCAACTGTATAAACACAACGTCAATAATTTCTATATTTTCATACAAACTATCAATAATAAAAAAAACTATAAAAAAACGGCCTTTTTTTTCTGGCATTCACCAAATTCCGCATGTTTCACTTTGAGAGTGAAAAAGTTCGTTGATTCACTACTATATTAACTTGTTATTTCGCCACGATATTCAACTAAATATTTGAAGTAACCGAGATTTATTGATTTATTCACTTTGAGAGTGACTAGTGCTTCGATTATTGGGAAACAAAGTACATTCAGTCAGTCCTGTTGATTTTGTCAAAAAACTTCGTTTTCGGATCTTTTTCCGTACGAAAATTAACGTTTTTCAGCCATAGAAATCACTTGTCCAGTTTTAATTAATCTATTTAAAGTCACTATTCATGTACACTATTACACTAATTTATTTCACTACTATTCATGTTCATTCACAATCCATTATACACGATCAATACATCACTAACTCAACTGTTCTTATATTGGCGATTATATACCCCCTCGCCAAAACTGCAAGAATGCGGTCGAATTGTGTGAAAGCCCTGACGCCCTCTGGCTTCACCGGAAACTACTTGAAAAAAATCGATATTTTTCAGTGGTGGCAAATCTCACGTTGGAGGACAAATACCGGCGATTTCGGGTCTGGAGTGATATGGCTATATGCTGTTTGTTCTGACCTTAAGGGTCGGTCTGCTGGATGCAGACGTTTTGTCACAATACTTTTCATGCCAGATCTACAGGGTGTCCCACTTAAGATGAAAACAAATGTTTTTTGAACGATTTCGTTAATTTTTGGCATAGGAACCTTTGGATATATTTTTTCCAAGAGTAATCTTATAGTTGGCGTGGACTCGTCATCAACCAAAATACTAATATTTGAATTTTGAAGAAGATTGAGTCATAAAAATCCCAACTTGGTTTATTACCAGAAGAAAAATGAAAATGGTTTTTTTCCATCACTGTATTCACCAAAATGACCTTATAACAATCAGTATACATTTCTTGATGACTTGGAATAGAACAAGATACGAGGAATATCAAAAAACCGTCATATCCGTCAAACTTAAACATAACTCGTTATTATATTGCACAAGTCTAGCAATAATACAACTTTCACATGAAAACTTCCTTGTGGTCATGTGAAAGCACCCGCCCCACCTTTCCATAGCAACTAGATTCAATTGTTTCTTGTATTTTTTTCCTCGTGATATACCTATTCTCTTGTTCGTTCTCCAAAGTCATCAAGAAGTATAAACTGATTATTATAAGCTCATTTTGTTAATCCAGTGGCGTGTTAAAGGTTCCTTTTTATTTATTTAAAAATATTATAGTTGAGATTTCTATGTCTCACCCTGTACCTATCCATCTTTATCAAAATTGGAACATTTGTATCTCAGGTGATGACGAATCGATGCCAACTATCAGATTTGACATAAATTGAGCCCTAAAGGTAGTTTAGACTCCAGAGTTTACTCTTGAAAAAAAATCAATCCCCTTCAAAAAGTATGCCTATGAGTTATGATAGTTCATACTCGGAGGAAAATGTGAGCCGGATGCCAATACATCTCATCTCTATATCGAAAATAAACGATATCGTTCAAGAAACAACTAAGATAATCACTTGTATCAATCTTAAGTGGGACACCCTGAAAAAAAAATAAAAAATGATTCGAATCATGCACTGTATTTTGTCCACCCATGAAAATGAATAGAACCACTGTATTTTGTCCACTTATGAAAATAATAATTAGGATCACGGTATCTTGTCATACTTGTCCAACAATGAAGATATTTTAACCATTAACCCAAACTAACCCAACTTCAAGCAAACACTTCGCACATCACCGATCATCTCTTGTCTCTTTCTAACAACGTGGAATAGAAAGAGACAAAACACACAAGCCGATAATCGGAACACTCTTTTCAAAAGCACCCAGTATTTGAGATGATAAATACAATGGTCCAAGATATATATATTCATGGTTGCTTACGACATTATCAGAACCCTTAAGCTTATTTTTTATGAATCAATGGCATCAATATATACTTGATAATCATAGAGATCAGCATTTGTGATTTTGCGCCATTTGTCTATGAAAATTGTAGGTACCAACTCTACTATTCCATACGAGAGATTATTCAATTCAATTTAAAAAACCTATGCAAAACCCGCTTATAAATAAAATTATTAAAATTTGAATTTTCAACTAAAACTCTTCAATTTATATTGTCGAAATAGATCAAGCGACCCAATCTGGCACATCCGCCAATTATTCAATTTTTAGTTTGTTATGATTTTTCTATTCTATCACGGTTGAATGTACATACAAGCGCCATCTATTGTGGGCTAGTTTAAAAATTGCATGTTTACTTACATTGAAAGTGAACTGATCAAAGATCACACAAGGCCCAGGGTTTGATGTCAACAAGTTTGTGTCTCTTTTTTTACTAATTTTTTTTATATGGGGGTTCTACGCAAAGGCCCAATGAACTGGATGGAGAAATTAACGGGATGAAACACGTTTTGGGATCCGTCCTGAGTATTTTTCTAGCTATTTACTTTTTTTCAATGAATGACAAAGTGAAACATTATGACTCTAGGAACGTTATTCTTATTTATTGTTTGCTATTTGATTTTGACAAACCTAACAATAAACAAAATAAGAAAACTTGCGAAAACAGCATTTCCGACAATAAATCATTCGAATTCCAAGAAATTGTTGATGTTTTTGAGATAACCTGAAAAAATATTTCATTCTGTATTCTGAAGATCAAGTAAGGGATTGTTATTATAAAATTAAATTCTAGCCTCTTTTTTTTTCTTTTTATTTTTTTTTCATTTGAGATAGTTTAACTTATGTGATTTGTAAATGCTGAGGAAGCAGTTAGAAAAGGATGTTCTGTTTTGTCACTTCATTGCTTAGAATGTGTCTACTCATATTTGTTTAATAAAAAACAGATATCCTGGAAAATCGTCATTCCCGTCCATATACATTATTCTCATTATTCATAGATTTAGAAAAACTGGAGCTTTTGATGAAACACAGCAAAACTGAATGATTATTGTTGGCCTTCAAAGATTAAAAAAAAAATTGTTTTTCTGAATTTTTCAAAAAGGGAGGTCAAAATGATATGATTTGTGCGAAGGAACAACGCAAATATCCCCAGACGAAAAAATTATGAAGAGCCTCCAACTTCTGAAATTCAACGCGATATTTCATGTTTAAATATGGAAAAAATCAAAGGAAAGCAAAAACATAATTGAAATAAATCGTACTGAGCGCAAAAAAGTTAAACGCAACAGTATAAAGACTCGACAATTTTTTAAAACTCACCTATTCATAAAATGTATTCTAGAATCATTCCTCGAGTAATCTCTCATTATAGAAAAAAGTTCAAATAGTCATGAAATTGACTTTAAATCGAGGCGTTCCTCAAATGTCAAACCATCTCCGTCTTTTAAATTGAAAATTTCACACACAACACAACGATCTGATGAATCCGACATTTTAAAAACAAAATTTGCGACCGATTGCCGATGTTATGCAGACAATCCGCCCGCAAAATAAAATCAATAGAAATCTATCAGCATCAGCTGACTTGACATTACTCGACAACATGATACCAAAAAAAAACATTATGTGTGACGAAGTAGGGAGATGATCAAAATCGGGAGCGTAGGTCACAAATTAACCCCGTGCCGATGTGGAAGTTGTCTTGGTCAATGCCTAACATCTTTTTTTCTCATTCTATCACATGCGAATCACTTTTCTCTCTCTCTCTCTCTCTGTGCCTCCTTATGCTCATGCGTGATGATATTGCATTTGAATTGCAAGCGATTCATGGTCAAAGCTGGATTTTGACTCAAATAATCTGTGCGACGCTTGAGATGTGTTGGTGGGGAACTTTTTTCGGGTATCATAACGTGCGCGCATTCATGGGATGTATTAATGGAAGTCTTTTTTGAAAAATATTATCAAGGTGAATTGATATGAAATCTTGTTGATAATTTGGAAGGTCAATGACCATTTGACCATGAGTGGTTGTGCTGGAAAAAAAAGTTGTATTAGGTACACAGACATTCTATTATTGAATTATTTTTTTTTACCATAATCACTTATCCCACCAAAATTTATCGAGAGACGAAAAAATTTTAATCTAATTTATCAGGTGAAAACATCTGAATCATCAGACAGACAAATTAATAAAAAATCATAGGATATTACTAAATATTAAGTCACTGATTTTTTTAAGGAATTGACTTTCTGATAATGAAGATATTTTTATCTAGTAACGCAGTGTATAGGAAAGTCTTTAGGTGTTTAAAAAAACTGTACTGGGATAAGTGGTTATGTTGGAAAACCAAATTTATAATTGAAATATTTATGAACCTGAATGAAAATTTGTTTTTTTTGGCAACCACTCATGCCAGCAGAATTTTTCATGAGACAGAAAATCTCCTCAATACATTGTGCTATTAGATAAAAATATCTGGATCATCAATGCCAAAAAAAATCACAAGATATAACTGCATATGACGTCACTATTATAACACTTCCATTTAATTACAATCGGCCGCCGGCGATAAGACACAGTAAAGTATAGACAGATAAGAAGTATATAGTATAGTGCTAGCATTCCTTTATGATATATTGCAACAAAGCATACTATTAAATACGTTTTGAATATCGCGCCATCAAAAATCAATATATTTTTATAATCTCCATTCAGCGTACTTTTTGAGTTCTATAAGAACGGGTAACTTTAGACAAATTTCTTACCTATATTTTTCTTAACATGATCGAAAAAGGATGATGACATAAAAATATCAGGTCTCACCTGATAGATGAAAGTTATTGATTTCCATCATTGTTTTATTTTGCCGAATTAATCAAATTACCAAAACTCATTAATCCATTCGATGTGATAAGTATCCACTTCTCGCAAATAAATGTCCCATTAAAACACTTAATACTTAGCAAATGGTCCAGGAGCGATTCAACGGGGATAAAAATTTGATTAAGTTAAATGATGGGGTTAAAACCAGAATTGGACATATTCTCACAGCCGGGGCCAGTGGGTGGTCAGTGAGGGTGAAGCGGGCGGATAATCCTGTCTTTTGTATTGAGAATGTACATGGACATGCGGGCCGAATATGTATTATACGGATTAAATGTATATAAACAGGGATGGAGTTGGCAAAATCCTATTGTATCAATTTATGATTAGGTCATAGTCGAATTGTGCAACCATTTTCAAAAGGTTGCGTTAATAGGCTTTCACGGAGGTATTTAGGGCTTGACGCCATTTTTGATGTGATAGCGGCTATTATTACTATCAATTTTCTGCATCTACGGTATAGTGCGCCAAGTGAATATTTTGAATCATAATGACTTCTCTATACAGGGTTTCCGAAAGGTTTTTTCGCATCGCACCTATACTTTGATTTGAATGGTCAACACTTGTTTGTGCTACACTGTATGTAACTTTTGACCAAATATTTTTACTCTATCGACCTTTTGACATTAGAAAGAGATACTTCTTTTGTTGCGATAAATCCAACCTTTCTCGAGAAAAACGCAAAAATAACTTTGCTGGCATGTAATGAATACGAAATCATTTTGATTTATTTTCAACCTTAAACATAGCATGCTTTGAAAACAAGTGCTATAGTTGCCGTAGAAACAAGTTTTGGAAAAATAAGTTTTGAAAGTTGGTAATTTTTTGGAAGTTGTTGCGCTGATGGTCAATGACAAAAATAGTGAAAATAAAAAAAAATGAAAAACGTGAAAAATTACCAACGGTCAAAACTGATTCTAATCAAATTGGTTTCTACGGCAACTTATATCGAACGAATCCAAAGCATGCTATGTTAAAAGTTGACAATAAGTTGAAATGATTTCGTATTCATCACATGCAAGCAAAGTTATTTTAGCGTATTTCTCGAAAACGGTTAGATTTATCAAAACAAAACAAGTATACCTTTTTTATGTCAAAAATGTGGGAGAATACGAATATTCACTCAAAAGTCGCACACAAGTTTTAGCACAAAAAAGTAAGGACCATTCAAATCAAAGTATAGGCTCGTATGTGGCGCCCTCTTTAAAATGCGAAAAAACGGTGAGCAAATTTGAACTACTCATCCCGAAAAAGCCTCAAATAAGAAATTCTGCCAAAAAATTAAAAGCGTGGCAAAAGGCTTGGCCAAAAAAAACTGCAAACAAATTCAAGTTCAACACACTGTAACTCCGTAAATAATCAATTTTCGAAAAAAAATTATAGGAAGAGGTATCATTTATTTTTGGTCTAGAATGCTCCCCTGATTTTTTTGCTCATCATTTCCGGACACCCTGTATAGATTGTACTCTTTCGAGCTACTTTTTCACGTATTGAACTCAAATAATCTTAAGTCCATTCAAATGAAAATAATTGATTCTATAGAAACAAAGACAGCATTCTGAATAAATATCATCATGTCTTCCAAGGTAAGGTCAATGGAGTTTTTTATATAACTTTGACTGATGATGCTGTGCCTTTCATCAGTGGAACTAGGAAAATTTCTCTTGCTTCAAGACTTCAAGAGATAAAATTAAATCTAAATTAGATGATAGGGAGAAAGGAAATATCATTGTTCCTGTAAGTGTACCCTTAGTTTTCAAGGTTGACAGGTGCGAAGTTTTTCTCCTTGCTGGATGCTTCATCAGCCTTTCTACTTCGACCAATAGATTACCACTCTATTGACGTTTTCGGTACCTACCTCAGAGTCCCTTATGGTATTTTTTGTGCTCCAGAGTTCTTTCAAAAATTCATCGAAGGAATATTAAATGGAATAGAAAGATATTTTGATGATATTTTGATCTTTGGAAATAGACTGTGTACAGAGAATCCAATTTCTTTGAAATTTTATCAGCAACAAAGGCATTTCACCAAATTTTGACAAAACTGAGGCTATCACAAAATGGTGTGCTCCAAAATGTAAGGAAAGACTTACAGAGGTTTCTGGGAATGATTGTCCATCTATCAAAGTTTATCCCCAATTTATCTCATGAAACTAGTACTATCCTCAGCTTAAGTCTCTTTTATCAATTGATGCGAGCTCCTATGGAATTTGAGCCATGATTGCTCAAAATGAAAGTCCCATTGAATTTGCATCTGTTTTACTGACCCCCACACAATCAAACAAGAAACAATCATATAGAAAAGGAACCTACAGCCCTTGTTTTGGGCTGTGAAAAATTTTATCTCTTTGGTATCAAGTTTGTGGCTCAAACAGATGGACTACTCAAGAAACCTCTTGATGACATGTCATCTAGACCGCAGAGAGTGGCACTCAGGTTGTTGAGATATCAGTTTGACCAAGTTCATGCATGTTCCTGGAAAACAACTTAGAGTTCCTGATAGACTGAGTAGGGAACCTTTATCTCAAAACATCAACACTGACTATCTAGAGAGTGACTTGAAAGTATTTTCAATAATTTCTACCACCAAACAGAATGCTATTAGACTGCAAAAAGTTATAGATTGGGTGGCCTCATCATAAATCTTCTGTACCTAGTGAAGTTAAAAAATATTGGCCCTCCAGACATGTAACGAAGTTACTTTATTTTTTTTTCCGTGTTTCACTTTTCTGAAATTAATTAATCATCGAAGGTTCAGATCTGTTCTTTTCTAAAATATTTTGAGTACCGCGCACACCGTCTCTCAACAAAATATTCAAAGCCCGCGCTAGTTAATTTTCTATCCGAATAGAGGACTAATTAGTTCATCAGTCAGGAATATGAGCTGCGCGATTTGACTAAATTTCGGTACTACCGGAGGTTCCGGCGTGATAAATCACGATTCGACGGGAAGTTAGCGCTCGAGATCTAAACCGTGTAGACGTGCCATTATTCGACTCTAACAGACCAACACCGTACCACCGTTTTTTTTTGTGACCACGTGCAGTTTTCCAAGGTAGGATTTTTCCTATTATACCTTCCAATGTTCCCAAGTATTTCTTAACCGTAGCTATTCATTCAAAAATTAACAGGGGTGGGTTTTAACGACAATTCAAATGGGGTTTTGCTTTTTCTTCTCTTTTCTTCATTTTATCGTCAGGGGTAATTAAGGGAGGGTTTTAACCGTTTCTCAGACAGTGAAATTAAATGACTAAATGCTTGGGAAAATCTGGAAATGCTTGCTTTTGGGTGCTTTTGGAGTTAACATCGATATACGCGCCTTGTCGTGGTTTTGAATGTGATGCACGTCTTATCTATTTCCTTATAATCTCGAAAATCGCACGCATCTTCCCATTTTCGCTAATTCGTCACATGTCGACTATTTTTCTTCATTCTCGATGCACGTTCTAATTGCTTTTATTTTAAACCCCACACATTTACCTTTCATTTTCGCGCCCGTAGTCATTTTCATTCTTTTTCTATGTAACCTCTTTTAGTGATCATTTTGTACGCATCCTATTTAACTTTTCATTTTCTTTTCCGTCAGACATAAACTGCTCGATCGTAATTTTTCTGAACAATTCTTTTGGGGTTAATTCGCTTTCCCGTTTACAACCGTTACACACCCTTTCTTTCACTTTTCATTATTTTATTGTAATATTAATTTTAGTTGATTTATTTTTCTGCATTCAGGGGAGTTTGTCCCAACATGTTTATGGAAAATAGATCTGTTTATTTTGATCCAAACTGCCTTTGCTTATTTTCCCGGTAAGGAAAATCACCCAACAAACTTTGCGGAAAATACCATCTATTCCAAACTGCCTTTTTAATAGCGATGATATTTAACACCCTCATCGCAGATGAATCCTGGAATTACTTTCTCCACTGTCTAAAGGCTACCCGAAAGGCACTGTGGGCCCTCTACCACATAAATCCAGGGGGTGGCGCTCGAGACTTTGAAGGCTTCACCTTCCAACCCTTAATTAAATTCTATCACCTAATCAAAAAGCGTTACAAAATTGGCGCCCGAGCAGGGACACGTTATTTTTAAAAAATTAAAATTTTCAAAATTTTAATACATAAATTTTCCGTACGCCCGTAGGAGTTTCGGAATTTTTTTTTTCCACCACCTCTGGAACTATCTTCCAGAAATTGCGGCGATTTTCCAAAGTTTCGTCTCCAAAGATAAAAATGCCGTTTTTCGCATTTTTTTTACGAGTTTTCTGTTTTTCACTGATTTTGAGTCATTCATCCGACCGGGCCTACTACCGATTGGATAATTTTCCCGAAGGCGAAGGGATCGCTGGAAAATTACTCCGTTTTTTTTATAGCTAGGTACCAAAAATTTTTTTTCTTGTTTGACTCAAAAATTAGCAAAAATTCAGTCTAGTCAGAAACATTTCCAAAAACATCGAAAATCCGCTGAAATAACTGTTTAGGGTGCCAAAATATTTTTCAGTTTTAAAACATATTTTTCATCATTTAAAATCATATTTCTGTTCACATTTTTAAGTATTCAAGAACGATTCGGTTTACTCCGTATTTACTTGACAAAGTTTTTCTACAAGACCGAGTTTATAAAAACTCGCATTCCATTCCGTCGGACTGGTACATTTCGTATGACCTTCACACTTTTCGCCCGTAGCAACTCACAAATCTCAATATTATTTGAAACATATTTTTGCATTTATCTTCGATTTCTTGGAAGCTGAATTTTTTGTGAATTTTGTTCAAATGCCGGGCGTAGCGAGTTGTACTGAATTCGGAATAATTAAACGAGTTCTGATAGCAGTTTTGATTTCAAAGTGGATGCGTAGAAATATTGATTATTTTTGAATTCCCGTGATTGCGTCTTGTATTGCTGTTTGAATTTAATTTCTTTCAAGAGTTTTTTTTGTGTGGTCAATGCAACTTTGATTGTGAAATGATGTAATTAAATTTTGGTAGTCAATTGATCCAATTTAATTTTGGATTTTTCTGAATCAAGCCGTACTGTCGTTTGGTTTTTTTTTTCTCTTGATTTAATTGATTGACCGTTTGCTGTTGGAGCTCAAAGTTGATTTTGAGCTGCCGTGAGTAATTCTGTTCCGATTTAATTCGAGTTGATTTCCAATAATTGAATCAAGCTGTTGTTTTTTTTTATCCGATCAATTGACTGCGTTTACACATGAAACTTAGTTTCGATTTCGACTTATTTTTGCAAAGTTTTTTTCGTGTGACGTTTGATTTTTTTTTTTAAATTATTTGATATCCGAAAATGATGCTGTTCGGGTTGGAACTTTCTTACTTTCTGAGCGCTAACTCAACCGTTTACCGTATAAAAATTGGAGTCTAATTTTTTTTCTCGCCCGTGTTTCGCATTTCTTTCATGATTTTTCCTTAATGATTTTGCCCTGGATACCCATGTTCATTTTGACTTTTTTTTTTTTTGATTTTTTTTCTTATACTGGCTGCTTTTCTATTGTCGACCTAAGTTGACCTTTTTTTTTCCTTCTTCATATCTCGCTAATTCGTCACACGTCGTCTATTTTCTTCATCATATTTTTTTTTTAAGGGATCCGACGTGGGGAAAGTAGGTGTGGACGAAGAGAAGGCTAACCACTACCAACCCCTAGCGAAATGAATCAGTTAATGATTATTTCTTCTTCCCTTATCCGAACTGCATTGCCACGGGTTGTGGGGTGCGCGTATTTTTTTTTAAGGGATTCGACGTGGGGAAAGTAGGTGTGGACGAAGAGAAGGCTAACCACTACCAACCCCTAGCGAAATGAACCATCCAAGGATTGTTTCTTTTCTTTTCTTCCCTTATCCGAACTGCATTACCCCGGTTGTGGGGTGTGTTTATATATTTTTTTTAAGGGATCCGAGAGAGGGTGGTAGGTGAGGACGAAGAGAGGGGTACCAGGGTGAGGGGCTACGTTGACTTTGAAGGAGCAGACATGGGCAGGAAGATTCTGTACCAGCTACCGCGCAGTCAAGACGTGCCTTTCAAAATAATTCTCTCGCTTTAACCGAGATTCTTTTAAAATCTTAAAACTTTCAACCTAACCGCTGTGACTTGCAATTTTTTTTTTGTTCTGATACCTTCTGACACGTGTAGGCCATAACCTACAAGTTTTCGTGCTGTTCTTTCAAACTGATTACCGACTTTAACTCTCCGTCAACGAACACGTGTGGGACAAAACCTACAATTTTTTATTTATCGCTGTTTTTTTTCAAAGTGCTTACAGACTTCAATTTATTTTCAAACTTTTAACAAAAGTTTATTTTACCGAATATTTTTTTTTTCCTCTCAACCCGTTCTGGATTACAAAATTGGCTGCCTCGAAAAGCATTTCAAAATGGGCTGCCTCAAAAAGTGTGTGCGAAATTTACAAGATTGGCTGCCTCATAAACATTTTGTTTTTATTACGTCGTTTTATCCAAATTCATTCGACAGACTTTCTATGAACATTTTGTGCTTATACCTTTTGTCCGACAACTGAAAGAAGATGAATCCCACGCCAGAGACACAATAGGAGCTCAGTCCAGCGATGAAGCCCAGAAACATGCTTCCGTTCCATCTATTAGTACCTTCCTCGCAGCCGATGACCGTCCACGTGCCTGCGTCGACACACAGATGGAGAACCTTTTCTGGCCTTACTCCTGGATCTGCTCAGTTGTTTTATGGGAAAACAAGCTGCTGAACATTGTCGTCAGAAGTGTCCAACCATACAATCTTCAGTCCGTGGTGCTAGAGTGGCCATTGGCTATGGAAGCCTACAAGATGCCTCTACAGTTGGGTGAGACCACCCTTTGAGGTATTATGTCACTTTCCACTACGGTCAGCAGGAATTGTGCTGGATATGGATATTCTCCCACGACATAATTTTCATTGACTTTTGAGCACAAAGGTAGTATACCTGGATAACAACCGTCTACCAAATTTGTCAGCCCAGTTCCAAGGGGCAAATTTGCGTAATAACATATTTTTCAGAAGGACACCGGATGTAAACTTGCCTGTAGGAAGAGAGGTGGCCATTCAAACCCATCCAATGCCCTTTTCAACTTGAGAAACGTGCACACCATCTCCACGATCCAGTAGACTCCGTCCAAGGTGTCAACATTTTCCGAACCCACAAACCCACTACTCACAAAGCCGTCGCTAGAAGGTCGCTGGCAAAGAAGATACCCGTTGCTGTATCAGTACCACCCCGACCCACCACACCTGAACCAGGTGCCATCTCCCTGCCTATGTTTCATTATTTGTACTGGAGATGTGGTTTAATCGGGACATCGCCAAAATAGTTGTACTGTAGTGTTCTGTTGTAGATATAGACAAGTCTGTCGTTGCCCTCTCTCCCAGAATTGGACAATGTCACGCGAGGATCCCATCAAAGATGTCCGAGCGCCCAAGCCCAAGTCCATCCAGCAGACGTGCTGGAGACTATGGTGCAGGACCCATGGGACGACGTGACGAGGAGCCGTGGAAGAGGCGAGTGCAGCCGTCCCCGTTCCAGAACAAGCCGACCACACCGGAAGACCTACACTTCTTGTGAGTATGGTGGATGCCCGTTTGTGGGATTTGACCACCATCCGGGACTCGAGGAGAGTACCCGTTTTCCTTTGTAATTCTGTTTTATTTCACTTATGTTCACGGTGTCATGCATAGCATGGAAAATGTTTAATTCCTAAACATTTTTCTTGTAAGAAGGGGGGGTGTGTAACGAAGTTACTTTATTTTTTTTTCCGTGTTTCACTTTTCTGAAATTAATTAATCATCGAAGGTTCAGATCTGTTCTTTTCTAAAATATTTTGAGTACCGCGCACACCGTCTCTCAACAAAATATTCAAAGCCCGCGCTAGTTAATTTTCTATCCGAATAGAGGACTAATTAGTTCATCAGTCAGGAATATGAGCTGCGCGATTTGACTAAATTTCGGTACTACCGGAGGTTCCGGCGTGATAAATCACGATTCGACGGGAAGTTAGCGCTCGAGATCTAAACCGTGTAGACGTGCCATTATTCGACTCTAACAGACCAACACCGTACCACCGTTTTTTTTTGTGACCACGTGCAGTTTTCCAAGGTAGGATTTTTCCTATTATACCTTCCAATGTTCCCAAGTATTTCTTAACCGTAGCTATTCATTCAAAAATTAACAGGGGTGGGTTTTAACGACAATTCAAATGGGGTTTTGCTTTTTCTTCTCTTTTCTTCATTTTATCGTCAGGGGTAATTAAGGGAGGGTTTTAACCGTTTCTCAGACAGTGAAATTAAATGACTAAATGCTTGGGAAAATCTGGAAATGCTTGCTTTTGGGTGCTTTTGGAGTTAACATCGATATACGCGCCTTGTCGTGGTTTTGAATGTGATGCACGTCTTATCTATTTCCTTATAATCTCGAAAATCGCACGCATCTTCCCATTTTCGCTAATTCGTCACATGTCGACTATTTTTCTTCATTCTCGATGCACGTTCTAATTGCTTTTATTTTAAACCCCACACATTTACCTTTCATTTTCGCGCCCGTAGTCATTTTCATTCTTTTTCTATGTAACCTCTTTTAGTGATCATTTTGTACGCATCCTATTTAACTTTTCATTTTCTTTTCCGTCAGACATAAACTGCTCGATCGTAATTTTTCTGAACAATTCTTTTGGGGTTAATTCGCTTTCCCGTTTACAACCGTTACACACCCTTTCTTTCACTTTTCATTATTTTATTGTAATATTAATTTTAGTTGATTTATTTTTCTGCATTCAGGGGAGTTTGTCCCAACATGTTTATGGAAAATAGATCTGTTTATTTTGATCCAAACTGCCTTTGCTTATTTTCCCGGTAAGGAAAATCACCCAACAAACTTTGCGGAAAATACCATCTATTCCAAACTGCCTTTTTAATAGCGATGATATTTAACACCCTCATCGCAGATGAATCCTGGAATTACTTTCTCCACTGTCTAAAGGCTACCCGAAAGGCACTGTGGGCCCTCTACCACATAAATCCAGGGGGTGGCGCTCGAGACTTTGAAGGCTTCACCTTCCAACCCTTAATTAAATTCTATCACCTAATCAAAAAGCGTTACAGACATATACAGGGTGTCTGTAAAAGGTGTTTACAAAATCTCACCACATATTTCTGTGGTCAAAATAAGCCGATTTCAAGTAACTTACCTCAGTCCGAAATTGCTCCGTTTTCATTATACAGGGTGGTAAGGTTAAACAATAAAAATCGAATTCCTCAAATTGTGTGAACATTTTTCAATGTAATACTTTGAAAATTTGTACCCGGAAGTTTTTTAGGATGCAAAACCTGAATATATACACCTTTTCATCGTGGCCGTTAGAGGGCGCTGCACAATTCACTTCTGATGGGTTGAATTGGCCATAACTTTTTTCTCAGTACGGTTTTCACTTTTTGAGTGAAGGAAATGATCTTATAGAAATTTTTCGGGATATTTTGGTTTTTAGTGTTCGATGCCGCACCAGAATATCCAAATTACTCACCCTTAGGATAAAATTTGCTCAGTTAATTAGTAGTGTTTTGATTTTGTAGGTTGACTTAGCCTTATGGGGTGAGGAAACCATATCAAAATCAAGATAATATCAATCCATGGGCGTCGACGTGGACCGATATTAATCTAAATTACGATATGATTTTTTTTTGTCCTATAAAGCTTTGTCAATTTATAAAATTAAAATACCACTGATTCACTGACCAAATTTCACCCCTGAAGGTTACAACAATTCTTTTAATTCAAAGTAATTTGAATATTCCGGTGCAACATCGAACACTCAAAATCAAAATATTTCGGAAACGGATCACTATGGCGGGTTATAACAGGATCACATATTTTGTCTAAAAATACCGAGGAATCCATTCTCTTGATAGAAAAAATGAAAAACTACACTCGAAAAAAACTACATATTGCCATTTCAAATCATCAGAAGTGCAGTGTGCAACGCCCTCTAACGGCCTCAATGAAAAAGCGTCCATACTCAGGTTTCGCATCCCAAAAAACTCCCGGGTACCAATCTTTGAAGTAATTCTTTAAAAAATGTTCACAAATTTTGAAAAATTCGATTTCTGCGTCTCAACTTTGCCACTCTGTATCTTGGCAACGGATCAGTTTCGGACAAAGGTAAGTTGCTTTCAATCGGCTTATTTTGAACTCAGGAATATGTGATGAGATTTTGTGAAGACCTTTTACAGACACCCTGTATATCTTCATGAGCAAGTGCTGTTTTATAAGAGGAGGCTTGTGGTTCAAAACTTCACTGGAGTCTGAGTTCTTACACATAATCCATCAGTCACATCAAGGAGTAGTGTCCAAATAAAGTGAGACAAGCAATCTTCTATGCTGGACTCATGGATGATATTGATGCTGAATTGCTGATACTCAAGAAATAATGCTTCTGAAACCCTTTTGCCGCATGAAGTTTCAACCCACCCGTGGGAAATAAAGACTTCATGCGTGTGTTGTCAAAGGACTTCTTAGTGTTTCAAAGTCTGCAGTGGTTAAGGAACTCAAGGATAAAACAGATTCTAGTGTATTACTGGCTTTAAAAAACATTCTTGCTGTAAATGGACTTCCGTTATTAATATTCTCAGAAAATGGACCTCCATTTATATCGCGACAATTCATATGTTTTGCGGATAGATATGATGTGAAGCCGACTACACCTAGTCCTTATCATCCACAAAGTGATGAGATGATAGAGAGAACTATCCAAACCTTCAAGGGATACTTCATCCGGCGAATCAATCAGGACGGGATATATTTTTGGCTGTACTGGACTACAATAGTACACCAAAGCAACATCTACCAGCACCGTCCATGTTGTCGATGGGCAGAGCAATCAGGACCAATCTTCCAGTATACAGTGATCTACTGACCTCAGCATTTCTGAGCCATGATCAGTAGAATAGTATTGTGTCACGATTAAAAAACAATCAAACAAGTCAAAAATCTTATTTCAATGAATCAACACACATATACAGGGTGTCCGGGAAAATGTGGGAGATTTCTCGGATTCAGATAGAACATTAAAAAATAAGATGACAAGTTCCCATAAATTTTTTTCCTAGCGGCCCTCCCTACGGAGATACGGCCCCCTAAAGGACCCCACTGGAAATCGGTTTTTCTTGAATAACTTTTAAACGACTCAATATAATTCAATGAAAATTTCATATGATAAACAGTAGTAAGGACCTCTCAAAATACTTCCCTTAAAACATAATTAGCTTGTTTAGTTTACCAGGGACGGACTAGATTGTACATTTTAACGCTCAAATTTTTAACACCCTGTATGATAAGGAGTTAAAAAAAAAAAAATTTGAATACCTTGAACATTAAGCTAAAGAAAAGGTACTCTTGTTCATTGTCGACAAAATGAACCATTTTCGAGAAAAAACAATTTTTATTAAGCAAAACCTCGAAAAAAGCCATGACGAAGTGGTGCTCTTGACGAAATTGTGAAAGTAACGCTAGGAAAAAAATTTATGTTCTGATAGAATATTAAAAAATAAGATGACAAGTTCCCATACATTTTTTTCCTAGCGGCCCTCTCTACGGAGATACGGCCCCCTAAAGGACCCCACTGGAAATCGGTTTTTCTTGAATAACTTTTAAACGACTCAATATAATTCAATGAAAATTTCATATGATAAACAGTAGTCAGGACCTCTCAAAATACTTCCCTTAAAACATAATTAGCTTGTTTAGTTTACCAGGGACGGACTAGATTGTACATTTTAACGCTCAAATTTTTAACACCCTGTATGATAAGGAGTTAAAAAAAATAAATTTGAATACCTTGAACATTAAGCTAAAGAAAAGGTACTCTTGTTCATTGTCGATAAAATGAACCATTTTCGAGAAAAAACAATTTTTATTAAACAAAACCTCGAAAAAAGCCATGACGAAGTGGTACTCTTGACGAAATTGTGAACCTAACGCTAGGAAAAAAATTTATGGGAACTTGTCATCTTATTTTTCAATATTCTATCAGAATCCGAGAGATCTCCCACATTTTCCCGGACACCCTGTATACTGTCTGAATTCAAAAAAAGGTGACCCAGTTCTTCTTCAACAAGCGAGAAGACAATGGACTCCTGGAGTGGTGGTCAAGAAGACTGACTGGTACAGTATAGATTTTCTTGTCAGCTCGAATCTTGGTATGGGTAGCGGCAGCAGATTTTGCTGAGGAGTACTACAGTCCACCGCACTTGTCTATACTTTAACAACAAGCAATAAGTTTCCAAAATATATAGAGATGCAAGGGTCAAAATCCTGCAAAGAGAAGAGTAGATTTTAAGTTCCGGTATGATAATGTCCAAGGTGTTTATCTTGTATTATGCTCTGTACCAGTATGGATGTTTGGAAGGTAAATAACCCTAAGCCTATTCTGGGACTGATAGAACGGTCATTCATCTGCATCAAGTGAGCCTCCTCTGCTATTCTTTGGGATTTTGCAATTGGAAATAAATCTCTCCATCGAAGCTATCATATTCAGAATTTTCTGAAATTTAGATTGGCGGTCTATTTTTTTTTTATCCCCATCTCGTCCATATTTGATTGAAGTGAATCTTCTCTTTTGTCTCAATTCAAACCCAGTTTGTTGACGGTTGTCCTACTTCTGTTGTTGATGGTTTAGATGAATACTCCCATAGTCTTAAGTCAAATTTTGCTTCGGCCAGAACTTCCTTCGATAAATTCAGTAAATTGTGTAAACTGATTTCATCGGAAGTAGTGACCTTCTCTGAGTAATTCTTCCTCGGGAATTTTCTCCTTCAACGGTTCCTGAAGAACCTTCTCATAATCATCATTAAATCAATTTTCACCAAGGTTCTTTATTTGGAAGTGTTGGATGGTCGGCTACCCATCAAAGAGTCTAAAAATTGTTCCCGCACCGCCTCTTCATTTTCTTTCTTGCTTTTGTTGATTACTGATCCTCTAAGTAATTCCTGAAACATCTAGTTTTCATAAATATGCTACGGTACTTAGTTGACAGTGTAATGATGTTAATGGTGATGATAAAATATTTGTTTTTTTTTTCATAACTGTCTATCCTGATTTGTGATTGTGTCGGGACAACAACAACGTGTAGCGCAATCAATTCGACAATGTTGCAAAGCTGCTCGTAGTTCTTAACAAATGAAACGTGTCAGAGTATGCATGCAGAATAGGCAATTTTGAAAGGGCAATATCCAGAATCTGTGTATTTCTCGATTATCTCCCAAAAACAGGTTCTCATGTAGAAAAGAATCACAGGGTGATTCCTAACATTGGTAAAAGATTCGTGCCTGTAGTATTTTTATGAAAAGAGGTTCCTCCACTTCCTTTGTATAAGTAGTTGAAGATATCAACTTCAAACTTGAGCATGATTTGGGATTAAGAACAAAGTATTATCTGTGAATTTCATCAAAAATTCGATTTTGGAACTTCTTATGCGGCGTTGTGATAATTTGTCGACAATGGCGAGTGAATTGGAATTGGAAAAATGTGACGTTTTTCAGAAACACCGATTATCAGCTTTTGTGTTTTGTCTTTTCTCATCCCACGTTAAGAAAAACAGACATAACACTCAGCGAATGATCGGGTCAATCGGATCAGGGTTTCCGAAAGCGCCTTCTCTTGAGATTTCCTTACACATGAGAGAAACAAGCTAAAGCGTAGTAAAAATGACAAAAGGAGAGCTATATCCTGAACGAAATCTTGGAACTCGGCTTTCACCTACTTCAAATGCCCATATTGCTTCAAAACATTGCACACTTGTCAAGAAACGATGAAAATACAATAATTTTGATTGAACAAGAGCTAAACCATACAACCACATGGGTCAGTGGGCAGACCAAGAAGCAAAACTAACCTCACATTCCCACAACACGCTTGAAAATGAATCAGTCTTTCATGATGCTTTGTGGGATGAACATGTGCGTGAGCTGTTGAACCTTCAACAAATTTGAAGGTTGATAATTTGTTGGTAACATTTTCTTTTGTTTCAGATGAAGATCTATAACATCTGGCATTTGTCAAATTCATTATACATGTTGATAGTAACCAATTTAATTGTTGATTTTTTTGTCATAACATTTGATTGTGTTTCATTTTTGTTTTAGACGAAGAGAGATTGATTTAATTGTTTATATTTTTGTAAATAACATTTTATTATTTGTTGCATTTGATATTGTTTTTTGTTGATTCCATTGAAGGTATGGCGAAAGTGTATACTTTTTGTAGGACATTGAATGAATTGAAGTGAAGTGTTGCGATGGAAGTGGAGTGGTGGGGAAGAAGTAAGGTTAAGTGGTTGAGTGATGTGAGGGAAGAAAAGTTAAGCGTGTGAGTGGAGTTTTTTTTCCAGTTGTCGCTTCACGTCAATCTGGCGTGGGACTTAGTAGAAGCAGAGGAAGGAGTAATTTTTTTTCACTCTGGTGAGTAAGGGGAATGGAGTAAACTTTTGTTTGTATATTGATATATGATGTTCTTTAACCAGAGTAAAAGTAAACTTGAGTGCAAAATCGTTTCAAGTGTATTTAAATGAAATCTAGTGACGTTGGTGAAGTAGTGTTCAGGCTACAGTAATAAATTATTGAGGTATTTTTTTTGTATTGGAGTTCTTCTTCTTCTTCAATAACTCAAATGCTATGCGACGTTCCGGTTACATGATGGCTGGATCAAAACTTCTTATCGATGGAGTTGAACGAGACCGTGATGCATTAAAGGTTGGCCAGAAATGGAGAGATGGTTGAACGACTAAAGAGGGTGGCGCAGGAAAGGATCAAACGCCAGTTTAGTACCATTTCTTGAACTAAGCATGAGCCAATAGCGATGAGTTTCAAAACATTCTACAGACTGATTCTCATTATTAATTGAAAAAATGACACAAAAACAAATAATTGTCGACACTTCCGACGAATGCCATCCTCTGCCACAGTTGGTCTTCAATGACCTCAAATGTCTGCCAGGATAAAGAGATCGACGAGCCCGACAATGCAGGACAAATAAGTGAAGATGAAAATATAGCCAGTGCTTAAGAAGTAGAAAAAGAAGAAGAGGAGCTCGACTAGAAAGGGCTCAGTGAGAAAAAGTGGATGAAGTCCTGGAAATTTTGTGTTAAAATGAAAAAGAGGACCGCCAAGAAAACGCACAAAAAGGCGAAAGTAGTGTGTGAAATAGATAATCTCTGAAGTTGAATAGTTATTAGAAATTTGAAATGTTTTTAACATATGATAAGAATTTTGCAATAGATCATACTCTGATCATTCTTGCTTTTTCAAAATATTCTGGTATATTGTATGGGACAATACGATATAAATCACAGTTTCGACCAGGATAGAAGGCAAAATCGGCGTGTGTGTACACAATACGGCATAAGCAACAAAATGACTTAGTGAAGCAGAAAAAGCAATAATGATAAGATGAATTATTGACTTTTCATGTCCTCATAGAAATGGGGAACTTGAATATATTTTCCAAAAACTCTGTTCAAAAGAGAAAAAGGTGTAACTTCAAGAGACTCTCATGTTTATTTATCGGTGACAATTTCTAGTACGATGATTGAAAACTGTTATAATAACACGGAAACAGAAAATCGAAAAATTTTTGAACCTCGCTATTATATTGGCAAACTATTTTGACTTACACGTAAGTGATGTTCTTGTTTTTAAGTCACAGCACAACATAGACGTATAAAAGAAAATAGTCACTGTTTTCTTGTATGGCACTTCTTATATCTTCCTGTATATACATGTTTGAACAAATCGTTTTGCATGATGATGAGTGTACTCAAGGGTCTTCTGGGAATACCTTCTTTTTGTTATCTGGAATAAGATGCTGACATCACACGGTAAGTGACTTTGTCATCGAATCAATACAACGATTTTAGAAATCAATACGAGACCATCAACACAGTCATTATCCTTTATGTTTCTGTTGTTGGTCTAAAGAAGAGTAAATTACAATTGCTACATGAAAGAAGCTACCTTCACTTTTAAACGTTTCCACTTATGATTTTTTGGCAAGAACACGAAAAAACTTGATTATGATAGTTAGTGAAGTCAAAGTTGTGGTTTTCTTCATGATCCCACATATTCAAGAATTGTGAGATTTGAATGTACCTATTAGAGATCCCATCCATCAGCTCACGCTGACCTGTCATAGGTGTTCATAGACCCCGGGGTAAAAAATTGGCGATGGGGTGAGGTTGCTTATCTGGACGAGCTAAGAGCATCAGAAACTCTGATGTTGACCATTGTCCTCATTATGAGAGTCTCGTGAAGTTCTTGATCAGCCGGAAAGGTACTTCTTGAAAAGTTGTTTGGGGACTCACTCATTCAGGCACTTCTGTTTCCGTTGAAAAATCTGCTTCTTGGACTTCTGGAGGACTATGAAACAAAACCTTTGTTACCATATGTGGAATAGGAGATGGCAATAGCGTACCTTCTAGCGATTTGCTCGGGGTTGATGTCCGAAAGCTCTTCGTTTCCTTATTGCCGCTTTTGAATCCTAGATTGTACCGCGGCATTCAGTCTTGATCTACTTATTTCATCATAATTTTCTTTCCTAGGCTTGTCTCCACATGACGGAAGTGAACGAAAGGATAGTTGAGTTTTTCTGAAATTTTGTTCACAGTACCACAAATAAAAAAGCTTGTCAGTCACTTCTTTCGATCAACCTTTTGTGAATTTTCTGGGAAATCTGTAGAACTGAACAGGCTTCAAAATCTCCGGATCGCTATTATTGCTATACTCAATCTCTAAAACAACAATTAAACAGAAATAGTGATATCAGAGGACTCACCAATCCCGATCGCCTTCTTGTAGGAGTTATGATCTTTTCCATTTAAAAGAAAGCTCTTCAAAAAACAAATATTTGCAGATCCAGCCAGAATAATCAGGATGAACATGTGAAACTTACCGAAACGTTATTGATGATCACAAGTGTCCTTTTTTTGAAGTTACGTTCGTGGCCTTCATCTCGACATAGCAGATACTTATGGTTTCCACAGAAGTACCTGCTATCTCAAAATGACTCCCACGTGCTTATTTGTTTGGTATTCCAATTTTAAGGTAACATCCGTGCTATACAGAACTATGTCTATCAATCTAAGATTATTGAACGTGGAACATATTTAGGAAAAAAGTACTTTTCACATCATCATCAGCCACTGACATTAATTATTTAACGTTTTTACGTGGTTTTGTCATTTTTGAAAATTCTCATCAAGTTAATTATGGGATATCCACAAATTTCCATTCAATGTTCCCCATATTCATTATGAAGGTATGCACCAGAGTTGATTCAACTGGTCAGAATTCCTTAATACACTTAAAATCCAGAATAAGTTGGATTATATTGCTTCTTCCATATGAAGTGGGGTTCATATATTCAAGAATTATGAAGACATGTGAAAGCAATTTGTTACCAGACGAAGACGAATATCTTGCTGTTCTTCACAGACATTCGACGACTTCTCGTAAAAATTCTTTTTCACTATTTCACATCAACCAACACCGTTATATCTATATCCATAGTTTTAGAATTGGTAATAGCAATTTTTACGTAATTACCTGGATGTAAATGCCCATGGTGATCATCATAGTACTAATACTTTGCTGGGTCTTTTGAAACGTATTTTCATTCACTGGTGGCTTCATCATGAATCTGTGGAATGCCTTTGGACAAAAGGCATGGAATGGACTGCGTCGAACGTAGCATCTTCAAGTTCTCCTGCTTGATCTCCGGTGTGTAATGGGGGTGGCTGAGTCGTTGTCTGGATGGAGTTTGAGGTCTGTTGTGCGTCGTCAGGTTTGGTCGCCTCTGATCTCCTGAGGAGCATCTTTACTGGAAGAAGTAGCAGAAATATCATGAGGGAAGTACAAGTTATACTTAGCATCATGTTGTGTCAAGATTTCCTGTTCTTTGCCATCTACTCCTTTTATGTTTGCTGGGATGGTGGTTTGTCGACGTCTTGTGAGAAGATATAGATCTGCTACCGACAAAAGAATGTTTCAGACTTGAAGCACCCAGGAATTGTGCTTGCCTTGTTTGGTTGGTTGAATGGAGGTGGGGGACGATCATGGTTCTGAGAGAGTTATCGAATCTTGGTGGGCTTTGTAGATTTTCTAGTACAGTCTAGTCTTTGCAGTGCATCACCGGAGAACTTGTGTAGATTACTCAACTTATCTTTGTAGGGCTTGCAGAGGATCTACACCTCTGGTGCCCCTAAATTGTCTTGTTTTTTCTTTTTCTAGGTTTGCGTTCACCACTCCAAGATGTATGTGTTTTCAAACAGATTCGGTCCTCTAGAGGTGTGGTGATGAGTTCAAATAGTGTTATTGAGGTTGAAAACTAACAACTCCTTGATTCTGTTTTCCTTTTCGGTTACTGTATTTCGCTGTAACTCAATATAGTTGTTGAGAATCTTGATCTTACTTTTTGAGTATTCGATAGATCTAGTTGTCTGCAGTTTGTTTGGACTTTTCACTGATTTTCCATGATTCACTGACTCCTGCATTGATTCCATCTATAAGTTCCGCAATTGAACCAGTATTTGTCTCAAAAGAATCTAGTTGGGCTTCAGTGGTGAAGTAAATTGGAGCGGATGCTACAAACGAGAGTGGGATGGATTGGTTTTCATTGGTTTCTGTTTGCTTGTTCCACATTATAATAAGCTTCTTACATTTTCCAACATCCTCTTGCGTCTTTCGCTAGCGTTCTTGTTAAATAAATATATAAATAAATATCGTCTTTATTGAATGATGAGAAATAAGAGAGAGAGGCGAGATTTGACCTGAGGTAAGTCTTGCACCTAACCTCTCAAACACTCACAAAATATAACGATTACCTTCAACGCTATTACATAATTAACTTTGCCTAAAAAGTTGCTGCCAGTAACAATTCATTGATTTAGCTTTGAACTTAACTGATAACTAGAGATTAAGAAGACAAGAGAAGGACTCTATACATATAAATATGATAGAATTAATGCTGGAGTACCGCTTGATAGTCACAGATTGCGAATTGTAGATTTTCACAACCATATATTGGTATTGGTATTGGTATGGGGGCAAATCACTACCCGGCGAGTAGGCCTTGAAGGCCCTTTTCGCCAACCCCAGGACAATTGCAGTTCTAACTAGGTTGATGATGGAGTTAAAAATACAATATGTTGCAAATGAACAGTAGGAAAAATCTTCAACCAACCAAGATCTCTGAATTTTGCGAAATATGGTCAAACTTTCGCAATTGAAGACTCTGGTGCAAGAAGGGAAAAAGTGCTTAATTCTGCAAAAGTGAGATATCTGCTTAAATAAAGGTTCAACAAGTAGCTCTTCTCGCCTGATGCAAGTACGAAATACGCCCGGGTGATAGAATGATTCAGTTTCTCTTACCCGGACGTATCTCATACTAGCACCAGGCAAGAGGAGCAACATTTTGGACCCATATATGCAGATATCTCACTTTTTCAGAATTAGGCATCCTCTTCTTGCACCAGAGTCTCCAATCTATAAGCAAATCCAAAACAAACATTTTGCACATACTGAAGTCGATTCCTTTCAATCGAATACAAACAAGGGTGATAAACAATATAACAGTGATTAAAAGATGACCATATTGATTCAAACAGTTTTTTTCTTGTCCTAAAGTTGAGTATATAACGACTTGCATACAATAATTCATTTTAGCATAATTGTTTTGCAGAAGTAGGTATCCTCAATTTATCCCTGTATCTTAGAATTACATCCATAACAAGCCCCAAGCTCCAGAAACTGCTTATGAGGTGTTAACTCTCTTCTAAATAAACTCTCTATACGCAAGTTTGGGATGTGAGCTTGAAGATGAATTCAAAGCTACTTCCCCTCCCTTCCCTCCTCACTTACCAATCAAAAATGTATCTCACAATCTGTTATTCTGTTAAACATACCCAAAGTTTTTCATAAATCATGTTATCTTCTTGGTTCTTAGTTTGCATTTCTGGAACTCATGATGAAGATGTGAGGTTCACAAACTTGTTGTTTATACAGCTTGTGAAGCCACAAACTCATAATGAGTCTCACTTCTTTGATAGTTCTATTGATGTCCAGTTTGATTCAGAATATCTCGTCTTTTCTTCAAAGTTGTGTTTGTGAACTTCATAATGGCCTTACAGATACACCCGGTTTATCCGGGTGTTTCTGCAAGACCAATATGACTCTCACATATTCTATTGTTCAGTGTCTCTATGATCAACTGTGAAAATGAGTTGAAAATGTATCCCCAATATACTCTAATAAGACACTTTTCTCGTATCTTACTTAATTTTATCAGGAGAGGATCTCCCCACACCTCCATGATGTATCCTCAACAGTCTTACCTACTCATTTTACTGTGAGCAGTCGGTCAAGTCAAGGAGGATTTTTTCAAATAATATCCTGGCTTTCTAAAAATTAATGTTTTTGTACATTTTCTGCCAAATGCGTTATTTCAGGAAATTCTTGTCTTGCAAAAAAAAATAACAAGTTTCAAAACTTCCAATGAAATAAATATAAAAAATTAAAAGTCTTGACTTATCCTTGTTGAAATTATTGTTTCGTTTTTCATCAGAGAGAGTATTGAATAAAGCTATTTTCCATGTTTTTGAGTTTCCATAGATTAGAAGATCTCATGGAAGTTTAAATTTTTGTTAAAAAAAAACTTTTTAAGAAGACAGAAGATTTTTGAGAACGTGAAGTTTTCCGAAATGATTTAAAAGTTTTCAATCTAACAAGCTGTTTTTTTTTAAGGTGCCAACGTACTTTTTAAGGGAGCTCGTTAAACATTTTGGACGTTTTTGGGAATGATTCATCAGTTTGTGTGATTTGTGGTATTGTGGTTACCTGTTTTTGTTTTTTTTTGAAGATTTCGGGCATGGGTTGTCTGGAGTTGTTCACGTCACACACATAAGATGCTGCTGTCTTACACCTCCTCAAGTGAAAAACTGTGATGCTTGCACAGAACATGGAATATGAAAATTAATTATTGGAACAAACATCCTATGTAACTTACCTGTTTGTGATGGTGTAGTTTCTGTCTTTGGAAAAAAAAGTTTGAACCTAAAATGTGAATTTGGATGACGACTTGCCCTCCATTGGCGAATTGCTCTCATATTTGGTTACTTCTCCGAAATCGATATATCTGTTAAATTAAAAGCAATATAAGTATGATCCAAGAAGAAAACTTACCGAAGGTTTATTCAAAATCCCAATTTTCCAAGTCCTGAGATTCCGATTGCAAAACTTAAAGTGAACCTGTGAACATCACTGTTGTTTGAACAGAGTGTGACCGAACGGGTGCATGATGAGTCTCACTTTCTCAATAGCTCTGCAATCTTTGTTCATACGAGTGAGTACCTGCCAAGAAATGAATAGTAAAGTTGTTCAAGTTGGTTTTCGTGAACCTCATTTTCATAGTGCTCCCATATATAATTTACACAAATGTGTCAGTACTATCAAGATGCCCTCCAAGTCTTCAATAGTTTGGTGTTAAACATAAAAAAATGTCTGCACCCAGAGATACTGTAGGGTTTACTTAATTTTTGTCTAGTACGTCTTGACGGCGCGACCTGCATGCTCTCTATTCTCGTGGGTCGCGAGGCAATGTAATGACAGGTGTGTTGTAGCTTGCAGCTGGTGGTCTTACATACACTCTAATCACTCCTTTTATTTGTGTTAGCAGTCAAATTACGTATCATGATGTAATATGTTTTACCTGTACCAGTGACGGATATAATTTGCATCTTTCAATATTCAGTTGTAATATAAAAGCGTTTCTCTGATTTAGCTCCTGCCGTTTTCATCAATAAAACCCTAGACAAACATAAAATCCTGCAATACCAACTATTCATATGAATAATTTACCACAATATGATACAATGTTGAAACAAAATCCAGTTAATCATAAGAATACAACAAGTTATTATTTCCAATTTGGACAAGACTTCCTTGACCCTATCAAATCAATAAAGCAAACAAAATTAACTTCTGAACATATAATATCATGATTTAGATTGAACTTAACAACTGTCACACAGAATGAATAGGTGAGGGTCATATATGCATGGATTATGTTATTGGTTTTTGCTAAAAAGAAGTTCTAGATAAACAATATGATGTTTAGAAGGTATGGACCTTTTATTCCTACGTACGTGTACACAGCCCTTCAACCACCTTTATTATAATGTCTGTTTTATAGACGTGGTGTTACTGGACTACGTAGGTATTAACTCTCCGGGTCAGAGAGTAGCTGGTATCAATAATGGACTGGGTTCAAAGATGCTTGAGGGATAAAACGCGACGACACGTTGATTATCAATGACAGAAGTCTTCGATGATGATTGTACATGTAGAATCTTGGATGCGAGTTTATTAATTTGGAAAAAATATGCCAGAATGGACAAAATGGATGTAAGTGGAATCTCATTCCACCTCTGCAAATGAAAATGTTTTTGGAAATTCACCCATTTAAAAGGTCTCACCTTCTACAATTGCGACGTATACAGTACCCTTCGCTCTCGCAACAAATGTAGTCATTTGTTTACTCCAATGACACACATATGTTACAAGAACTAAGGATTCCTAAATAATTGATCTGCCTATTATAGGGTGTAATCTATTTTTTTAATAAACGCCCACTGGAAATGACTATGATTTCAGAAAACTCATCCATATAAGGAGTCCTCTTGACTTAACCAGATCAAAGTTACCATCTGGAAAAGCATTGCAAACTTCTTATGTTTCTCAAGCATAGATACTTCACTTATGCAAAAAGATAAATCGGGATCAAAATCTTTGAATACATAAGATCCAATGAATTGGTGAGTGGCTTGAAAAACTAGAATAAGTGATTTCTATATGGTCATTTCATGTATTTTGTCATTTCAGAATGATGATGCTAAGAGTACATTGGAAAAAACATCAGTGAAAAGTCTTTGATTTAATAATCAAGCAAACTTGCAGATTCATGAGAACGTTTTGTATTTTGTTCGCATGTCTGGAAATACAAAATCAAAATTATATTCCAGCAATGATTGATCCGGCTTACCGATTCAACTTTCAGTATGATGAAGGTACATCATTCAAACTGCAAGTACCAATGTAGAAAGTTCCATAAAAAGTAAGTCCATCATAATTGCCACTTATGATTTCCATAGAGCTCGTCTGAAAATTTCCGGAATTTCAATTCGTGCTCAAAAGAGAAATGACTTGACCAATTAATTTTTGGTTTTTTAATTTTTGGTTATTTCCTCAAACGGCTCACACATTATGCAATAAGTTGAATAACTCAGGTTGATGGCCGAAGAGATAATGGCATAGTGTGTGGAGATGTCGTTCAACAAGTTGAGCGATGCGGTTGAGTGTCTAGTTTTTGACCGTGTCATAAAAACTTGACTTCAACCTCCCCAAATTCGAAAAATTATATAGTGTTTCGCTTCGACTGGTTGAGACGACTTCAACATCATATTTTATTAATGTTGGATTGTTGAGACGGTCGTTATTGTTCGACTTGTCGTCAACTGAACTGAATGATGTCTTGCCATAATATTATTATTCTTGTTGCGAGGACTGTCCATACAATCGTTCAATAGACTCGTTGTTCAACCCTTTGCATGGTGTGTGGGCCGTTTGATACCATCGTTAGTACAATATCAACATTATCCAGACGTTGTTTTCTCCAAGATGTTTGAACTATTTAACAAGAGGTGTACCTACAAAAGCTTGACGTAAACCTGAGTATGCGAAGAATTATCTTGATGTTTTCTGGAAACCCTTTGGTGGTGATATCAAGCAGAATTCTTGTTGATGATACAGAAATCTGACTGTTATTACCAACATAGGGTACCTTGCCTGTTACCTGGAAATAAAAAAAAAATCAGAATTCAATTTAAAATCTAGACACACAATGCAATAACTATAATTGAATAGATTATTGTTTACATATTTTTGATGACTGCTTCCATGTCAGAGATACAAAAGTGAAGCAAGAGAAACCTTTACAGATATTTTGGGAATGATCGGAAAACATATTGTTCCAGCAAAAATATGATGAGAAGTCACAAATAAGTTGCAGAGGTAGCTTGCTAGACGTATCAGAATTTATTTATTTAAGTGTTCATATCCAGCCATATGATTATAAGGACAATAAGGACGGAACTCGAAATGTGCGGCAATTGTGTTCTTTTGCATGTTGTGAGACACATACAAAAAAAAATTGCTGTTAAGTTGATTTCGGACAATTAGCAACGATTTGAGAATTGAAATCTCAAACGCAGTTACATTGTCCTCCAATCTTAGATCACATATATATTGATACTTACATAAATTTCGCTATCAAAGCTTCACTCGGTATAAAGAATCTGAAAAATACAGAATTTCGTTTGTGTTATATTCTCTAAAATCTTTGTATCCGAGTTTTGAGACAATTATTGTACACACCTCAAATACTCCAGCTCGATCTTAATTCTCTATCCACCACATTGAGGTCTGGGGAAGTTGTCTCATCTTGCGCTTTTGATATTTAATTTGATATTCAGTGGTTAAACAATGTAAAGTCACTTTATTCGCTGATGACACGATGGTAAATATAGTTGGCAAAGACATTATACACATGCAAAATGTAATGAATCAAGAACTTGATATACTATTTAATTGGCTGTGTAAGAATAAATTATGTTTGAATACCACCAATTCCAAATTCTGTATATACGGGAAAAAATTTAGGCTTAGTCAGGTTAACATAGAAAACATAAACATTTTTATTGATTCTAAAAAATTTGCATATGAGAAAGAAACCAAATACTTGGGTGTACTATTCGATCCTGATTTGACATTTTGTTCCCATCCATATTATGTTAGGCGGAAATTTGCCAAAAAAGTTGGTTCCATCACAAGAATAGGGCGTAATTTGTCAATGTACACAAAAATAAAATGGAGGGATTTTAAGTTTTTCATGATGTTTTATGAGGGTCGGGAACTGGCCCGGCGTTCAAATCACCAAACTTGGAGGACTAGAATGTTCTGTCGGGGTAATCTCCCTCAGCCTTCATACTATTTCCAAAAACAGGGTTGTCAATTTCACCGACTTCAATACTTTTTTCATCCCCGTTTTGGTCTTCGTCCGTACCCTGGACAAAGGGTGCTATTACTCTTTTACACACTTCTAATTCGTAAAAATCTAGAATAACTCACTCGAGTGAGTGCGTTTGGTTTGTACATCCATGGTCTTGTAACTTGATCGCTGAGAATCTGCTTGTATATTTAATAAATCAGCATGTATCCTTCAAGTCGTACATTTGTGGTTAAAAATTGAAATGAATTATTCAGAAGACACGAACAGTTGTTACTTGAAGAAAAACCAGAATGCTTGCTTATGAATACATTTTCGACCCATGAGCTTGTCTAATTATTTTGGAAGAGCTTTCCTGACAGCCCATCTGATGGTTGAATATGCTATACACCAGTTACGTATCTTTGAGTGGGTGAAAATAATTTGCCGTGGATCAGAAATAAGGAAATGTATAAAGATCTTCACAGTCTTCTTAACCAATCAATTTTTTTGTAATTTGCTTAACGTCACCAATACCGCTCACTAAGCCGGTCACCAACTTTTCTGATGATCATCAAACTATCTTCACTAATAGTTTTGACTCTGTAGCTGAGCTGAACACCCAATAACTTAGCTGATATACAAGACTCAGTTGCAAGACTCTACTGTGACAAAAGATCACTTCGGTGAACGAGTGAAGACGTTCATCAACAAGATATGACAAAAATCAGTCTGACAAATTTCTTGGATAAAGTAGAAACAATACCCATGACCCTAAGTGATCTGACATGGATGATGCTCACAATGTTCTCATACTTATGATCAGGCACACACCAAATACCCAGAAGGCAGGCAACATCACTTTTATTCGACGTCAAAAGTTTCGTGAAGCTGGTGAAAACTCATGGAACATAATTTTCTTCTGCGGAGTCTCTGCCAACACCGTGGATTGAAGATTCAACCTGAATAAAAGTTCAAGTTCAGCTTAAGAGTGAAACTACGCAGCTAAAGGTGGAGCTGGACATCAATCTTAACACTCATTGAATGCCCTAATTTGGCTCCAAAAAGTTTGAATTCTCGAATTTCAAGCTAAAACCGTGATGGTCTTTGTCTTGATGAATTAGCCCCATAAACATTCCAGACTAGTTTTTGGAGGTTACAAAGACATTTATCATTCATTGGAACTTCAACCTTCCCTATAAAACTATTGCAAGGATTTTTTAAGATTTTCATAAACGATTTTAAGAATGTTTTATAAGTTTGTTTGTTTGTTTTGATTATTTTGGGCATGGACCAGTCCAGACGGTCCAGATCCACGTCAACGCAAACAAAATGATGCTTTCCTACACTTTTACAAGTAAGAAGCTGTGATGCTTGAACATAAAATATAAAAATAAATTATTGGAACAGACATTCTATTTAACTCACCTGTTGGTGATGGTGTCTTCTTTATATGGAAAAACAAGTTCGAAACAGAAATCTGAATCTGGATGACGACTTCTCAATCGGACAATTGTTCATATTTGGTTACTCCTCCAAAGTCGAAACATCTAAAAAATCTAAAGCAATTTTCGTATGATCCAGAAAAAAATCTTCTTCAAAATTATAATCTTCTGAATCTTGAGGTTCCGATCGCACAACTCATAGTGAACCTGTCAACATCACACTCTTGTTTTGTTGTTTAAACAGAGTGTGATGCAACAGGTTTATAATGAGCTCTGCATACTTGGTTCATGCGTTAGAAAGTGAGTACCCGTCAATAAATGAATAGTTAAGTTCCTTTCAAGTTGGTTTTCGTAAACTTCATTTCGATAGAGCTGACATATCCGAGTATGAATACAACAATGTATATTTCCAATTTGAAAAAGACATTCTAAACCCTACCAGATTGTTATAGAGAAAAGAATTAACTTTTGAACATATGTATGATCGGGATGAGGATTTAGATAGAACTTCAACAACTGTCACACAGAGAATGAATAAGAGAGGGTCATACATGCATGGATTATGTTGTTTGTTTTCCCAAATTTTGCAATTGTTACTCATATACCCACTTCACTGAAAAAAATCTAGATAGACAATATGATGTTTGATTGATGAACGTGATGCCCCTGGACTACGTAGGTACTAATTCTTCGGGTCAGAGAGAAGCTGGGATCAATAATGGACATGGTTCGATTCACCTTCCCAGTTGGACAATGAAGTCTTGAGGAATACAACGCGACGACACGTTGATGGACAAGTTGCATACATTTTACAATGACTTGAAATTTAATATACGTATGCTAGACAATATTTGAGAGTCATCAGCGAAACAATTTTTCCAAAATACTCAAAAATATACTAAATAAATAAAAAAACGCAAATTCCACTGTATGACCAAAAACGGGGCAGAGCTTCATCACCCTCTCTCGAGAGCAAAAAATAGTAATTACAGTGAATACGCCAGACGGAGATAGATAATGTATTCTGTGACATCGTGGATGTTGATTGACGCTCTTTGATCGGTGATTACTACATCAATAGAGGTCGTAGGCTGATTTCTTAAACGTCAATGGCATCATTTTTTACTAATTCTTATGTTTTTCATATTTCCAAAAATGTGCAAATTGTCCATTATCAATTATTACAGAAGTCTTCAATGCTGATTGTGCATGTTAAATCTTGGATGCGAGTTTAGAAACTTAACAAGAAATGTGGGTTTTTTGCATATCTGAAAATTTGGAGGTAATAGATATAATTGTATTCTGGAATAGACATCCAGATATGACTGAAATCTCCTTTTCAAATAAAAATTGTTATCCAAACTCACCTACACAAAAAGTCTTTCACTCTCTCCTACATCCAATTGCGACGTAAAAAGAACCCTTCGCCTTTGGAACACATGAACTCATTTGTTTGAACAAATTAAAGACAAATGTTACAAGAACTAAGAATTCCAGAATAATTCGTCTGCCTTTGGAGTGTTATCTATTTTCTCAATAAACAAAAGCTTGACGTACACATGAGTAAACGAAGAATTATCTTGATGATGTCTGGAAACCCTTTGATGGTGATTACAAGCACAGTTCTTTTTGGTGATACAGAAATCTGATTGTGATCACCAACATAGGGTTCCCTGTTAGTGACCTGAAAATTGATAGCCCGTATCTGGTTAGGTTAGTTTATTATTACATAACTGGTGAGGTTGGATTGCAGAAACCCAGACTTTGATAAAGCTCTCCTTTTTGATAAAAATTGATATCCCAATGATAATCAACAAAGTTATTCTTACTTCAACTACCAAAGTCTTGCAGACTAAAAAAAGCTCAATTGTTGAAAATTAAAAAAAAAAATGTTCATAATTCTTTCAAATGTTCTATGAAAGTGCTTCTACTTCTTGAACGCCATTATACAGTGCGTCTCTTAAAGGTCCCCCCCCTTTTTTTTATCATCTTGAAATTCTTTTCCGCTTGGTATCAGCATTTCTTTTTTCTTCTCTTCAAAATTGAAACCTAATGTAAACGACATTTTTGAAAACTAAAAGTTGAAAACTAAAAGTCCGCACGGATGCGTTTAATTCTATAAAATTTTCACACAATAATCTACTCGATAAGACTTTTCGAATGATGTGTTACACGACCCCTCTTTTCATTTAAAAAAATGTTTCAAAATGGCGCCCCTTTACTTGTCGATCCATGAAGGACGTTCCGCGAGTTATTTGCATTGTCTGGGAATACAAAAATATATTCTGGAATAGATGGATTGGGCATCTTGCCAATTCAATTTTCAGTGTTTTTTCTTAGTAGTGATGAAAGTGAACATCATTTGAACTCATTGAGTTTTTTTAAGTAAATGTTTGAACTGCAAGTGACAATGGAGAATTACGTTGTAAATAATTGGTGAAAATCTAGAATAACTCTGTGAAGTAGGTCTGGTCTGTCAATCTTGACAAGCTACAATCAAGATCCACAAAAAGAGAGCCGATAAATATTGTCGAGAGAATCTTCTTGATTATTTGAGAACTCCTATCGATACAAGAAGGAAAGAAAAGGTTGAATTTTACTATACAAACATTATTGACATTTAAGGACCAAGATATCCAATGCATGAACTAATCAATTCCAATTTTTTACAGCTTTTGATAAAGAAGAAATTATTTAAACCATTTAAGCAGGTATACAACTTGACGTACACCTCAGCATGTGAAGTATTTTGTAATATACGTGAATTCCTTGATGTTTTCTGAAAACCCATTGATGGCGATTTCAACCAGAGATCTTGTTGGTAATACAGACATCTGGTTGTAACCACAACCATAGGATTGCCTGGTGGCTATCTGAAAAAAAAATCAAATTCGATTTCACAAACCTTGGCATACAAAGCAGGATTAGTAGAGAGATGACTGTATAGAGATGTTAAAAAAAACGTTTTGTAAAATTTGATGGTTGTTTTCACATCAGGGACCCAAAAGTGAAAGAAGAGAAACATTTAGAGGTATTTTGAAAATGTAGCATCAAATTGGGAAGATTATAAACTATTAAAATCTTGTTCCAGCAAAAAGATGACTGTCAAAAAATTAAAAAGCTTGATAGTCACAGCTGGTGAATTGTAGATTTTCACAGCCATATAAGTAAAACATCGTTGAAACAAGGCAGTTTGATGTTTTGGTATGGTTAAAGTATCAAGATTTCTGACAATTCTGCTGTTGTTATCTTCAGGATATATTTCAACTTATGATTCCAACAGCCTTATCAAAAATACAACATCGTGCAACTGAACAGTGCCAGAAATCTTTAACTGACCAAGATCTCCGAATTTTGCGAAATATGGTCAAACTTCCGCAATTATCTATAAGCAAATAACAAACATTTTGCACATACTCAAGTCGATTCTTTCCAATCGAATCCATATAAGGGTAATAAACAATATTACAGTAATCAAAAAGTATTAACGATTCACACAGTTTTTTTTCGTCCTAAAGTTGAGTATATCATGACTTGCACATGACATATTCATTTAAGCATAATTGTTTTGAAGAAGCATCCTCAAATTTTGCTTGTATCTTAGGTTATCATACATAACAAGCCCCAAGTTCAAGAAACAATCATGACAATCTTGTCAACCCCAAAATAACCATTCAGCTGCTTATGAGCTTTAACTCTCTTTTTAATAAACTCTCTACACGCAAGTTTGTGATGTAAGCTCAAAGATGAAATCAAAGCTACTTCCCCTTTCTTCCCTTCTCCCTCACCTACTTGAAATGTATCTCACAATCTGTTATTCTGTTGAACATACCCGAAGTTTATTAAAAATCATGTTATTTTCTTGGTTCGAGTTTGCATTTGTGGAACTCATGATGAAGATGTGAGCTTCACAAACTTGTTGTTTATACAGCTTGTGAAGCCACAAATTGATAATGAGTCTCACTTTTCCGATAGTTCTGTGTTGATTGATTTTCAGTTTGTTGCAGATTATCTCGTCTTTCCTTCAAAGTTGTGTTTGTGAACTTCATAATGGCCTTACAGATACACCCGGTTTATCCGGGTGTTTCTGCAAGACCAATATGACTCTCACATATTCAATTGTTCAGTGTCTGTGAAAAATTATGCACCTAGACAAACAGACTATAGATGTTTGTCACAGGTAACTCTTGACTTCCACTCCACATCCAACGTTGAATAGAAACTGAATATTTGCGTATATCAATTTTGATATCTTTCCAAGGAGTTGAAAATATATCCCCAGTGAACTCTAATGAGACACTTTTCTCGTATCTTTCTTGATTTTATCAGGAGAGGAATTGAATCTTCCCACACCTCCATGATGTGTCCTCAACAGTCTTACCTTCTCATTTTACTGTGAGCAGTCGGTCAAGTCAGGGAGGATTTTTTTAATAATATCCTGGCTCTCTAGAAAATTATGTTTTTGTACATATTTCGCCAAATGCGTTATTTCAGGGGATTTTTGTCTTAAAAAAAAAACAGGTTACAAAACTTTCAATGAAATAAAAATAAAAAAATAAAAGTCTTGACTTATCCTTGTTGAAATTATTATTTCGTTTTTCATCAGAGAGGTTATTGAATAAAGCTTTTTTCCATGTTTTTGAGTTTCCATAGATTAGAAGACCTCATGGAAGTTTCAATTTTTGTTAAAAAAATCTTTTTATGAAGACTGAAGATTTTTGAGAACGTGAAGTTTTTCGAAATGATTTAAAAGTTTTCAATCTTACAAGTTTTTTTTTTTTAAGTAGCAAACGTACTTTTTATGGGTGCTCATTGAACATTTTGAACGTTTTTGAGAATGATTCATCAGTTTGTGTGATTTGTGATATTGTGGTCACCTGATTTGTTTATTTTGACGATTTCGGGCATGAGTTGTCTGGAGTTGTTCACGTCACACACACAAGATGCTGCTGTCTTACACCTCCTCAAGTGAAAAACTGTGATGCTGGCACAGAACATGGAATATGAAAATTAAGTGTTGGAACAAACATCCTATGTTACTTACCTGTTTGTGATGGTGTAATTCCTGTCTCTGGAAAAACAAGTTTGAACCTGGAATTTGAATTTAAATCAATCAATCAATCAATATATTACTATATTTAAACATTTAATATAACAATTATAGTTCTCAAATAATAATGATAGTTCTACTAGTCAACTACGGGGTGTATCTCGCTAGGCCATCAATTGGTCTGTACTTGAGATTCTACACCCACTAAAATAAAGCAAAATATAAATGTCTACAAAATTTAATAAAGGGAGAGAGAGAGGGGTGACGATCGTTTGTGATATGTAGGTATTGTACATTTTCACGAATTAGTTGATACCTTCAAGTGGTCATAGTTATGAATGATGACATTTTTTATTTCGCAGTTTAACTTTTTGGTGCACCTATTGTTCAATTTTTATTTTCAGGTTTAAGGGTGAAATTAAGATGACGACTCGCCCTTCATTGACTCTCATATTTGGTTACTCCTCCAAAATCTATATATCTGTTAGATTAAAAGCAATATAAGTATGATCCAAGAAGAAAACTTACCGAAGGTTTATTCAAAATCACAATTTTCCAAGTCCTGAGATTCCGATTGCAAAACTCATAGTGAACCTGTCAACATCACACTCTTGTTGTTTGAACAGAGTGTGACCGAACGGGTGCATGATGAGTCTCACTTTCTCAATAGCTCTGCAATCTTTGTTCATAAGAGTGAGTACCTGCCAAGAAATGAATGGTAAAGTTGTTCAAGTTGGTTTTCGTGAACCTCATTTTCATAGTGCTCCCATATATAATTTACACAAATGTGCCAGTACTATCAAGATGTCCTCCAAGTCTTCAATAGTTTGGTGTTAAACATAAAAAAATGTCTGCACCCAGAGATACCTACTGTAGGGTTTACTTGATTTTTGTCTAGTACGTCTTGACGGCGCGACCTGCATGCTCTCTATTCTCGTGGGTCGCGAGGCAATGTAATGACAGGTGTGTTGTAGCTTGCAGCTGGTGGTCTTACATACACTCTTATCACTCCTTTTATTTGTGTTAGCAGTTAAATTACGTATCATGATGTAATATGTTTTACCTGTACCAGTGACGGATATAATTTGCATCTTTCAATATTCAGTTGTAATATAAAAGCGTTTCTCTGATTTAGCTCCTGCCGTTTTCATCAATAAAACCCTAGACAAACATAAAATCTTGCAATACCAACTATTCATATAAATAATTTACCACAATATGATACAATGTTGAACCAAAATTCAGTTAATCATAAGAATACAACAAGTTATTATTTCCAATTTGGGCAAGACTTCCTTGACCCTATCAAATCAATAAAGCAAACAAAATTAACTTCTGAACTTATAATATCATGATTTAGATAGAACTTAACAACTGTCACACAGAAAGAATAAGTGAGGGTCATATATGCATGGATTATGTTATTGGTTTTTGCTAAAAAGAAGTTCTAGATAAACAATATGATGTTTAAAAGGTATGGACCTTTTATTCCTACGTACGTGTACACAGCCCTTCAACCACCTTCATTATAATGTCTATTTTATAGACGTGGTGTTACTGGACTACGTAGGTATTAACTCTCCTGGTCAGAGAGTAGCTGGTATCAATAATGGACTGGGTTCAAAGATGCTTGAGGGATGAAACGCGACGACACGTTGATTATCAATGACAGAAGTCTTCGATGATGATTGTACATGTAGAATCTTGGATGCGAGTTTAGGAATTTGGAAAAAATATGCCAGAATGGACAAAATGGATGTAAGTGGAATCTCATTCCACCTCTGCAAATTAAAATGTTTTTGGAAATTCACCCATTGAAAAGGTCTCACCTTCTTCTATTGCGACGTATACAGTACCCTTCGCTCTCGCAACAAATGTAGTCATTTGTTTACTCCAATGACACACATATGTTACAAGAACTAAGGATTCCTAAATAATTGATCTGCCTATTATAGGGTGTAATCTATTTTTTTAATAAACGCCCACTGAGAATGACTATGATTTTAGAGAACTCACCCATATAAGGAGTCCTCTTGACTTAACCAGATCAAAGTTACCAATCTGGAAAAGCATTGCAAAGTTCTTATGTTTCTCAAGCATAGATACTTCACTTATGCGAAAAGATGGACCGGGATGAAAATCTCTGAATTCATAAGATCCAATGAATTGGTGAGTGGCTTGAAAAACTAGAATTAGTGATTTTTATATGGTCATTTCATGTAAGGAAGGTACATCATTCAAACTGCAAGTACCAATGAAGAAAGTTCCATAAAAAGGGAGTCCATCATAATTGCCACTTATGATTTCCATAGAACTCGTCTGAAAATTTCCGGAATTTCAATTCGAGCTCAAAAGAGAAATGACTTGACCAATAAATTTTTGGCTTTCTTCGTGAGTCGGTGTAACTATACTGAAATCATAAACAATTCAGAACTGGAGTATCAAATCCGATATTTACACACTTTGTGAAAAAAAAAATAGGTTTCAGAATCATGAATTCATCGATGCGACCAGCGTTTTACCATAATTTTTCTCAGACGGCTCACACATTATGCAATAAATTGCATAACTCAGGTTAATTCGATGGCTGAAGAGATAATGACATAGTGTGTGGAGATGTCGTCCAACATGTTGAGCGATGCGGTTGAGTTTCTATTTTTTGACCGGGTCATAAAAACTTGACATCAAACTCCTCAGATTTGACAAATTACTACATCACTCAATAAGTCCGTAGGATGATACATAGATGGCGTTGCTATGTAATAATCCATATGATTTGTAGGAAGTAACAACCTTAAAAAGATATCTGTCAAAATCTCATGACAATCCGACGATTAGTTTACAAGTAACAGAGGTTCAGGTGACGCTACTTTTGAGTTAAAAAAAAAATGAATTCAAAGCAATTTCGTGTGTTGATTTATCATTGCTTTTTGATGGGTAAAAATACCATCACAGCCAAAGCATGGCTTGATAAGTGTTATCCGGACTCTGCCCCATCGAGGCAAACGGTGGAGAAGTGGTTTGCTGATTTTAAACGTGACCGTACAGACACTGACGATGCTTAACGCTCTGGAAGGCCAATTGAGGTGGATACACCGGAAAAAATCCACCGAATCGTTTTGGAAAACCAAAAAGTGAAATTGCGTGAGATAGCTGACACCTTGAAGATATCAGAAGGCAGTGTGCACACTATTTTGCATAAACATTTGTCCATGAGAAAGCTGTTCTCAAAGTGGGTGCCGCGTTTGCTCACTGTGGACCAAAAACAACAACGTGTCAATGATTCTGAGAGCTGTTTGGAGCTGTTTAACCGGAATAAAAAGGAATTTTCGCGTCGGTATGTAACAATGGATGAAACATGGATCCACCACCACACTCCAGAGTCAAATCGGCAGTCAGCTGAGTGGACTGCAGCCGGAGAACCACGTCCAAAGCGACCAAACTCGCAAAAGTCGGCTGGTAATGTTATGGCGTCTGTATTTTGGGATGCACACGGAATTTTGTTCATCGACTATCTTGTGAAAGGGAGAAGAATCAACAGCGAATACTATATGGCATTATTAGTGCGTTTGAAGGAAGAACTTGCCAAAACACGGCCCCATATGAAAAAGAAAAAAATTCTCTTCCACCAAGATAATGCACCGTGTCACAAGTCGATCGCAACGATGGCCAAATTGCACGAATTGGGCTTCGAATCGCTTCCGCACCTACCGTATTCTCCAGATTTGGCCCCCAGCGACTACTACCTGTTCGCAGACCTGAAAAAAATGCTCGCCGGAAAGAAATTTGTTTCGAATGAAGAGGTGATCGCTGAAACTGAAGCTTATTTTGAGACCAAATACGAATCATTTTACAAAAAAAGTGTTGAAATGCTAGAGCGGCGTTGAACTGATTGTATCACTCTTGAAGGAATGTATGTTGATGAATAAGATCAAATTTTGCCAAATAAATGTATTTTTCTTGGTTATCCTACGGACTTATTGAGTGATGAGATAGTGTTTTGCTCCGACTGGTCGAGACGACTTCAACATCATATGAACTGAACTGAATGATGTCTTGCCATAATATTATTATTCTTGTTGCGAGGACTGTCCATACAATCGTTCAATAGACTCGTTGTTCAACTCTTTGCATGGTGTGTGGGCCGTTTTATACCATCGTTAGTACAATATCAACATCATCTCTCCAAGATGTTTGAACTATTTAACAAGAGGTGTACCTACAAAAGCTTGACGTAAACCTGAGTATGCGAAGAATTATCTTGATGTTTTCTGGAAACCCTTTGGTGGTGATATCAAGCAGAATTCTTGTTGATGATACAGAAATCTGACTGTTATTACCAACATAGGGTACCTTGCCTGGTACCTGGAAATTGAAAAAAAATCAAAATTCAATTTAAAAATCTAGACACACAATGCAATAACTATAATTGAATAGATAATTGTTTACATATTTTTGATGACTGCTTTCATGTCAGAAATACAAAAGTGAAGTAAGAGAAACCTTTAGAGATATTTTGGGAATGATCGAAAAACATATTGTTCCAGCAAAAATATGATGAGAAGTCACAAATAACTCTGTTGCAGAGGTAGCTTGCTAGACGTATCAGGATTTATTTATTCACGTGTTCATATACAGCCATATGATTATGAGGACAATAAGGACGGAACCCGAAATGTGCGGCAATTGTGTTCTTTTGCATGTTGTGAGACACATACAAAAAAAAAACTGCTGCGAAGTTGATTTTGGACAATTTAGCAACGATTTGAGAATTGAAATCTCAAACGCAGTAACATTGTCCTCCAATCTTAGATCCCATTTATATTGATACTCACATGAATTTCGCTTCAAAGCTTCACTCGGTATAAAGAACCTGAAAAATACAGAATTTCGTTTGTGTTATTTTTTCTAAAATCTTCGTATCCGAGTTTTGAGACAATTATTGTACACACCTCAAATACTCCAGCTCGATCTAAATTCTTTATCCAATCACATTGAGGTCTGGAGGAGTTGTCTCATGTTGCGCTTTTGATATTTAATTTGATATTCAGTGGTTAAACAATGTAAAGTCACTTTATGGTAAATATAGTTGGCAAAGACATTATACACATGCAAAATGTAATGAATCAAGAACTTGATATACTATTTAATTGGCTGTGTAAGAATAAATTATGTTTGAATACCACCAAGTCCAAATTCTGTATATACGGGAAAAAATCTAGGCTTAGTCAGATTAACATAGAAAATATAAACATTTTTATTGATTCTAAAAAACTTGCATATGAAAAAGAAACCAAATACTTGGGTGTACTATTCGATACTGATTTGACATTTTGTTGCCATTCATATTATCTTATGCGGAAATTTGACAAAAAAGTTTGTTTCATCCCAAGAATTGGGCGTAGTTTGTCAATGTACACAAAAATGTTATTGTACTATACAGGGTGCCACAGATTCGAGTGCATGCATGGGGATCTCAGTTATTATAAGAGATACAGGGTCGGTCAAATGATTGCAAAGTTGCGCATTTTTATGCTCAACAAAATGCCGTTTTGAAACTTGAGAAATTCCGACTACTTCCGAAGATATTCGAAAAAAACCGAAATTTCGCAAAAACGTTTTTATTATTTTCTGAGTTCATTTGAGAAGATATTGTAAAATGAATCACACTTTCTCATTGCCACTTTTTCTGCTCTACAAGATGGCGGTATGAAATTGAAAATCTGACGTTTTGTCTTTGAGTGGCCATCATCAAGTTAATTTTTTCAAATACGGCCCTGGAGTTTTTATTTTATTTTCACTCACCTTTTGACTCCCTTAAGGCAATGAGGTATCATTACCACCGACAAAAAAAACCCATCTTAAAAATAACACCCTTGAAAATTGATAAACCACCCTTGTCTCTCTAGCAAAAAGTCATCTTTATTCGATACGTTACTAAACTAACAAAGAATGAAATAATGACAATCCAATAACGATACCTGAATAATATTTAGTTAAACCTACAACAAATAAGAAATATGGAAATAAAAAATTACAAAATTAATTCAATTCCGGCGCAAGTGTTCAAAAATATGGCCATTTGCTATCCTATTATACAATCATTTATTTTTGTTCTAATACTTTTAACTGCTCTAAGAATACCCCTTCTATCCAAGGCCACAAAAGCGTTTGTGATTTTGTTCCTTAATTCTTCCCTATTATTAATAGGTTCTTTGTGAATTGAATTTTTAACTGTACACCACAAATAAAAATCCAGAGGTGTGAGATCTGGAGATATTGCTGGCCATTCTACAAAACCTCGATTTCCTATCCAGCGCTGCGGAAATTCCTCATGAAGAAATTGACGCAAAGTCCTACTGTTAAGTGCAGGAGCACCATCCTGTTGGAACCAAACGTTCCGTAAATTGGCCAGAGGGATATTCATGAGGTACTCTTGGAATTTAGTGCTTAGGAAGTTCAAATATCCAACTGAAGTTAAATTTTCGTCAAAAAAATACGGTCCCAAGATTCGATTTCCCAATATTCCAGCCCAAACATTCATACCAAATCGAACTTGAGGTCAAATTTCCCGATTTTCTTCAGGGTTCTCGGAGGCCCAAATGTGTTCATTGTGACGATTGAATATACCGCAATTGGTGAATTTGGTTTCATCAGACCAGATGATCTTCTCTAGAAATACATCCCCGTATCGATTAATTTAGTCGCGCATCCAGAAGCAATATGTTAGCCTTCTTCCGGGATCCCCTGGATGCAACGTTTGGCTGACATGTAATTTATATGGTTTCAAATTATTTCTTCTTAAAATCCTCCAGGCTTTTGACTTGTTCATAGTCCGGATATTTGCTGCTGCGGCAATTTGACGAGTGGAAACCGAGGGGTCATTGTTTCCCCAAAATTTCGAATCAAAATTAAAAAAAAAAAAATGGGATTATTGAAGTATTTTAATAAACTTACACACCTGGTTTAAGACAATCGCAACCTCATCCTCAGTTGCTTTGCTTCCATATTTTTCGCGTTTTTTAGAAAACGAGCCTAATTGAGTCAAATTGGCATCTAGCTTTCGTTTAACGTGATACTTGGTTGTGGCCTCCCAGGATAAGTGTATAAATAAACTTCTAAAGCACGAACCGAGTTTCTGCCGCACTGATAATGAATTTTGATCATGTCTCTTTTCTCTTCCACTGAAAATCTCATGTTTTTTGTAATTGAAAACAAATTTTGATTGTTGCCAATTTTCGTTTCGACAAGCAACGAATAAAGAATATTGAGGTTGTCAGGGCAACTCCATAATCATTGTCTTAAGAATGTCAAAAGGTAACTAAAAATTAAATAAAAAATCTAGGTCCATATTTAAAAAAATGAACTTGATGATGGCCGCTCAAAGACGAAACGTCAGATTTTCAATTTGATACCACCATCTTGTAGAGGAGAAAAAGTGGCAATGAGAAAGTGTAATTCATATAACAATATCTTCTCAAATAAACTCAGGAAATAATAATAACGTTTTTGCGAAATTTCGGTTTTTTCCGAATATCTTTGGAAGTAGTCGGAATTTTTCAAATTTCAAAATGGCATTTTGTTGAGCATAAAAATGCGCAACTTTGCAATCCTTTAACCGACCCTGTATCTCTTATAATAACTGAGATCCTCATGCATGCACTCGAATCTGTGGCACCCTGTATAATAGCAGCACCCCACTTACAATTTTGTTCTACTATCTTATGTAATGTGCCTAGATATAAATTGGATCAATTGCAAAAAATACCGAATAGAGACATGTGGGTTATTTTAAAATGTAATCGCTACACACCAACTGAATGTATGTTAAATGTACTCAATATGTTGTCAGTTGAACAAAAAAATATTTACAAATGTAAATCTTCATATTTGAAATTAAGAATAAAACTTTACAGTTCTATATCTGTGCTAAAAAGAAATATTTAAATGATGTTTATAATAATTATAACACCAGACAATATAATGATGATTTTATATTGTAGTGCCACTCTTGTGAAATAGCAAACTCCCTAGTGCAAACTAACCCAAACTAACCCAAACTCCCTACTGCATGATTCAACCAACTACCTCCTGTGATAAGAAACTGTAAAAGTCTGAAACACTTTAAATGTATATTGAGGAAACATATTTTAAGCCATTTTTGATATAGATCTTGTGCCAGTATTTTATAGCTTTGTCTTGATGTTTGTTGTTTTCCACCTATACAATATTTCCGTCATCTTTTTAAACTATTTTATATCAAATTATACTTCCTACTCTATTGTACCTTTGTAGCTTTATGCTGAAAAATAATTATTAATAATCAAAATAGCGCATGTCTTGAAGCTCTTTTTTTTCCTCTGCATACAATTGCAACGTTTACAGAACCCCTTGCTCTTGCCACAAATGTCACCATATACTGCACTTTTTAACAAGAAACCAGAAGTCCGGAATACTGAACCTGATTTTGAAGTGTTGTCTCTTTCGACCTTCAAAAAGAAAAATAATTTTGTGTGGTTCACGTCGAAGAAAAACTATGCTCTTCTACACTTCTTCAAGTAAGAATCTGTGATGCTTGCACTGGACAAGAAATATAAAAACAAATTATTGGAACAGACATTCTATTTAACTTACCTGTTGGTGATGTGTCTTTTCTGTATGAAAAAACAAGTTTGAACCAGAAATGTGAAATGTGTCCAATTGACATCTTCAACATCAATAATACTGTGGGGCAAGTGAGTCATAGCTATGACTCACTTGCCCCAACGCGCCCTGAAAATTAATATAAATAAATCCAAGTAGAACAGAAACATTTGGCAGCAATCTTGATAACACGTGTTATTACTAAAATGTAGGGTTATGTTTTGTTTATAATGAAATATCTAGATATTGCACTTAAACTGTGATAAACGTTACTTGATTAATCATAAATATTGCATTACGATATCCCAAAAACAAAAAATACTCATATTCACCTTGGTTTTAAACATAAAGTGCACTGATTGTTTCCGGGTCTGATGCGGATTGTACGAATTATTCATAAACACGCACTTGCCTCCTATGACTCACTTGCTCCCACTTTGCTGAAAAGAATTTCTAGATAGACAATATGATGTTTGAGTTATGTTATGAACGTGGTGCCCCTGGACTACGTAGGTACTAATTCTCCGGGTCAGAGAGTAGCTGGGATCAATAATGGACTGGGTTCAAAGAAGTCTTCAGAGATACAACGCGACGACACGTTGATTATCAATGACAGAAGTCTTCGATGATGATTGTACATGTAAAATCTTGGATGCGAGTTTAGGGAACTTGTCAAGAAATGTGGGTTGTTTGCAAATCTAAAATTTTTTTAAGAGTTGATAGAAATGATTGTATTCTAGAATGGACATCCGGATGCGACTAGATCTCTTTTTTAAATAAAAATAGTTCTGGAATCTCACCCATTTGAGGAGTCCCTTCAACCTTCTTCAACATCCAATTACGACGTAAAAAGAACCCTTCGCTCTTGCAACACATGAACTCATTTGATTAAACAAATGACAGACATATGTTACAAGAACTAAGAATTCCAGAATAATTGATCTGCCTTTAGAGTGTGATCTATTTTCTCAATAAACAAAAGCTTGGTGTACAGGGTGGTCACAGATAAATGGACCCCCCATTAACTTTTTAATTTGATGATTGGGATTTTTTTTTTTGAAAAAAGTTTAATGATTCAAAATGAATTTTGTAAAAATAAGGTTTTTGCATATACAGGGTGTTTCAAAACTTCTGGGCGTGGTTCAACTTTCTTATTTCAAATTACGACACTGTTTTTTTGTTTGATTTTTGCATTTTCCGAAAAATTTCAAACATTTTTCATATAGCATACCCTATACCCAAACTCAACCAATAAGAAGATATTGACATCAGCTATTTTTTCAAGCATGTTTTGAAATGTATGGTATTATTTGAAAACCTTGGAAACGAGGTGATTGTTAAAAATCTTTCTCAAAAAAGATTGGAACAACGTACAGGGTGACCCAATTTTATCCGACAATATTCAAAATTTAGATTCTACTAATTAAAATGCGCAATCCTTATTCTATGGACATTTATTCTGGAAGACGACAAAATAGCCCCTTAAAACATGACAAAATTCAGTCAAACCATAGGAGTAATATCAATTTTTCAAAAAGCTTCTAAAGAGAAACTAAATATTTTTAAGGTTTTCATATCGGTTTTCATAGAATAAAAATTGTTCATTTTAAGTACTTAGTAGAATCCTAATTTGGAATATTATAGGATAAAACTGGATCACCCTGTATGTATAGAGAGAATATTTCAACTTTCTCCTCTTCGCAATATAACATGTTCAAATCTTTTACCCATAGCCATACTGATGAGTCCTAGTAGGACGAAACGTATATGGATTGGTCGTGGTCAGACTGAGGAAACAGTTTCAAGATTTTCCTTTTTCTCCGGGGGGATTATCCACGAACTCGTTGTAGACAATATGGCGACCAAATGGTAGTAGTCTTTAATTAGATTGATGCCAATTCCATCCTAAGATTGACAAATGCACCCGATAGATGGCGCTTTGTACTACAACATATAACAAATATTTTTTGACACCATACATTTTGAAACATGTTCGAAAAAATAGCAAATTTGTGAGGTTGATATCTTCTTATTGGTTGAATTTGGGTATAGGGTATGCTATGTGAAAAATGTTGAGGATTTTACGGAGAATTTTTTACGCCCAGAATTTCTTCAACACCCTGTATATGTGAGAACCTTGTTTTCACAAAATTCGTTTTGAACCATAAAACTTTTATTTGAAACGTTTTTTTCCCAAACTACAAATTACAAAGTTAATTTATCTGTGAACACCCTGTACACCTCAGCGTCTGAGTATACGAAGAATTATCTTGATGATGTTTGAAGACCCTTTGATAGTGATTACGAGCACAATTCTTGTGGTGATACAGGAATGTGATTTTGATCACCACCATGGGGTTTTCTGTTGACTACCTGAAAATTGAAAAGAAAATTAAAATTTAGTTCCACATATAGCTCGTAACTGGTGAGGTTAATTTATTATCACATAACTGGTGAGGTTGGATTGCAGAAACCCAGATTTTGATAAAGCTCATCTTTATGTTTCTGATGAAAAAAAATGATATCCCAATGATAATCAACAAAGTTATTTTCACTTCAACTACCAGTCTTGTAGGCTAAAAAAAAAAATTTGGTCAATAGAACTCAATTGATGAAAACGAAAAAAAAAAATGTTCATGATTCTTTCAAATGTTCTATAAAAATGCTCCTGCTTTTTGAACGCCACTATCAACATCAAAAAAGGCAAATATCAAACGATTGTCGATAAATGAAAGACCGATGAACCCATAGACTTAAAATAACAAGACACGTAACGCATATACCTTTAGCATTGAATGTTTTGTTCCCAACACAATGATGATAGGCCAGTTTTGTTATTGTTTACTTACCGGTGAAACGCCCGATTTTCGCCTGTTTTTTTTCTCTGGCCACACACTACACACTTTTTAGGCATTGTTTATCAATTAAACACTAAATCCCGCAATTTAGAACAGACTGAGCAAGACTTTTTTTGAATAATTGAGAAATAAGCAAACTATAAACGCATTTACCTCACTTAAGCGGACGTTTGTAAACAATGCGTCAGCAGGTCCGTCCTCAAAGTTGCGACTGGATGTTGCCATATTTCATCATAAAATGTAGAGCTTCATACAAATGTTCACCTTCAACAATGTTTTTAAACGACAGAAAAGTCATTTGTGACGGAATACTGAGAATACGGAATTAAAGGTCTTTGGGATTGATGATTTGGTAGTTAAAATTAAATTATTTTTGCCGGTATTTTTCATAAAGCTCTAGAACATTGAGAGCACATGACAACGGCGCTGAAATAAAGTAAATAGCTTCATAAGAGAGATGTTGGGGTTAGCAATATTTGTTTTGTTACTTGTCTTGTTATTTTAAGTCTATGGGGGACAAAAGCCCGGCGAGTAGGCCTAGTGGCCCTTTTCGCCAACCCCGTGCTTCCAACCCTCTTCACTCCAGTCGTCCTGTCTTCGTTGTGAAGCGGAGCAGGTCATCCCAGCTCAGGTCCCCCAACTCCACCCGAGGAATGGTTGCCGCTCCTAGGACCCTCCTCCTCAGGCGACCCCACCTATCACAGACTCCCAGTAGATGGTAGAAGGTTTCCTCCGCCCTTCTACAGTAGGGACATAGGGCTGATTCGCCTATTCCTAGTAAATGTAAGTGTCGGTTGAGCTTGCAGTGTCCTGTCAAAATGCCTACGATGATGCTCAGTCCTACTCTTGTTCAGCAATTGGGCCGTCCTTGGTTTGTTGGGATGCGTGATTATCTCTCTGGCTTGCCTACAAGTTGTGTTATTCCTCCAGTTTTTGACTGTGTTCTCCCAAGCCCACTCATTCAGGGCCTCGGAGATCAGTCGTTTACTCAGGCCCAGGTATGGTTCTGGACCGGGCTGGGGTGATGAAGAGTCTAGTCTGGCTAGCTCGTCCGCGCGTTGGTTTCCGAAAATGCCCATATGTCCCGGTACCCAGACCAGTTTGACCTTCTTGCTCTCGCCTAGGGCGTGCAGAGCATCACTGCATTCTTGAACCAGTAGGCAGCTGATCCTTGGCTTGCATAATGCTCTCAGTGCCGCTTGACTGTCAGAATGGATAATTATGTTATCTTCTGTTCCCCTTTGAACCTCTTCCCTAGTTGCTACCTCCAGGATAGCAAAAACCTCTGCTTGGAAGACCGTTGTGAGCTTTCCGAGAGGGAAAGCCTCCCCGGCATTCCTGTCTTGTCTGTATACTCCGGCTCCTGTAGCCTTAGAGTTGGCCTTTGAGCCGTCGGTGAACCAGATCTGCGTGCTACCTGGTGGTTCTGCCAGCGTGGTCCGCCACTCGTCCCTGGAAAGAAGGTGTACCTCAAAACTTCTGTGAAGTCTGAGTCTTCCATCCGTGACTGTCAGTCCCGCCGCCAGTAGCGGTATCTCACGCCTCACAATAGAAGCTAATATAGTGTGGCCAACGTCTGTGCCTCTATCCTTCCATACTTCCTGAGCTGACATCCTTATGTATGCTGCCATCGCTTCCCTCGTTATCCAGATTGCCAGTTCTGGCAGCGCAAGGAGAATGTTCAGTGCAGCTCCTGGTGTAGTCCTCATTGCACTGGTTATGCTCAGACAGGCCATCCTTTGAAGTCTGGTTAGTCTGATTTCGTTAGTGGCTTTCTCGGTGGCCGGCCACCAGACCACGGCTCCGTATGAGATCCTCGGTCTGATCACGGCTCGATAAAGCCAGTGAACGACGTGTGGTTTTAGGCCCCACCGCCTACCCACCGCTCGGTGCAGCATCCACATTGTGGATATGCCCTTTTTAACTGTCCTTTCAATATGAGGTTTCCACGTTAGCTTACTGTCTAAGACCACCCCGAGGTACTTGACCTCCTGTTTCAGTGCTAGCGGCATCTTGTACAGAATGGGTGGTTTGAACTTATTGAGATTCCTCCTGTTTGTAAAGAGGATTAGCTCCGTTTTTGTGGCATTCACTGAGGGCCCCATCTCTTCACACCATACCTCCAGAATTTTACACGCTGACCTCATACGCTCGCAGACAATTTCCAGATGTTTACCTCTCACGAGAATAAGGCCATCGTTGGCGTAGGCCTGCGCATAAACGCCCTCCAACTCCAGTCTAGTTAGGAGACTGTCCATTATCAGACACCAAAGCCTGGGTGAGAGGCAGCTGCCATGGGGGCAACCTCCTTGCACGTCTGCCTCTACATGGCAGTCTCCTTGTGACGTTTTCACCTGGCGGTCCCGAAGAGCAGACCGAACCCAACTCACTAGGGAGGCTGGGGTTCCCCTGGCCGTAAGGGACTCGCAGATGACGTCCGTTTTAGCCTTATCGAATGCTCCTTCTACGTCAAAGAACAGGGTCAAGGCGACCTCTTTGTCGTTTAAAGTCCTTTCAGCTAGTTGCACTACGGCATGGAGAGCCGAGTCCTTGCAGTAGGCGTGCTGGTTCCTGTGAATTGGAGATCTCAAAAGAATCTCCTCCGTCAAAAACCTATCGACCATCTTTTCTAGTGTTTTCAGTGGCGTAGCATACAATGCAATGACTATTAGTGGCGAGATACTTGTGAAGAGATGTTGAAAACAGCGGGGACATTGAGAAATATTTTAGAAATGAAACATTCAAGTGGGAAGACCATATAAAAACATCTTGTTGCAGCAAAAAAATGACAAATAAGTCAAAATAGCTCTGTTCTCGAGGTAGCTTGCTAGATAGGATAAATCCCATATCCATATCCAGCCATATGGACAAAATAAGGACGTAAATGAAAATTTGCAGCAACAGTGTTTCATTGCATGTTTTGAGTCACATACAAGACAAGAATTGCTGCGGAGTTAATTTTGGACGATTTTGTAACGATTTGAGAATTGAAATCTCAAACGCAGTCACATTGTCCGTGAATCTAAAATCACATTCATCTTGATACTTACTTAAATTTTACCATCCAAGCTTCCACCGGGATGGGGAATCTGAAAAATATAGATATACTTCTGTGTTATTTTCTGTACAACTATTGTTTCCAAGTGAGACAATTATTAAACAAACCTCAAATATTCCGGCTCAATTCAAATCTTATATGCAGTCACACTGAAGTCTGGAAAAGTTGTCTTATGGGGTTCGTTGAGTGATAACATATCTGAAATTATTCAAAATATCAGTGGAATGTTGCGCTTTTGATATTCAATAATTAAAATAATGCATGTCTTGAAGCTTGTGTTGTGAAATCTTTTTATAGCATTTGAATATAAATATTTCCGTACAATAACTTCAAAATCAATGTAGGAGAGCTAAAGAACTATTTGGAAATAGATGTTCCAAATGAAAGCCGCTCTCCAGAGTTTTTGATATTCTATTAATTCAGTACTCACCAGAATATCAAGTCCCTCAACGTATTGATTCCAGAAAAATGGAATGAGAATAAAGTTGTCAAGCATTCCTCAAGCATCACCAGAACGAGATAAGTTCTATTTCCTTCTTCAAAATCCACGTAGAAGTCCTTGATTCTCAGATACGGGATCGAAATTCTCAACCATCAAAATGAACAACTGTCATTTGCAATTTGAGTCACGATCTAAAAATTATGACTGGGATTTGTAATAATTTGATTATGGTCAATTTGCTGAGGTCCTTGGATGAGAAATAGTTTTCGAAAAGTTACCCATAATAGAATCATCATCTTCTCCATCCAATACCTAGCGATCCAAACTAACCCCTTGCTCTTGCCACAAATGCTACCAAATACGGCACTTTGTTACAACAAACAAGGATTCCAGAATATTGAACCGGCTTTTGAAGTGTGGTCTCTTTCGACCTTTGAAAAGGAAAATAATTTTGTAAAACTCACCCATAAGAAGTCATACATTCTTCAACATCCAAATGAGACGTTTCCTGAATTCCTTGCTCTCGAAACAGATGAACGATTTTTAATAACAAATTGTTCACATGTCTCAAGTACCAGGAATTCAAGAGTTAATGATCTGTTTTCTTCGTATACACGGCCTTAGAATGGTACTAGCTTTGGAGATCTCACCCATATAAGAAGTCGTTTTGATTAAACCAGAAATTTTGTTTAGATGAGACTGATTCAAAAAGATCCACAAGTTGAGATAGAAAAAATGTCAATCAGACTGATGTTCTTCTCATCTGACTTATTTTATGTACAGTTTTCGCATTCAGGTCTTAAGACAATTTTGTTTGTACCCACCTCAAATATTTCAGCTTAATTCAGGTTAAATATGCAAGCCGCTCTCTAAAGTTTATGATGATTTTATAAACTTACTACTCATTATATATTGACCCCAAACATATTATTATTTATACCAAACTCAACATTTGACATGGCAGACTATGGAATATCACTGGACATGTTTTAGTCGACAATGTCACATGTTGAGATTGTCCGTACCCTGGACAAGGGGCCCTTACAGGGTGCTATCAGCCGGAGCCAGCTAAACCCAGGTTTTTTGACGAGGTTGGTAATCCTCCCCCTCCTCTGTTTTCATCCGGGCTTGGGACCGGCAATGGCGGAGATTTAATATGACCTCTTGGATTTGATGCTGTTAACTTGTCGATCCATAGAGGACGTTCCGTGAAAGTCACAGCTGGTGAATTGTACATCTTCACAGTCATATAGGTTAAACATCGTTGAAGCAAGGCAGTTGAATGTTTTGGCATGGTTAAAGTATCAAGTATTAAGTATGACAATTCTGCTGTGTTCCGTTCTGTTTCGAAGTGTTATTTCTAGGATATATTGGAACTAATGATTTTAACAGCTTCATTTAAAATACAATATAGTGCAACTGAACAGTGCCAGAAATCTTCAACCAACCAAGATCTCTGAATTTTGCGAATTATGGTCAAACTTCCGCAATTATTTATGAGCAAATCGAAAACAAACATTTTGCACATACTGAAGTTGATTCCTTCCAATCGAATCCAAACAAGGGTAATAAACAATATAACAGTAAATGAAAGATGACCATATTGATTCAATCAGTTTTTTTCTTGTCCTTAAGTTGAGTCTATAACGACTTGCATACAATAATTCATTCAAGCATAAATGTTGCAGAAGTATCCTCAAACTATCCCTGTATCTTAGAATTACATCCATAACAAGCCCCAAGTTCCAGAAACTACTTATGGGGTGTTAACTCTCTTTTTGATAAACTCTCTATACGCAAGTTTGGGATGTAAGCTTAAAGATGAAATCAAAACTACATCCCCTTCCTTCCCCCCTCACTTATCAAATAAAAATGTATCTAACAATCTGTTATTCTGTTAAACATACCCGAAGTTTATCAAAAATCATGTTATCTTCTTGGTTCTGAGTTTGCATTTCTGGAACTCATGATGAAGATGTGAGGTTCACAAACTTGTTGTTTATACAGCTTGTAAAACCACAAATTCATGATGAGTCTCACTTCCCCGATAGTTCTATGTTGATTGATGTCCAGTTTGATCCAGAATATCTCGTCTTTCCTTCAAAGTTGTGTTGGTGAACTTCATAATGGCCTTACAGATACACCCGGTTAATCCGGGTGTTTCTGCAAGACGAATATGACTCTCACATATTCAATTGTTCAGTGTCTCTATGATCAACTGTGAAAAATTATGCACCTAGACAAACAGACTATAGATTTTTGTCACAGGCAACTCTTGACTTCCACTCCACATCCAACGTTGAATAGAAACTAGATATTTGCGTATATCAATTTTGCCTTCCTTCGTAGGAGTTGAAAATGTATTCCCAATATACTCTAATAAGACACTTTTCTCGTATCTTACTCAATTTTATCAGGAGAGGATCTCCCCACACCTCCATGATGTGTCCTCAACAGTCTTACCTACTAATTTTACTGTGAGCAGTCGGTTAAGTCAAGGAGGATTTTTTTAAATAATATTCTGACTCTTTAAAAAATTATGTTTTTGTACATATTCCGCCAAATGCGTTATTTCTAGGGATTCTTGTCTTGAAAAAAAAAAAAAAACAAGTTTCAAAACTTTCAATGAAATAAAAATAAAAAATTTCAAGTCTTGACTTATCCTTGTTGAAATTATAATTTCGTTTTTCAGCAGAGAAGGTATTGAATAAACCTGTTTTCCATGTTTTTGAGATTAGAAGACCTCATGGAAGTTTCAATTTTTGATAGAAAAAAAATCTTTTTGAGAAGACTGAAGATTTTTGAGAACGTGGAGTTTTTCGTAATGGTTTGAAAAATTTCAATCTCACAAGTTGTTTTTTTTCTGAGTTGCCAACGTACTTTTTAAAGGGGCTAGTTGAACATTTTGAACGTGGTTTTGTGGTCACCTGATTTGTTTTTTTTTACGATTTCGGGCATGGGTTTTCTGGAGTTGTTCACATCATACACACAAGATGCTGCTGTCTTACACCACCTCGAGCAAAAAACTGTGATGCTTGCACAGAACATGAAATATGAAAATTAATTATTGGAACAAACATCCTATTTAATTTACCTGTTTGTGATAGTGTAATTTCTGTCTCTGGAAAAACAAGTTTGAACCTGGAATGTGCATTTAGATGACGACTTGCCCTTCATTGACGAATTGCTGTGATATTTGGTAACTCCTCCGAAATCGATAGATCAGTAAAATCAAAAGCAATATTAGCATGATACACGAAGAAAACTTACCGAAGGTTTATTCAAAATCACAATTTCCCAAGTCCTGAGATTCCGATTGCAAAACTCATAGTGAACCTGTCAACATCACACTCTTGTTGTTTGAACAGAGTGTGACCGAACAGGTGCATAATGAGTCCCACTTTCTCGATAGCTCTGCTCTGCATACTTTGTTCATACGAGTGAGTACCTGCCAAGAAATGAATAGTAAAGTTGTTTGAGTTGATTTTCGTGAACTTCATTTTTATAGTGGTTCCATATATAATTTACACAAATGTGCCAGTACTATCAAGATGTCCTCCAAGTCTTCAATAGTTTGGTGTTCAACATTGAAAATTGTCTGCACCCAGAGATACCAACTATTTATACAAAATAATTTACCACGATATCATACAATGTTAAACCAAAATTCAGTTAATCATAAGAATACAACAAGTTATTATTTCCAATTTGGACAAGACTTCCTTGACCCTATCAAATCAATAAAGAAAACAAAATTAACTTCTGAACATATAATATCATGATTCAGATAGAACATAACAACTGTCAGACAGAATGAAGAAGTGAGGGTCATACATGCATGGATTATGTCATTTGTTTTCGCTAAAAACAAGTTCTAGATAAACAATATGATGTTCAAAAAGTATGGACCTTTTATTCCTACGTACGTGTACACAGCTTTACAATCACCTTCATAATGATGTCTGTTTTATAGACGTGGTGTTACTGGACTACGTAGGTAATAACTCTCCGGGTCAGAGAGAAGCTGGTATCAATAATGGACTGGGTTCAAAGAAGTCTTCAGAGATACAACGCGACTACACGTTGATTATCAATGACAAAAGTCTTCGATGATGATTGTTGATGTAACTTGGATGCGAGTTTAGGATCTTGTCATGAAATGTGAGTTGTTTGTGTGTCTAAAATTGCAGAGGTAATAAAAATAGTAATCCAGAATGGACAGACTGGATTTGAAAGGAATCTCATCCCACCTCTGAAAACTCACCTATTTAAAAGGTCTCACCTTCTTCAATTGCGACGTATTCAGTACCCTTCGCTCTCGCAACAAATGTAGTCATTTGATTACTCCAATGACACACATATGTTACAAGAACTAAGAATTCCTGTATAATTGATCTTTCTATGGAGTGTGATCTATTTTTTCAATAAACGCCCACTGAAAATGACTATGATTCAAGAGAACCCACTCATATGAGGAGTCCTCTTGACTTAACCAGATCAAAGTTACCAATCTGGAGAAGCATTGCAATGTCCTTATGTTTTACAAGTATAGATATTCCACTTGGGTATGCAAAAAGATGAACCGGGATGAAAATATTTGAATTCATAAGATTCAATGAATTGGTGAGTGACTTGAAAAACTAGAATTAGTGCTTTCTATATGGTCATTTCATGTAATTTGCCATTTCGAGATGATGATGCAAGTACATTGGAAAAAACAACAGTATGAAGTCTTTGATTCAATATGGATGCAAACTTGCCGATTCATGAGGACGTTTATCATTTTGTTTGAATGTCTGGAAATACAAAATTAAAATTATATTCCAGCAAGGATTGATCCGGCTCACCAATTCAACTTTTGGTATGATGAAGGTACATGATTCAAACTGCAAGTACCAATGAAGAAAGTTCAATAAAAAGTGAGTCTATCATAATTGTCACTCATGATTTACATAGAGCCCGTGAGAAATATTCGGGAATTTCAATTCGAGCTCAAATGAGAAATGACTCACCCAACCAATTAATTTTTGGTTTTCTTCGTGAGTCGGTGAATATATACTGGAATTATTAACAATTTAGAACTGGAGTATCAAATCCAATATACACACACTGTATGAACCGTTGAGGTCTTCTTGTTGTGGATCGTGAATAAATACAATTATAAAATAAGGAAACTTGAAATTGATAGCTGATTGATTCTAACTGACTGATACTGTCCCTATCTCGGCTTCTTGACAGCCATTATATACATCAAAGAAGGCAAATATCAAAAAGTTGACGATAAAAAAGAGACCGATGAACCGAGGTCGTGCATGGGAGAACTAACTGGAAAATACTTTGCGCAGTTCATTTTTTGTCAGTTTTGTGACATACCAAGCAATTACTATTGGTGCAGAGATAATTGTAAATAGATGTTGAAAAGAGCGGGAATATTGAGAACTATTTTAGAAATGGAACATTCAAGTGGAAGAACATATAAATGATTAAAAAACATCTTGTTCCAGCAAAAAGATGACAAATAAGTCATAATATCTCTGTTCTAGAGATAGCTTGCTAGATATATTAGGATAAAACTCTTTAAGTTTTTATATCCAGCCATATGATCAAAGTAACGACGTAAATGAAACTGTGCAGCAACAGTGTTTCATTGCATGTTTTGAGACACATACAAGACAAGAATTGCTGCGAAGTTAATTTTGGACAAATTTGTGACGATTTGGGAATCGAAATCCAAAACGCAGTCACATTGTCCGTGAATCTAAAATCACATTCATCTTAATACTCACTTAAATTTCACCATCCAAGCTTCCATCGGGATGAGGAATCTGAAAAATATAGATATACGTGTATGTTATTTTCTGTACAATTATTGTATCCGGTATTGAACACACCTCAAATATTCCGGCTCAATTCAAGTCTTATATGCAATCACACTCAAGTCTGGAGGAGTTGCCTGATTGGGTTCGTTGAGTGATAACATCTGAAATTATTCAAAATATCAGTGGAATGTTGCGCTTTTGATATTCAATAATCAAAATAATGCATGTCTTGAAGCTTGTATTGTGAAATCTTTTTATAGAATTTGAATATAAATATTTCCATACAATAACTTCAAAATTAATGTAGGAGAGCTAAAGGACAATTTGGAAATAGATGTTCCAAATGCAAGCCGCTCTCCAGAGTTTTTGATATTCTATTAATTCAGTACTTACCAGAATATCAATTTCCTCAACGTATTGATTTTTCTTTATTTTTATCAACTTCAACATGTGTCTCTAGGAATATTGAATGAGAATAAAGTTGTCGAGCATTCCTCAAGCATTACCAGAAAATTTCTTTTTCCCTCTCCAAAATTCATGTAGTCCTTGATTCCTCCCTGGGACCGGCAATGGCGGGGTTTCAATATAACCACTATAACCTCTTGATGCTGTTAACTTATCGATCCATAAAGGACGTTCCGTGGGTTATTTGCATTGTCTGGAAATAAAAAAATTATATTCTAGAATAGATGGATTGGGCAACTTGCCAATTAAATTTTTAGTGTTTTCTCTTAGTAGTGATGAAGGTCAACATCATTTGAACTGCAAGTGACAATGTAAAATCACATTTCTAAATAATTGGTAAAACTCTAGAATAACTCTGTGAAGTGAGTGCGTCTGGTCTGTCAATCGTGACAAGCTACTATCAAGATCTACAAAAAGAAAGCCGATAAATTTTGTCGAGAGAATCTTCTTGATTATTTGAGAACTCCTATTGATACGAGAAGGAGAGAAATGAGGTAACAAATTGAATTTAACTATACAAAGATAATTCAACCATTATGAAGTATTTTGTAATATACGTGAATTCCTTGATGATTTCTGAAAACCCATTGATGGCGATTTCAACCAGAAATCTTGTTGGTAATACAGATATCTGATTGTAACCACAACCATAGGATTACCTGGTGGCTATCTGAAAATAATAAGAAAAAATTATTTAAATCCAATTTCAAAAAACCTTGACATACAAAGCACAATCAGATGATTGTATAGAAATGTTAAAAAAAAACGTTTTGTGAAATTTGATGATTGTTTTCACATCAGGGACTTGAAAGTGAGGGAGGAGAAAGGTTGAAAGATATTTCGGAAATGTAGCATCAAATTGGGAAGATTATATAAAGTATTAAAAACATCTTGTTCCTGCAAAAAGATGACTGACAAGTTGAAAAAGCTTTGTTCAAGATAAAACCTGCTTGATATATTAGAAATAATCTTTTCAATGGTTTATATTCAGTCATATGATCAAAATAAGGACGGAAATGGAAATGTGCGGCAATTGTGTTCTTTTGCATGTTTTGAGACGCATACAAAAAGAAAATTGCCGCGAAGTTAATTTTGGACAATTCTGTAACGATTTGAGAATTGAAATCCCAAACGCAGACTCATTGTCCGTGAATTTCAGATCGCATTTATCTTGATGCTTACTTGAAATTTTGCCATCCAAACTTGACTTCACCCCTTTTTGTTCAATATATCAGGTGAAGAAATTCATCAACTCCTTAAGCTTGAGGTGAAGTGGGACTCGTCTTCCATCTGAAGGATAGGAGAAGTACTCACTAAAACTCCACCTTCTTGTCGGAACTGGATCGCTGAGAATCTGCTGTTATTTTAAGTAGATCAGCTTGAATCCTTTACGCCGTACATTTCTAGTTGAAAATTAAAATAAAGTATTTAACAAACAAGCTACAAAGTTTTGGAGTTTCCAAATCTTCGTCTCTCATTTACCCTCTGATACGACCTGCGAAACGATATATTTTTCTCCTGCAGATCCTAGCCGCCCTGATAAGCTGTGATACAGCGAATCGCGTTTGTGGATGGATCTGAGGGTGAGCAATATATGTCTTTCGCAACCCCTAGCTTTTGGGCTTTTGGTTAAAAAACAAGCTACAGTTGATACTGGAGGAAAAACCAGAGTGATCACTGAACCAAGAAGGTACGTAATAATAATAAAAAAAACATTGGTCCAAGGAACGTTTTTCGTATGAACGAGTTTATTGAGCCAACGAAACCTTGTACATTATCCGATGTTCATGAATTCATCACTCAATGAACTTTCTTGATTGAATTTACGAACATATTTATTGATCTTATGAAACATTATTATCGAATTGATTAATACGTTCGTAGAATCAATGATCGTTTTTATTGATTCTCAATTTTCATTCGTAAATCTAACGAACGTATTCGTTCATCCAATAAACGGGCTTATTGATTCAATGTACGCGTTCATTGATTTTATAATTTTCAGTCTTTAAACTTTACATTCGATTCGTTTATCCAATGAACAAGTTTATTGATTCAATGAACACGTTCATTGATCCTATAAACCTTTATTCGTAAATCTGATGAATGCATTCGTTGATCCAGTTACCAGGTCCATCAATCCAATGACCACATTGATTAGTAAGTAACCACGATACTTACTTTGGAAATGCTATAAATAAATACCTCTCTGAATTTCAAAAATCTCAACTTGAACTTCAACACCACTCGCGTGACAATTTGACGCAACGGAAAACTAAATATGACTGAATGAAATCTTGAGGTCTTTTCTTTTCTGGAATTCGCCTATTTCCCGGCAATTTTGGTTTGGACCAATGAAATCATATCTTATGTACAGTTCATTAGAAGTAGTAAAAACGTTCATTGGCTCAACGAATATTTTATACAACCGACAACATCGATTCCATTCACCATCAAGAGTTCGACGTCAAGAGATTGGTGAAGGCGGTGGAGATTTAGAGAACAAGATTTTCTTCCGCGGAATCTCTGCTAACTCCATCAAGCACAATGCGTGAATTGAAGGTCCGGCCTCTATCAAGAAGTTCAAGTTCACCTTAAGAGAGTAAAGCTTCGTAGCTAACATAGAGATGGACATCGACTTCAAAACTCATTGGCTTCTCAAGTTTGACTTTGAACTGTTAGAGTTTTCAAATTTCAAGCAATTGGTGCAAAACCGTGATGGTCTTTGTTTTGATGAATTTAAGCCCTGATAAAATTTGAGACTACTTCTTTGATTTTTTAAAGACTTGATAATTTGTTGGACCTTTTAACTTTTTCTAAAGAACTATTGCAAGGATTTATTCAAGTTTGCATGAACGTTTTTGAGAATGTTTTATTAGTTTGTTTGTTTTGATTTATAGAACACGTGTTTCGTCGATTTCCAAAATTGAACCCTTGATGGGGTGACAGGGATGTTTTTGGTCACATCAACTTGAAACTTCATTAAAATGATCTTCAATGGAATTGGTGTATCGTCATTTTTCAAAATTCAACCCCTATGGGGGTGAAAGAGGTGAGGGAAATATTCATGAGTGTGCTGATGAAAGATCTTTCAAAATTTCACCCCTAAGAGGCTGAAAGGAGTAGAGGTGGGAGAAATGACATGTCAATGAGAAAAATATGTATTTTTTGTCACATCAACTTAAAATTTTTTATCAATAATTTTGAATAAAATCAATGAAGCACGTGTTTTGTCGTTTTCCAAAATCCAACCCTTGAGGGGATTAAAAAGGGTTGTGGCTGTGAAAATACATGAATAAAAAAAATATATTTTTGATCATATCGACTTGAAACTTCATTATCATGATCTTGAATGAAATTAATGAAACATGTGTTTCGTCGTGTTCCAAAATTCAACCCTTGAGGGGTGAAAGGAGTGTGTGGGTGTGAAAAATCATAAATTAAAAAAAAGTATTTTTGATCATATGGACTCATATGAAGTTTCACATTATGATGATCTTGAATGAAATCAATAAAACATGTGTTTCGTCGTTTTCGAAAATTCAACTCTCAAGAGGGAGAAAGAGGTGGAGATGTCAAAAATCATAATAATCAATATAAAAAATATATATTTTTGGTCACATCGACTTGAAACTTCATATTAATTATCTTTAATAAAATCAATGAAACGCGTGTTTCATCGTTCATTTCTTAAATTCAACCTTAAGGGGGTCGAAAGGGGTGGAGGTGTCAAAAATCATAAATTTATCAAAAAAAATGTATTTTTGGTCACATCGACTTGAAATTTTATATTGGAATCAATGAAACACGTGTTTCGTCGTTTTCCAAAATTCAACCCTTGAGGGGGTTTAAGTAGTGTGGGTGTGAAATTTTATAAATCAATAGAAAAAAAATGTATTTCTGGTCAAATAAACTTGAAACTTCATTATGATGAAATTAATAAAACACGTGTTTTGTCGTTTTCCAAGTTCATGAGTGTAGCTGTCAACATCATCCGATAACATTCAAACAATCGCGGGCGAAGCTGTGACGGGTACTGCTAGTGAAATAAAGAACTTTTACAACTGTCACACAGAAAATGAATAAGGGAGGGTCATATTTGCATGGATTATGTTATTTGCCTTCCAAAATTTTGCAACCTCTTATACTTCGCTAAAAAGAAACTCTAGATACACAATATGATGTTGGTTTTATGGACGTGGTGTCCCTGGACTACGTAGGTACTGATTCTCCGGGTCAGAGAGTAGCTGGAATCAATAATGGGCAGGGTTCGATTCACCTTCCCTGTTGGACAAAGACGTTTTAAAGGATACAACGCGACGTCACGTTAATTATCACTAACAAAAGTCTCCGACGCTGATTGTACTTAAGATCATTTATCAATATGAGCTCTTGGATGCGAGTTTAAGAAATTGCCAAGAAATGTGGGTTGTTGCATGTCCAAAGTTCGGAAGAGACTAAAATCTCTTTTTTAACTTAAAATGATTGTGGGAGCTCACCTATTTGTCTTTCACTTTCTTCTACATTCAATTGCGACGTGAAAAGAACCCTTACCTCTTGCAAGACATGAACTCATTTGATCAAACCAATGACAGACATATTTTACAAGAACCAAGAATTCCAAGATGATTGATCTTTCTATGAAGGGTGATCTATTTTCTCAATAAATAAAAGCTTGACGTACACGTGAGTATACGAAGAACTACCTTGATGATGTCTGGAAACCCTTTGATGGTGATTACAAGCACAGTTCTTGTTGGTGATACAGAAATCTAATTGTAATCACCACTATAGGGTTTCCTGCTGACTATCTGAAAATTAAAAAAAAAATAAACTTACGATTTCACAATATGGAAATAATCTTTTGAAGGGTTCATATCCAGTTATATGATCTAAATAGGGATAGAAATGAGATTGTGCGGCAAGGATTCTGAAAACTTTAACATTTTGTCTGTATTATTTGCTGTGCAATTCTTGTGTCCGATTTTTGAGACAATTATTGTACACACCTCAAATATTCCAACTCAACTCAAATCTTATAACCAATCACACTGATAACATATCTGGAATTATTCAAAATATCAGTAGAATGTTGCGTTTTTGATATTCAATAATGAAAATGATGCCTGTCTTGTAGCTTGTATTGTGAAATCTTTTCATCCAATTTGAATATATATATGTCCATTCAATAACTTTGAAATTGATGTAGGTGCTAGCCTAGCCAAACGACAATTTGGACATAGATGTTTCAAATGAAAGCCGCTCTCCAAAGTTTTTGATATTTGATCAATTCAGTACTTACCAAAATATTAGGCACCCCTCAACGTTTTGATACCTTTTTATTTTCAATAACTTGATAAGTGACTTTAGGAGTATAGAATGAAAATGAACCTTTGGAGATTGCGCCGATCCCAACCGCCCAGAGAGACCCAGATTGGCAAAGTTGCTAAATAGGAAAGGAATCAAGGGGAAATGAGGTTTTACATTCCTCTCAGATCTCTCTATTGACTCAAACAGTCCCGAGATTATTGGCGACACAACCGTATCAAGTGATTACTCAAAAAGTAGAAAACAATACAATAAAACGAGTTACGGGGACCGTAACTCTTTTCCGTACGAATAAAATGAATATGAATAACTTGATAAAGTTTTAACTTAAATGATTGCCCCCCTCGTGATCACGGTATACGTTTTCAAAATCATTTTTTATGATTTGAGAGTTTCTGCTAAATAATATTGAGATCAACTCCGAACTGCAACAAATATACGTATCAATAAATTATACCATTCGTTGTTCCAACTTTACTTGTGCGTTGGTCCTCGATATTTGATTTCGACTAGTATACATACCCAAAATTGGGATAGAAAGAAAAAAAAACTGAAAAAGAGAACTTTCCAGGACATTCATCATTTCCTGCAGAAGTGATGTTCTGGCTGCAGGTATGTTGCTTCACCTTGATGTCAGGTTGAGTTGATCCAATGATTGAATCTATTCCCAACAAATAGTCATGGATGGTCACGTGCAAAAAAAGCGATCTGACTCACATCTAGTCACAAACCCCCAAAAAAGGCAAAACTCTGGAGTAACGGCTAAACGGAAACTAATTCCACACAACTTGGCACTTCTGGGTTGAGATTTGGAAATAAGATGTCTAACAACAAGATCCATTAGAATATGACTAGTATCTTTTCCATTGTAGTTGATAGCCCTTAGACTGTCGAATTGTCAAGCTCTTATTATGTTTTTCTCAAAAAAATGGACCGTTTGGTTTGACAAATAATGAAGATGCTATTGAGGATATGAAGGAAAGTTTTGTCAAGCTTACCAAACTAGAAATACGTCGCATCATAATCTGTCAAACCTGTTCAAATTTCTTTCCAATTCGAAACTTTTAACATATTTTGCTACAAAATCATTTCATGCAACCTGTTTTCCAAAAATCCAAGTTTCTTTGATTGTACGGAGTAGTTGAAGACAAAAGATGGTTTTAAATATACACTTCCAAGCATAAAATCCGGTTCACCCCATAATTTGCAATTATTTTTGAAATTTGAGGTTTTCGCGGATTTCATTGGGGTGTAGCATAGTTCGCTAACACACTGCTTTGCTTTTATCGCAGTTGCTCAAATAAAAATTGCGATGATTTTTTTTTTTTCAAGTTTATTGAAAAATTATGCGAACAGAAAATTTTAATTTTCTAATTGAACAAAAAAAAATTATCAAGGATTCAGAAGCAAGTATTTCCTCCTCAAGCAGTGGTAACAGCTTGCAAACGACGAGGCATGCTAAGGATTAGATTCTGGATAACATCCTGCGGAAGATACTAGGTAGTCGTCCATTTTCTCAAAGAGTCCTCTTATCGATAAATCCAATGAAAATATGTCTAGGCCTCACATACCATCCATACACATACATCAGGTTCAAGTCTGGACTTCGAGAAGGCCAAGCAAATAGCCAGATTTGAACCTCATCAAGATAGGCAGTGAACAATCGAGCAGTGCTTGTGTGGACGTGCATTATGATGCATAAATGTTCCGTGTTTTCCAAGAAAACCCATGAACGGTACAACATGATCTTTCAGAAAGTCGGTGAGATACCTATGTGCATTCAGTGCGAGCAAAGAATGATAAACCTTCTCATGCCATGACTGAGCCTCCACCACTCTAACACGTCTATCTGAGCACGTTAGACAAAATCATCGAAGAACAATACTCAACTCCAATCGTCTATTGTCCAAACCAAGTGCTCTCGTGTCAAATTCAGCTTTGCAGTTCAGTGCTCACGGGAAAGCTGCGTTCCAGTAGTCTAGTAGCTCTAGTTCGAGATGATCATCCAGCAGCTAACTGTCCACTCACTTATATTCATATTTCTCACCTTCTTGCAGATGATTTCGAAGGGACACTGCCGTAACCGTTCGTTTTCTCAATGAATGAGTAACGGGTCCGGATTGAGACTGGATTCGTTACCGAGTTCAGCCTAGATATACCGGCCTCAGCAGCGCCGCAGGTTTTTTTTTTCAATTTTCCCTCCTCTTCAATTAATTTTCCTTCATTTCCAGAAGCGGAGGTTCCGCGTTTTATTCGCCATTCATTTGTAGAGTTTCTAGCGTTTTCTTACAAGTGAATAGCCCATTCATGTCGTTTTCTGAGCACGGAACGGTGAATTATTCTTGATTCTTGACAACGCAAGGCTAGATTCCGGCCAGTTGATGTGACGTACACGGACGCATCAAGCGATTCCCAGTTATACAGGGACTTCTTGTCTGGAGTGCCCCTAGCGCACACGGAACGACTCAAACTCGATTTTGACCGTATCGGCAGTCGATTGAAGAATATAAACAATGAAGAGCAGCCTCACCAAAATCTGCGAATCGGATATGCCGGGATTGGGATATCTACAAACAAGGCCCCAAACTTCAGCACACGAGATAAAACCAGTTAGACCTATAATCCCACCAGATGAGGTCGATTCTCGAAGTCAAGCGAGGTGAACGTGTTCCTAGAAAAAAACACATAACAACCTTGGTCGATCGATATCGAGTTCTACAAAAAAAATTGATTCGAAGGACTCATGGCGACAGATTTTCGACCAATAGAAAGTGGAAGCTGAACTAGGTGAAGATCGTCTTTGGCTTCCTTTTGGTAAAAAATCTGTCGTCAGCCACCAACAAGAGAACGGAGACATGGAACGTTCCTTGATATCATTGCGATTGAGGGTCGCTATCACTTCATGAAGACACTGGCTTGACAAGACAGTGAAAAGTGTCTTTGCTACTCCTTCCTGATAATTCCGCGTAACCCAAAAATATCAAACTGACAAGAACCTATCAAAACGAATAGAGCACATACATTACACTGAAAAGATGGATAAGTTTGTTTATGACAAGATCCATCACTTAGTTTCGATGGTAAGCGTAGATTTTCTCAAAAAGGTTTAGGTAGGTATATGCGATATGTTAACAAGTAACAGCTTCACTGAGTCAATCCGATGAATAAAAGACATCTTCCCTTGAGTAGAATCGACAAACACCACCCGCTTCTGCATCAACTTCCTCGCTGCCCACAACGTCGTCGATTTTCTTTTCTCCTCACAAAATTTCAAGAGAAGCGAGTTCTCTCAAGTTTTAGGAGAAATTAATGATCGGATGATTTCGAGAATACGTTATCATTAAAAGTTGAGAAGACCACGCCTACTTTCCTCATGCGAACATCATTGAAAGGAATCTATTGAATGAATGAGCGATCAGAAATCACCATTACATATTAACGAAAATATCCTCCAATTATCTTTGCGATGCATATGATTCAAGACTATGAGCATAGTTTGATGAAGAATCAAAATATGAGAATTATACCCCAAATAACATCAAATACTGATCGTGAACAAGAAATCTTCGTAATAAAAGCTCAAATCATCTGGATATAAATAGTCTAAAGAAAATGATACACACCTCCAATACTCAAGCTTCGCCATACGTAGTTGTGGATGATCTGATGGTGCAAATAATTATGACTTTTACCGTAAGTCAAGTAAACTAGTGAATGTGTTTTTCAAGATATAAAGACCACAAGTATATTAAGTAGCAGTAAAACTATGAAATGTCTTGGAGTGACCGAGGAAGTAAAAGTAAATCACAGGGTGATCATATTTTGCTTCTCATCATGGACGAAATTATTACTGAACTGAAAAGTGGATCGTGTGCAGCGAAAACAATCGTTTTTTTTCTGAGAAAATGGAACAATAATGGAGACGAAAACTTCCAATAATATTGATGATAGAAGATTCCAATAGTCAAATTAACCTCAAAAAAGTAATTCATCATCTATTGATTCTCGATTTTTGAGAATTTGACACAATCGATGATTGTGAATTAGTTTATTTAGCCTTAATATAATCTGTGAATATATGATTTGGCCCATGATTATGGGGAATTTGATGTTGAAAAATGATGTTACGTACCAAAATAACTCAAAGCTCACTTAAACAGTAATTAATTTTGCTATGCATGGCATGACCAGCGTTCAGGAAAATATATCTGGAAAAAATAAATTATTTAACTTATTTATCAAATATGCATCAATAAGGTAAAGAAACTCGTTATTCGTGCCAAAAACGGAAGTCACTTTCAAATTAAACACTAAAAAATAAGACTGTGAGGCAATCGTGGTTCATTGTATGTTCTAATAAACATACAACGAAAATAATTGCTTCAAAACTGATGATGGACAACAGAACAACCATTTTTGAACAGTTATCTCAGATGCGATGGCTTGTCTCTAATTTAATTGGTGTTTAATGAAAGATACTCACTTTTGATTATGAAGGTCACGTTGAGGACTTGATCTATTTCTCCCAGGATGACTCTGGAAAGTTGAAGGTAGATTTTTGCAATTTCCATTATTTGACAATATATAGCTTTTATAGATATCACAAGTTTGAGATTCAAATTGGTTAGTGACCCAGGTTGTCAATCGAAATTCCGACTCCTTATCCAACTGAAACTGCAAATCATGAAAGTTTGCAATAATTTTCTTTCAGACTATGTCAAATTATTATACTCTATCAAATCTTGTTTTCATTACAGATCAATCATTACATCGAAGATAAAATGAATCACTCCCATCAACCTTGCTCAGAAAGTGAAGTCGCGAAGATAAAAATAGGCACAAATTATTTCCCCCTCAAAACAAAAATTGACAGGTCCAGCCATTTTTTATTTTATTTTTTTGGGGCCCATTATTCAGAGTGGAAAGTTTACAAATTGACAACCTGTATAAAAGTTTAAATACTGATTAAAGAAAATCGCAGCCATTCAACAATAGAAAACTTTTTCAGACTTTTTCCCAAACAACGATTCCAACGGCAAATCATCGAATAAACTAGAACCCAAGGTCAATTTCACAAGAGTTGGTGCTGGTAGTGAAATTGGATGCACATTGAACAACAAAACAGGTATAAGATTATGGAAATGAAAAAGACACCGAACTCATTCACATAACGATTCAACAAAAAATAGCAGAAAATTATCAAGTAAATAAATCAAAGATTCAAGAAAACATCAATATCATAGATATCAACGAAAGTGAACATTTTTAATCCGAAGAAAAATGTATTCCAAGTCTATAGTCTCAGCGATCATGTCAACGTCAAATATTTACGAAAAACAAACCTCATCGATAAATTTTGGAAATTGACGTATGAAAAAATGATGAACAATAAGCAAAAAGTAAACATTGCTTGGAATAGATGCAGTGTGTTTCGGAATTTGACTAGGTACGTTGTTATAAATGATGTGCATACGGTCATTCGATGAAAAACTGTACAGAAAACATTGTGTCGGAATGCAAGAAATAATGTGATGTGATTGTGTTTTGGCAAACAAAAACTTCGGTATGAGCCTTAACACAAATCACGCGGTGTTTGACATAGACAAAAAATCCTATTTTGAAATAGGACCGATTAGTGTCTTTTCTTTCCACTTTTGTTGATTTTCATAATCAGATCAAAAAGGAGGGAATTTATTGAAAATTATAAAACTAAAATATTTGATCGGTAGCGAATAGACTCTACTCTTTTGCCTCAATGGATACGTTCACTTACCAGTCATCCCGTATATAGTTTCAAGTCATTTGTCCATAGCGGCGTATACAGGACCCCTTGTTCTCAAAACAAATGTGACGATTGTTTTAAACAATTGTCACAAGTGTTTCAAGAACCAGAAGTTCCAGAATAATTGACCTGTCTATGTGACCTGTTTTCTCATTCAAATCGCCTGCAAATGATGGTAATTTTGAAAAACCCAGACCAAACAATTATTTGAGTCAACTAGAGACTTATGCGATAATGATAGCTCCAAATGTGAACTTAGTGAGAGACGTATAATCCGTTAAATCAAAAAAATCGATAATGTATCAACTAAATTCAACCTTTTTGGCAATCTCATAAATTGTCACCGTCTTTGAACAAAATCTATACCCATCTCCTTTGAGGCGTGATGTTTCCTTAGTTTGGTTGCCGGCGTGATGAATACCCAGATGAATACCCACTGTCTGTTTTCATCACGTCAGCCCACTTAATTTGCTAGCAGTGCTTTAACGAGCGGATGGATCCCCTCAAGCATGAATTTATAAGAATCCTTATTTACTCTCATATGTTGTACATATAAAGATTTACTTAACGGTAGATTGTATTATATTTTGAATAAAGGCACTCACCCTTAAATCCGTTTTACATGGGCTTTGGATATTGGTTAAATATCTGGAAATATCAAAAGGTATAATATTATCGTAGTTGTTACAGCGATGTCATCGGGCTGAGAAGAGGTTGAACGCAATTTTACATGTATTCATACAAACAAGTAATAAGTATTCGAGTATGTATTCATGTGCGGTCATTGTGGTTGTGGAAGAATTTGCATGGACATTTTATCAATATTATACTTACCAAGGTATTAAGCTGTTCGGCATACCAATCTCACCTTCATTGGTCCAGATGACTGATCATATAGGGTAACATGGGATGACTGAAAAAGAATACACCAGTTCGAAAATGTATTCTTTTTCAGTCATTCCAACTTATCCTACGATACAAGACCAGTTAAACCAAGTTCGACTTGATATTGGTTTATAACTTCTCTCATACAGTTACTAACTCATTAAAATAAGCACCTTTTCAAAAAATCCAAAAACGATGCAGATCACAAAAGTGACAAAAAAAAACAGGATTTACCGTTAATAATTTATACCCAAAAGCACCTTTTCAAAGAACCTGAATTTATAACTTTGGTTCACTCGATTCAAGACTATCATTCATTGGGAAAACTTTAGAGGAGGATCATCGAAAATGTGAGAGTCATCGCACCATGAGTTATGAAGGATCAAAAGTGCTCAAGAAACAAATCAAATCCAATAGTCACTTACCCATAATTTATTCCATCAGGTGATGATTTCGAAAACTCTCTATCTAGAAGAAGAAATTGTCGTGAGAATCTTGTATTTTTCATATTTTAAATTAGTGATTGATAAATCAACAAATCAGAAGAGTTTTCTAGATCATGGTGTGATCATACCTATGTACACATTTTTTTTAAATCATCATAGATCTACAGTGCTTTTTTTCAATGTCCCCTCCCTTTTAGTTTTTGAACGGCTTAACTTAGAGTCTTCAAATTCTAGGTGCTAAAATACAAGCATGTTGACTATGTTTTTACATAAAATTGACATATGAAAAATTCAAGATGGCGGCTGGGCGACTGGGCAAAATAAAGTACTCAGCAGGACCTTCAAAATGAGGTGTCACATGACCCCTATTCCTATTTAAAAAACATTCCAAGATGACGCCCAGCCGCCATCTTGAATTTTTCATATGCCAAACTCATTTCAAAACATAGTAAACATGCTTGTATTTCATCACCTAGAATTTGAAGTCTCTAAGTTGAGCCGTTCAAAAACTAAAAGGGAGGGGAGGACATTAAAGAAACGCATTGTATGTAAATAGGTGCAAATTAAAAATATTTATAACAAGGGTTATATTTTTAGATACTAACACTAATATTTTGTTACCAGATCAGGCTTGGGATGACTCTTCCTATCTTTACCGGTGAGAGTAAAGGCTGAAAATATCGATAATTATTGTGAAATTGTAAGTTGTTAGTCTGTTTCTTACCTTTGTTCCGGAAAGTGAAGGTGACGATGATACTCTAGGAGCAACAAAATAAGTATTTAATCCCAGAATGCATGTAGTAATCAACTTACCAATTGAAGATTTTCTGTGAATATGATAGTTCTCCGAATTGATCTTCGCCCCGTGTAAAAATATCACGAGAAGTAGTGAGAAAACTATGGTATAATCATTGTTGATGTTGTTTTTAAGGAATAAAATATTCCATATTATATCACTTATTTTTTTATACTGGAATTGACTGATAGGTCTTCCTGAAAAAAAAACAAAATATAGTCATTAATGTCCGCTATTTCATTTATTCTATCAAAAAGTTTAAAGTTTCAGGGGAAGTAAAAGTACATCACAGGGTGATCATATTTTGTTTCTCATCATAGATGAAATTATCAATGAACTGGAAAGTGGATCGTGTTTTTTGGTGCAGCGAAAACCAACATAAATCAAAAATTAATTAGACATAGAGAAATTTATGAAAATGCTTCAACACTCTTGGAGACTTTCAATAATATTGATGATAATTTGTATTACTTTTAAATTAAATTCGAAAAAGTAATCTATCAATCATTGATTCTTGATTTTTAGTTTTAGCACAATAATTGATTGAAAATTAGTTTATTCAGTCTCAATATAATAAGTTATTATTTGAATTGGCTTATAATCATTAAAAATATAATGATCAAAAATGATGTCACGTACCAAAAGTGCCTGAAGCTTACTTGAACAGTAATTATTCTTACTATGCTGGCGTTCAGAGAAATATATCTGGAAAAAATAGAGTTATGGTGAAGATAGAGGATGAAGTTATCAAAGTTTTTGATCAAACACAGACAAAATTCAACTTGTGTAATCATTGATCAGAAACTATAAATTCTGTACTCATGAATTCACGCAACTTTATTCACGAAAAATCAGAAGAACCACTGATTTTGTTTTGCTATTCATAAAAGAATTGAGGAAATGTGGTACAGATATTTCCCTTTACCAGTTTTAAAAATTTTTCTTTGTACAGCGCAGCTGCTCTGATAATTCTCAGAACATTTCTCAGTAACAATGAGATAATCAATTCATCAAAGAGATTGCCAAACCTTAACACGATTCTGGTTAAAAGTGATGCAAGCAATATGTCCACCATCTATTGAGTTGATTCCTGACAAGTATCATGGCCACAACTAAATACCAATTTCTTTGTGCTGGGCACAGTTTTTGATCCAAAGATTTTTGAAAAATGTTCAAATCTGATTCTCTTGTTTGAATTATATTGCACATCCACCACTTACATATCTAAAACTTGTTCTTTAGTTAGAGAAGATTCATCCAATCATGAACAAGTGTCCAGAAATCACTGTCAATATTTAAATTAGGAATATACTGTTCAACAAGAAAAATGAAAATATGAGAGTCATATCCCTAAGAGTTATGTTTAACTGTCACTTTATCAAGTTATGGATCAAAATGAGCGTGAATGTATTTCAACTTCTTCTAAATCAAACTTTGAGACAACTTCATTTTTATTTGAGGAAAATTGCACATACCTCAAATATTCCAGGTTCACCATTGCTTCGTGGTGGTAGAGGATTTGTTTTTCCATCATATAAAGATCTGTAATATCAAAACTATTGTATATTCAATGATATTGGCGATACTCCACTCACTTTTCCATACTGGAATTTTCTGATAGGTCTGCCTGAAAGCAATTAAAATACGATAATGAATGTTCAATTTTCAATATTTCGTTTTATCAATCAGAAAATGAAATTCTCAGAGGGAGTAAAAGTAAATCACAGAGTGATCAGATTTTTGTTCCTCATCATGGACGAAAGTATCAATGGAATTTTTATTTATGTATGCGGTGAAAACAAACATGACTTTTCATAGTATTCAAACAATTATCAAAAAAATATTATTGTGAGGCAAGTGTTGAAAATGCTTGCTTCAACATTCCTGTAAACATTCAATAATGTTGATGACAGAGTCTCGAAAATTTCAAAATCAATAATTATTGAGAATTATTGGGAACGTGATTATAAAAAATGTTACCTACCAAAATAACCTGACGATTGAACAATAATAATTATCATCCTCGCTTTGCATGGAGAGTATATATCTGGAAAAAAATCAAGACCATATTTCCACATCAACAATCATGATTATGTATAAAATTATGCATAAAGAGTTTTAAAAGTGAAAATTGAATGAAAATGGTTGGAATTAGGTTTACCTCAGGTTAGTCCTCAGTCTTTGATCTGACTTCATGTTCCGTGTCCGTGTCAGAATAGTTGGTGGAGCAGCACTAAGCTTCAACTCGTTGCAATTGTTTCAGATGATGCAACATGCCATTGATGGGGATAAATGAGAAAAATCATCAATTCAAGAGTATGACAAAGATTTTATGAACTTACCGATCCAAGAATGTCCATAGATTGATTGCATCTTTCTGAAATCATGAAATACAAATAAGTTTCTTGAAAGGATAGAGTAGGCAACTCACCAATTGAATATGACGTCCGATGTATTTGTGCTATGGATATGAAAGTATAAAATTGTTGTCGCTGTAAGTATAAATTTGAAATCACTTTTTGAAATTGCAAACTATTTTTGAACTTCTTCAAGCGCTTATTTATTCTTGAATTTCAGGAAGAGAAAAGTTCAATAGGGACTTCTTCATTCCTGTAGCACTCCATAATGGAAAAAACTGTATTCTTGAAAAAGCAAAGTTGCCGGGGAATTGCGGGGTAAACAAATCGTGGAAAAAACAATGTCGGTTTGTTCAACCAATGTGGTTAAGAAAATTTTAACATATAAAATCAACGATGACTTCAATTTGTCAAATTTCAGTTTATGTTTGTATATTGTGATTGATTTATTCTCAAATCCTCATTATCCTTCCACAGCATCAAATTAAAATGATCAACTCAATTTAGGTATACAAATGAAGTCAACTCTAAAATGTTTGAGCCAAATAATAAATTTTGAGGTTGGATCATAGATTATATAGATTATTTCACTACTCTCTTGAGCAATTTCTTGAGTGATTGTCAAAGGAACTTTCAAGGTAATTTTGATGTGAGCTGCTCCCTTTCTCTAACTCATTTCTCAAATATGTAATTTATGGTTTAAGGAAAACCACGCCCGCTTCTCTCGCGAGTAAAGAACCACTTCCTGAAATTCAAGAATACGCGTCCAGAGTCTTGAGAATCTTGTTGATAATTTCAGCAAAACCGGTCTTGTTATTGATCTAGATTCTGCTTTTTTCTTCAACTTTGAGGTCATCTGCAGGTGAATTGGAAATACACGAGGCAAACTATTTTATTAAAAATTTCTATAAGTCTGGAAGTTGACGCATAAGCATTTCTTAATTAAATGAGACTAATGAATTCAAATTGTTGAGAGAAAAGACCACGATCAAAAAAAGAAATAAGTGGTCGTGACTGATGAAAGATAAAAAAAATGATTATGAACAGATATTCAACAAAGATATTTTTCCCACTTTGCAGTCAAGAAACGAGATTCCTCCGTAGCAATTGTGATGATTTTCAGAAGATTATTTAGAAGCACGCCAAAAACTCATTAAACAAATGAGCCTCTGAGGTGCCCCTGAACAACAATCTGTCTATGCAGGAAAGTTGTCCATTATCTATCGAGTTGATTGGCCTGAAATTGGCGAAAATAAATGAAAATTTCTTTGAATATTAATAATACAGGCTAAGTTCAGTTTTTGTTTAGGGATTTTTCAATTTCTAGTCTGAACCATGATGCACATGATTTGTGAAAACATCCACCAATCACATATCTAAAAGGTGTTCTTTTGGATAAGTAACCAGAAATCACCTTTAAAAATTATCGTTATATCAGGAATTCTTTGCAAAGTTCAATCTGCTTGATTCGAAACTATCACTACTATCAACGAACAGTTTGACGCAAAACAAAATATGAAAGTCATAGCCTTTTAAGTTGTGAAAAAACTATCTAGTAAGACTGACGCTAGTTGAATGATCATGGGAAATATTCACTTACTCTTTCTACTGGAATTGACTTCAGTCTGCCTGAAAGGAATAAAGATATGATAATTAATGTTCAATAACCACTATTTCATTTGAACTATCGAAAAGTTGCGATTTTCAGAAGGAGTATATGTAAATCACAGAGTGATCATAGCTTATTTCTCATCATGAAAGACAATATTCATGGATTAATCAGAAAATCATACTCACCATGTAGTTTTTGGAAGATCTCAGGTTTAAAAGTGATTCTTGGAACATAGTTTCCAGATGAAAGAGTTTGGCATCGTGGATACATGGATAAAAATGATTCATATGATAATTTGCTCTGGAACAACAAACCAAGAATATCATCCGAGAATTCATAGTAGTAAGTGAACAACTTACCAATGATTTTTTGTGACTGTGATACCTCCTTTCTATTATCCACCTTGATCTTCTCTTCGTAAGAAAATAGCTAAAGTAGTATGGAATAATCTATGTTGATAGTACTTAGAAGACAATACAATATCCATCATATGTCACTTACTTTTTCATACTGGAATTGACTGATAGGTCTGCCTGAAAGCAACCAAAATATGATCAATAATGTTCAATTGATGCTTTTTCATTTTATCTATCGGAAAGTTTCGAGTTTCAGAGGGAGTTAAAGTAAATCACAGAGTGATCATATTTTCTTTCTCATCATGGATATAAATTTCAATGGACTAGATAGTGAATCGCGTTGTTAATGCAATGACAAACATTAATTGTCTTTTTTCTTAACTTGAATTATTTAGAAAATGAAACTAAAAAAATTGATATAAAAAGCTTGCTTCAACACTTTTGAAGTCTTTCATTAATTTGCAATACTTCTTATCATCAAATAATCCTCGATTTCTGGAAATTTAACATAATCAATGATCGAAAATGAACTAACTGAGCCCTAATATAATCTGTGAACATCTGACTTATATTTATAGGAAATGTAATGATGAAAAATGATGTAACGTACCAAAATAACCTGAAGCTCAATTGCACAAAAATCATTCTTGCTATGTAGGACATGGCCAGCGTCCAGGAAAAAATATCTGGGAGAAAAAAAAATTATATCCACTTAACTTATTGATCATGCGTTTTGTAACGAGCTGTGAAATGTGGCATATTTAAGACAATATACCCAAAAAAGTACAAAAAGTTTTTTCCAGCTAATTGAAACGCATGTTAACAATACAGCTGTTTCTAACGAGTTTCATAAAAGGCTTATGTAAATAAAAATGCATAAATCGTGCCAAAAACGAATGTCATTGTCAAATGAATCACACTTGAAAAATAGGAATGTGAGGCAAAGGCGGCTCATTGCATGTTTTAATACACATACAAGGAAAATGACTGCTTCAAAATTATTGTTGGACAACTGCACAACAATTTGAGAACAGTTTTCTCAAAGTGCGATGTCTTGTCCTTGATTATCGGTGTATTATAACATAAATGATACTCACGTGTGACTCTGGAGGACTCGATAGCTCCCAGTGTGTCTGGAAAATATGAAATATCAACTGACATCTTCAAGATCAGAAGTCACTCTCAATAATACGTTATCATATGAGGAAAACAGCCTTTTATCATCTACAAACTTCATCAATCTGCTTCATTCAAAATCACTTATTAAGACATATAGAAATATGAAAGTCATAGTCCCATGAGTTATGAAAAAATTGTCAGTTTATCAGGTGTATCAATCGAGATTAACTCTACAAGTCTGTAGTTTGATGACTCATGGATAGTTCGAGAAAAATTGTGTACATGACATGATAATTATGGTTTCAATGGACAATATTTCATTTGATCTATCGGAAAGTTGCAGGATTTAGGAAAAGTAAAAGTGAATCACATAATGATATTTTTTTTTCTTATCATGAACAAAAATATGTGAGGAGTGAGTAGAAAATCATACTCACCATGTGGTGTTTGAAAGTGAGGTCTGAAAAGTGATTCAGGGACGAGTTGGTATAGGCTTCAGATGAAGGGCTATTGAAGAGACAGATACAAATGAATCATCAGTACTAGATTTCACAAGGTTGTGAACTTACCGATTTTCAATGACTGCACATTGATCTTCGCCTGGTAAGAAAATATCAGGAGAAATAATGATGATACTATGGAATAATCAATGTTGATGGTGTTTTGAAATCAATACAATATTTTCCATATGACACTCACTTTTTCATACTGGGATTGACTAAAAAGTCTGTCCAAAAGCAACAAAAATATGATGACTAATGTTCATTTTATTGATATCTTTTTTTCGGAGGAAGTTGAAGTTTACTACAGAGTCATCATATCTTTGATCTACACAGGGGAAAATATCTTATGAAAAAGTACCTATACAGTCCCACAATGAACGCCACAGAAAAAAATTTAACAAAGAATAGATTGTGAATTATCAGCAAGGCTCTCTCTAAAACTTGATGAAAAATATCCCCAAAAAAATATCTTTCAAAAACCAACCCTAACTTTTGTTTTTTCTTAAATAGCACCCCTATTATTTTTTTTAAGTTTTCGAATGTTTATGAGACAACAAAGTCAATGGCATATGAAAAGTATCATTTTTAACAAAAACAAGAGGGAAAAAAGATTAATGGAGTATAAACCAACAACTTAAGAGATGTTTTTTTCGAGAGAATTTTTTTATTTGTTATAGAGAGAGCCTTGCGAATTATTTACAAAACATTTTTAATGAAATTTGTATCTTCAAAAATGAGCGGGTTATGGCCTGTGACGTTCATTGTGAGACACCCTGGTATATGAAATGTATAATATCACGACCAGCAAATTTGATTGATTCGAAGGTGACGAAGTTCTGATGTATACGCATCATAAATTGATTATTATAAAATAAGATAATTTTAATTGAAAGTGAGCTGCCAAAGTTTTCAATCAAAAACAGGCAAAATTCAACTTATACCATCAAAGATAGAAGACCATTAGTTATTAACATTCACTAATGAATCCAGTACAAATTTGTCAAAAAAAACCAAATGAGCACTAGTTTTTTCTCCCTATTCATAACAGAGAGAATTTGCGAAATGTTATGCAAATATTTATGTTAACCAGTTTTAGAGATTCTTCTCTGTACAGCTGTTCTGGTGATCTTCAGAATATTATTCAAAAACATTAAGGAGATCCATTAACTAAATGGCTCCCCAAAATGTTTTTAAACACCATTCTGTTTGAGAACGATGCAAGCATGTTGTCCACCGTGCACAGTCCAAATTCCGTCCTATGAGCTGACGAAGTCCAGCCAACTCAACCCTAGTTGGATATGATACAAAATGAAAAATGTGCTTTGAACGCGTGAACAGGAAGAAACTTAAACTGATAGGTGCAAGCATTGAACTCTACACCACGACGAAGAAACGCTAAAGTATGTAATTTTTAGAAAAAGGTAGATACCCGTAACTTTCCATAATGAGCGCGTCCGTTCCAGTTAGGTAGTATTTAGTTCATTAGGTACAACAGATTCTTTTGAAAAAATAGACGCAATATCAACATATTTCCAACATACCAAATAATTGATAATTTTTTTATTTCTAAGTTTGAACACAATTCATTTGGACGCGTCGTTTTGATTTTATTCACAAATCACCCGTTATTCTATTGAAAATATGTTGTTTTTACTCGTTTCCACACCACCCTTGAGGTAGAGTAATCGGCGCGTTTTTTTTTAGGTGGTTTCCCCTTTAGGCCTAATCCACCTCCACCAACGTTCAACTGTTTTTTTTCATGAACCCAATCATTATGTTGAGTGTTGAAAGTTGGCAGACTTCTCATGTCAGACAGATTCAAGACAAAATCATGCAAATGATGAACACAATATTAACTCACTTTTTTTTAGATTGAATGTACTTCCCAAGACAGTGAGCCTCTTGAGGTGTCTTGGTGACAGTCTGGTGTGCCTAGAATATTTACGTTTATATGCGTAAAAATATACGTTATATTTCTTACTTTTGTCAAAGCTTTGATAGAAATACACTGCTCCAGAGAATTAACGAAACATCTCTTACCTCATGAAAAGTTTGATCCCGCATCAGTTGTGAAAGAGTTGATTGTGCATTTGAAAACTTGAATCCATTTGTTGGCTTACGTATCCTGGCGACTTTTTCCAAAAAACTGTCTTGTGCCCTTTTATTTACGTTTAAAAAAAGGGTTGGTTTTTCTGCGTGAAGCACTGTTCAAAAGAAGGGCACAAATTATGTACTTCCTGAAAATTTCACAATAATTGAACAAAGGATGGTCTAGATATGAGATCTTAAACTTGACAAAAGTGACCCATTTCTCATGATTTATTTAAAAATGGGTCAATTTTGCCAAGTTCAAGATTTAATATCTAGACAATTCTTTGTTCAATTATTGTGAAATTTTCAGAAAGGACATCGTTTGTGGCCCTCTTTCGAACAGTCTTCGCGCAGAGAAACCAACTATAACTAACCCTTTTTTTTAACGTGAAAAGGGACACTAAACAGTTTTTTGGAAAAAATCGCCAGAACACGTAAACTAGAAAATGGACTCAAGTCTTCAAATGCACAATCAATTCTTTGATAACTGATGCAGTATCAAAGTTCTGGAGAGGTTAGAAGTGTTTCGTTAATTCTTTGGAGCAGTGTATTTAGATTGGGTGAGCTATTTTCTTTTATTTCTTCTTCTTTTTCTTCCGTGACCTGACAATGACGATTAGGTATTGATATGAAATGAGTACCGATCTATACCAAGTTTTTCTATTTATAGACCGGTAAAAATGGTTTCTTTTAAGTCAATGAGACCTTATCAATCATTACAAGAGAAATTGGGAACAAAGTATGCCATGTACACACGTTTTGTGTATCAAGCATCATCAGAACTAGAATTTGTAACCAAAAAACCTCAATTGCACATTATGACAAAATATGAAACATAACCTTTAGAAATTTGAAGATTACACACACATAAAATTAACAACGATTGGACAATATTCTCTTTGGAGTTTATGACAAGCTGCAATGTCCGGATCAACATGATTACCTTGAGGGTGGGTCAACTGACAGCGCTTTACATGACGTTGTGAGAACAATTAAAAAATCTCTCGATGACAACGAATACACGCTGGGCGCATTTCTAGACATAGACGGAGCATTCAATAATGTCGCGACCAAGGCCATTTAAAGAGAAATGGAAAGGATAAAAATCGGTCCAATCATCATCAACTGGACAATAAAAATGAAGAAAAGCAGGATTATAAACTTAGAAAATGGGAATTGTTCTATAAGGAAAAGAACAACAAGAGGGACACCACAAGGATGTGTTATGTCTCCACTCTTGTGGTTGATCGTAGTAAACTCGATCTTAAAAACCTTCAGAGAACAAAGAATGAAGAGGGTAGCATATGCAGACGAAGTGGCAATCCTGGTAGAGGCCAAAAGCTTGTCAACTATCAGTGAAATCATGGGATCTGCACTGAAGGAACTTTCCAAATGGGCAGGACAGAACTGTCTTGGAGTAAACCCTGATAAGACAAATCTAGTACTGTTTACAAGAAAATACAAGGTGTCCAACAGTAAAATGCCCACATTCGGGCGACAAATTATTAGGCTTTTCAACGAGGCTAGGTACCTATCCTCCGTGAGTACCCTTGTGGGTGTAATCACAGGACACTGTGAAATCAGAACCATGCTCCGAAAATGGGTCCTGGGGACTGATGAGCTCTGCAAGAACTCCATCGAGGAGGATGAAACTATAAAACATCTACGTTGCCACTGCTCAACTCTGAAAAAAGGACGCCTCAGAAATATGAGACAATACTACCTTGAAGACTTGGAGAAAGCGGCAAATGTAGTCATCGTGCCAATTTTGAACTTCGTAAAAACCATAGGATGGTTCAGAACGATGAAGAGAAAGGCTGCAGGTTAAGACTGAGGAAACACCTCTTTAAACAAGGGATCACAATGGGCCATTTGGCCTCCGAGTGAAAGCAATGCGAAGCAGAAAACTGTGGGGCAGGGCATACCCTCCGCAACCTAACCTTACCTAACCTAACAAACCACGAAAAATAAGAATAGAAAAGAAAAAACTACGACTGGTGGGGATTTAAACCAATGATCTTTGAGTTTGTAGGGTGGCATTCCACGCATTCGACTAAACTTGCTCAATACATAAGAATGATATGTAGGTACTATTGAATGTTGCTAAATATCAAGTGTGATTCAAAATTGAAAAGGTCATTCATGCAAGTCAACACAGAGCTTCTCTGAGCTCTACTTTTTCTACAGATTGTTCAGCCTTATTCCCTTGAAGCACTTATGAACGATCGAGAGCTTCAAATTCATGGCCGGTTGTTGAAATATGATTTGTGAATGCGGCCCTTGTCTCCACTACGTCCAAATTTTGATGTTTCCGAACTAAGCTGGATGTTTTCGAACTCACGTCTTCACACTCCTATCCGTCTGGCCAACGTACAGTGCTGGACAACTTCTACAACTGGGTGAGTGAACTCCAGACTTTGAAAGTTCCTCTGGTTCATCTGTCTTTTTAACAACATATTTCTCAAAGTATCCCCTCAAAGTTTAAGAAAGGATTGAAACCCGGGCCCTCTTGAAGAGGCTGGATAACTGCAACGGGATATTTCCGAAGAACGTCAGGCATTTGTGGAGGGTATCCTTCATTGGAGGTGCATGAATGAAAAGACCATTTGTATCGGTTGACAAAATTGTGATACAATTCATCGATAGAGCTAGAAGGGCAGCCGTTGTGAGAGGCTATTTGTCTTATGAGGAATCACTGGTTCTGCAAAGCATCCTTGGACAAAGGCAGTTTGCAAAGACGATAGAACAACGGGTTGAATATCGCGAATTATTGTTCTTGGGGAGAGTAGGAGTTGAATTGTATAAAGTTATCCGTTAAAGGTGGTTTTCTATACACCTCGACTTGTATCCTATTGTAATTCCTGATCGGGCGTAAATTCAAAAACGGGAGCTTTCCGTCTGACTTTCTCGCTCTTTAGTGAATGTGCTCTTGAGATGTAGGTCACTCAGGTAGTTCAAGAGATTTGCTGGTCCTGCTCTTCTTCTCACCAGACAATTCAGACGTCATCAACATATCTACGGTAGAACAGGATATTCACAAAGAAAGGACTGGTCATTATACGATCATCCGTATAACCCATGATGATTTTGCTTGATAGTGAGGAAATTCATGGTCCTATGGCTGATCCTGCCTTTTGTCTGTAGTAGCTATATTGTCAAATCCGAAGAAGTTTTGATCCAGGACGATGGAAAGCACTGGAACAAGACCACCTGAGGCAATGAAGTCTTGATCACTAGATGCCTATCCACTTTTGAGCAATCAGATGATGGGTGCACACTCGAAAACAATTTCTTCACATCCAAGAATATCAGTATCACATCATCAAAGATGTTGGCTTTGAACAGCTTTTTGAAAAATTCTACAGATCTCTCCGTTAAGTGTGGATTCCTGAAAGCTGTTATCTCTCATGAAAGTTTGTTGAGACAATAAGGATAACCTATGACAAGGAAAATCTATAAATGATATCACTGGTCTAATGGGGTTGCCATGCTTATACACTTTGGATAAACCATACAAAAGAGGCGTCTCTTTATTCATTTGGACCAATTTGTATTTTGTAGTATTGACAAACTACAATGTTGTCACACAATCATCCAAGAGCCTTTTGAGTCTGAGAGAAAAAAAAACTAGTCGGACCTTTTTTAAAAGTCTCGAAATCATTAGAAGTAATTAATTCCATAACCTTGTTCACATAATTCATCCTTTTCATTATGACTAAACAAGTATCCTTGTCTGTTCTTGTCAAACGACGGAATATGTGGCTATGGAATTTTCAATTTCTGATGATTTCGATAGAAGTTGAATGGTCAGTACTGGGTATCAGAGGTGATGAAGACGGCCGAAGTCTTCATTGCAATAAAACTCTGGGAAATGCCCGCAGTCCACAATAGATGACCTGACAAATCCTACTTTCACGGCATAGAAGGCATGTGCCGCGTAACCTCCGGTTATACGTACAATGAATGTGCGTCATGCAGCTGACGGAAGAGGGTGAAAGGCGAGTGTCCGGCGCCTTATAAACCGGAACCTTTCGGCTAAGGGAATAAACTCTGACAAAAAATTCTGGTCCTCCAGGTTTTGGGGGTTGAGCGGAAGGCCAACTACCTACCCTCGTAAAAAAAGAATGAGTTATGGAAACTGTACGTATGCCTCGGAAACAGACCAGTCAACTTAGAAGACGAAACTCGCAACGAAAATGGATTATGAATATTGAAACATGGAATGTCCAGAGCTGGTTCAGAGCAGGAGCTGCTATCAGTGCCATACAGCATTTGGAAAAAATAGAAATGGACATGTGGAGGTGCGAGAGCTCAGATGGCCCGGCAACGGAAACTTGAAAATAAGTAAATCTGTGGTATTTCACGGTGAAAACCAGAACGGACGGTTTCATCATAGAAAAACAACTTGAAGATAGTAAACTGCGTTTTGGACCAAAAAGTGATAGGTTCTGCTACATACGACTACAGGCACATTGGTATGATATATTCTCAGTATATGGTCCTACAGAAGATAAGGATGAGGTCACGAAGGATTTCTTCTACGACTTACTTGAAAGAACAATAGGGAGCCTGCCCAAACGGGATATGCTAATACTATGCGGGGATTTTAACACAAAAATAGGCAAAGAAACTACCTTAAGGCCGACAATAGGTCAACATAGCCTACACAATATATCAAACGATAACGGACAAAGGCAGATAAATAAGCATCAGCCAAGAAAATGCTGATAAAATCTACAATGTTTCCCCATAAGGACATCCACAAACAAACCTGGGTATCCAACGAACACGTGACCCGTATTTATCAGATTGACTATGTCGTGGTGGATGCCAGGCATGGAAACAATGTCCTAGATGTAAAAAGCCTAGGAGGAATAGGCGGGGACGCAGATCACTTCTTGGTAGAAGCAAAACTCAGAACCAGCATATCGAGTCAGAAAATCAAAAAAACTAACCAAACCGTACATCAATGAAACAAAGAGAAACCACACAATCCAGCAGAACAGCAAAAATATTAACAAGAACTGGAACAGAAACTCAATGATTATGAAAATCGTACGATAGATGTTGAAGGTTTATGGAACCATATTGAACAAACGATCAAGCAGACAGCAGAAGAAGAAGTGAGGAAAATCAAAGAAAAAGAGGAAAGCGTGGTATGATGAGAAGTGCCAAAAAAAATTGCAAGGAAGAAAAACATTTAGAAAAATCATGATTCTTCAGGACAAATATGCAAACTCCCGCGAAAAAACCAGGAATTTCATAAAAAGAAAAAAACAAGAGCATGAACGTCAACAATACCAGATCATCGAAAGAAACAGGTCAAAACCAGGCTCGAAGGAATTTTATAAATCAATAAAAAACAAAAAACGAGGATATCAGCCCAGGTCAGTCCCAATGCGGAAAAGAGATAATGGAGACATGATAATTAACAAACACGAACAGTTGGAAAAATGGAAAAACTACCTTTAACCCTTCAAAAATATAGAACCCGAAAAAAGACACATGGAAAATATATACCACACAGCAGATCTAACTGTGGAGATGTCATCTCTTGGAAAAATGTGGAGACCAGTTAGAAAATTAAAAAATTCAAAAGCCCCGGTTCGGATAATATACCATGAGAACTATTGAAGTACGGAGGTGAGTCATTATACAGGCAACTACCCCAATTCATTATTCTGATATGGAAAGAGGAGAAAATATCAGCAAGGCAAGGAAGCATCAGAGTACCAATCCACAAAAAATGTGATAAATGAAAGTGCTCAAACTACAGGTGAATCTCACTCATCAGTACGGCCTACAAGGTCCTTAATGCGGAAAAAAAAAGATGAAAAGACCTCATCAAAGCGGATCTTGCAAACATGAATATCCCTCTGGACACGAATCTGTTGAAGGACCGGATAGTCTGGAGGAGTATAGTGCAGTCAGCCAAGTCCCACCCCGGGTTGTAGAGCTACGTAAAAAGAAGAAGATGATTTCGAGACGACCAACAGAGATTCAGCGGATAGTTTTACTCTTATACTCAAAAGGCTGTTGAATAATGGTCCGACAACATAAGAGTTTTTCAACACTACAAAATACAAGTTAGTCCCAATGAATAAAGAGACGCCTCTTTTGTATGGTTTATCCAGAGTGCATAGAAACAGCAACCTCATAAGACCAGTGGTATCATAAATTCTCCTTGTCATAGGTTATCCTATTGGCTCATAGTGTTTCAAGAGAGATGAAAGCTTTAAGGAATTCATTCTCAACAAAGAACTCTGTAGAATTCTCCATAGACTTGATCAAAGTCAACATAGCCGATGATTCTTTGAAGCTGGTAAGACATATACTGGTAAAAACTTTATTGCCTCAGGTTGTCGTGTAAAATCTTGTTCCACTGATTTTCATCATCCTGGAACTTTTTTAGATTTACCAATAGCTACTAAAGATAAAAGGCAGGATTGGCTATGGGATCATGCCTTTCACCACTACTCAGCGAGATCTTCATGGGTAATATGGAAGATCGTATAATGACCAGCCAATTTTCTGTGAATATCTTGTTCTACTGTAGATATGTTGATGACGTTTGCATTGGATGGAGAAAAGAAGAATGAGAGCTGGTAAACTTTTTGAGCTACGTGGATCACCAACATCACAAGATCATATTCACTATGGATAGAGAGCCGGATGAAAATCTTCCGTTTTTGGATCAACACCTGATCAGTAATACAATAGGATGGAAGTCGAGGGTTGAAGAAAACTATCTCCATCGGATAACTTGATACAGCTTAACTCTTACTCTTCCCAAACACATACGTTCGCGATATTTAACTCGTTGATCTATCGCCTCTTCCGACTGCCTTTGTTCAAGGATGCTTTCCAGAACGAGTTATGCATTATAAGACAAATATCCTCTTACAACGGCTTTTCTTCTAGCTCCATAATAAAATTGTATCACAAATTTTTCAAGCGATATGAATGGTAATTTTACGTGGTTCACGCACCTCCAATGAAGAATACCCTCCATAAATGTGTGACGTTTTTCGGGAATCTCTCGTTACAGTTGTCTAGCATCTTCAAGAAATCCAGGATTCCAATCGCTTTAAAAACAAGGAATACTTTGAAAAATATACTGGTAAAAGTGAAGGATAATCTGGAGGAACTTTCAAATTCTGGAATTTACTTCCTTTGTTGTGAAAATTGTCCAACAGTGTCCGTGGGACAGACGGGTATGAGCGTATAGGGACTTGAGTTCGTGAACATGCCAGCTTAGTTCGAAGACATCAAGATTTGGACGTAGTGAAGACGAGGTCAGCTTTCACGAACCATATTTTAACAACAGGTCATGAATTTGAAGATCCTGCATGAGTTTCTCAAGGAAATAAGGCTGAACAGTCTGCAGAAAATAGAGATATGAAAGCTAATAGGACTTGCGTGCATGACATTCTCAATTCCGAACCACACTTGATATTTGACAACATTGAAGTAGCTTCACATATGATTTCAATGTATTGAGCTAGTTTAGCTCAAGGCGTAGATTGCCGGGGTACAAATAGAATGATCACGAGTTTAGATCCCGAATAGCCGTACTTCTTTTTCTATTTTCATTTTTCTTAGTTTGTCATAACCTCCAAAGGGAATATTGTACAATCATTTGTTGTTTATTTCATGTATGTGTGATCTAAATTTTTTGGAGGTAATGTATTATATTTTAACGTAATGTGCAATTAGAGATTTTCAGTTTTAAATTCTAGATCTGATGATGCTGAATAGGCAAAACATGTTATCATTTTTAAGTTGACATGAAACTTATGTTATTTGAGATCAGGACTTTGTTCCCAATCTCCCTTATATATTTTATGAAAGGTGAGAAGTGAAAATGATGAAGATGTATACTTATACCAGGAGTCCCACGAAGATCCTTTGACAGAGGGAGCTTGTGGTCGAACGTCAGGTTTTGGGATCTAAAATAAGTGATAACTGTTATTGAGGTGTCCAATGTTTGCTTGGATGAAAAAGTTTAAAACAAAAGCCTGGTACAGTGTCTATGGATATTTCTTATCAAAAAACCCAAGAGAGTAACAAAACACAATTTGAAGTATTTATACTAGAACCAGGCTTTGCATGATTTTGTCTTGGGTGATTAACGCGGTTAGAGAAGTGTAAGGATTTTGTAGATATTTTCTTTTTTTCTTTGATCTCTGCATCAACTTGATTGAAAATCATATGGCGAATTTTGATTGGCGATCTTTTTTATTAAATAAATCACTACGCCACTGAATTCAGCCCTCCATATTGTGACCAAATCAAAATATATTCATTATTAACATAACTTGAAATTCATAAATTCTCCAAGCTTATGGTCACGAAATAATTCCTTGCAACAGATGCCATGGACATTGAATTTGTTTTATTACCTGTAACAATAAGCTACAAATTAAATAACAAGATGTTCAAAATAACATAACACATAATGAAATTAACGGAATTACATTTGCATTACAATCAAGAGCTAGTGGATTTAAACAAAAAAAAATAATAAAATTTTGGTTTGATAGGTTCAATATTGTTTGCTCTGAGAAATCAAAATTAAAAAAAAAAACAAACAAGCTATGATTAAATATTTTTGCCAATGAACAGGTTATTTCACATTGACACTAAGTAGTGAAGAAGAGAGACTCCATCTCCATGGCAACTGTTTATATGATGAAAGATGTTTTTTTGTGACCGTTGACTTGAAAAATGTACGAATTTTAAGTAGTTGTAAATTTGTTATAAATGAATACATTTTTTTAAAATTTTGGTCACAGCTATTTGGAACCACTCCAAATCCAATGGCGTATTCATTTATGTAATAAGAAATCGCTAATAAAAATTCTTCATTTTCTATCACGAGAAAGTACCGTGATATGCCCCAAAAATTAAAATAAATATATCAAAATTTGTCTTGTAGTAGACCCTTCATAACTTGACATTCAAAAAAAAAAGTCGAAATCGGTTAACACCTGAAATTTCACAGGGGTGTTTCCAATCTAAATGGATCACACTGTATAAAATGAAAAGCACCTGTAGATTGTTGTAAAGTGGTCATGAGTTTTTGAATAACCAGCATTTTCTATAGGTAGACCCAAAATTCCATTGATTTACGTCTAGAAGTTTCTGAGATACAGACTGTCATTTTTTTTTTTGAAATGCCAATATTTCCAAAATGGTCAACGATTGCCAGAGATATTAGGTATTCAATAAACTGAATTTTCAAAAAGCTATCTAGAAGTGGAATTGAAAATGGAGTTTGCAATTTAAAATAAGGAAGTTGGTAGCTACTTCCGCTACTTCCGGTATAACTGGAAGTGGTAGAAACCAGCCACTATTCAAAAAAAGTAGTTTATGGTCGGATATATTAGAATTTCTGTGTTTTCATAAGCGTTTAGGCTTATTGGTCTTCTAAAAAAAGTCCCTGTGTACAAGATGGGAAAAAAGTGCGCATTTGATCATGGTAAATAGACTAGCAAGGAAATCACTTTTTGAAGAGGAGCATGTGTCGTGAAACGTATCATGGAGAAAATACAGGCTGTCGCAATTTTTATCTATAACGATACACGAAATTTGAAAATGTTGTTATTTCACATATCCTAAAAAGTAGCAAAGAATGCTTATTGACATTTTATTTTGTCAGAATATAATCCTTTATCATCTTCCCAAGCCAAATATATTGTCAGTGGATCACCATAGGTCAAACCTTGCTGAATGCAATATTGAACTATACACGGATACATCGAACACTTGTCGGGCAGAGTGTTTCAAAAAAGAACAAGACTCTGAAAATTTTAATAGAATAGCTTGAAACGCTTTGAAACTACAAACAAAAACTTGAAGCTATCTATATTATTAATCTTATTTTCAAGACTTTGCGGACACATATCATTCATCTACAGAATGCTCATTGATCAAGGCAAAAAGCACACTTATTATCAAATTCATCCAATGAAGAAATGAATGAAGACAGACAGAAATCAACCTTTGAAAGAATCAGATAATCATCAAGATCAGAGTTTCAGTGAAAGAATATAGACACAATGATTAATATAAATAAAAAACAAGCGAATGATTTCACTTATTTTTTTTTAAATAGGCTCACACACTTCAAAAACGACTGACATAACAGTACCAGCGTAAAAGCATTCGCTACTCTTTATTCATATCACGCAATATAATCAACATATTTTCAACATAATGATTGATGCATGGTTTTATATTTATGTGCATTATTTAGTCAAAAAATTACTAAAGAGGGGAGATTTTAACACTTTGTTTTATTGAAAATATGTGGTTTTTACTCGTTTCCACACCACCCTTGAGGTAGAGTAATCGGCGCGTTTTTTTTTAGGTGGTTTCCCCTTTAGGCCTAATCCACCTCTACCAACGTCATACTGTTTTTTTTCATAAACTCAATTATAAGAATGAGTGTTGAAAGTTGACAGACTTCTTATGTCAAACAGATTCAAGACAAAATCATGCAAATAATGGACAAAATTGATCTACTCACTTATTTTTTAGTTTAAATGTACTTTCCAAGGCAGGAAGTCTCTTGAGGTGTTTTGGTGACAGTCAATTGTGCCTGAAAAATCTTTGTTTATACGCATAATGTTTCTTACTTTTGTTAAAGCTTTTATAGAAATAATAAGATTGGGTGAGTTATCTTCATTTTCTTCTTCTCCGTTTTCCTCTTCTGTGACCTGAAAATGACGATTAGGTATTGTTATGAGATGAGTACCGATCTGTACCAAGGTTTCTTATTTATAGACGGTACCTCAAAACCAAAAGTCATCGAATTAAACAAACTACACGTGATTAGACAGCAAAACGATCAAACTGGCCACTTTCAATCGTTCTCCTTTGTCTGATCACGTGAGGTCTATTCACATTGATGACTTTGCGTTTTGGACAGGGTGAAGAAATGATGAAGATGAATACTTATACCGGGAATCCCACGAGGATCCTTTGGATGGCAGATGGAACTTGTGGTCGAACGTCAGGGTTTCGAATCTGAAAATAAGTGATAAATGTCATTGTAATAGCTTATGTTTACTTGATTGCTTGAATACAAAAAGTTCGAAACAGAAGCCTGGTACAGTGTTAGGAATTTCTTGTCAAAAACTCAACAGAGTAACAAAACAAAATTTGAAATATTTGTACCGAACCAGGCTTGGCATGATTTTGTCTTCTGAATCCTGTTTGACTAACGCGGTAAGAGAAGTGTATGAATCTTGATGATTCTGCATCAACTAAAATAAAAATGATATGTTATACTGGAAAAAGCTTTCAGTTTCTTTAATTTGAATGGCAACTTCCATTTTTTAAAAAACAGCTTGGATAATCTCCATGACCCTCAAAATTTGACAGTTGTTGAGGGAAGTACTCCGACGATTTGTATCTCAGGGATTTTGAGACGTACTTATAAAAAAGGCTGGTTATTCAAAATCATTTAATAAAAAAATTGAAAGAAATCAACCTTCGAATGATTAGTCAGATAAACATAAATGAAGATGAAAAGAGAAATTGACACAAGTGTAAATGAGATTGGAGTATCCATCAGTGAAAAAGAACATAAAGACACAATCGAGGACAAAATATAATCAACATATTTTCAACATGATAATTGATGGTTTTTTATTTATGTGCATGAGTGTCTTTTTTGGCCTTTTACTGAAAAAACTTCAAATAAAGAGATTTTTAAACGTGATTTAATTGAAAATATGTTGTTTTTACTCGTTTCCACACCACCATTGAGGTAGAGTAATCGGCGCGTTTTTTTTAGGTGGTTTTCCCTTTAGGCCTAATCCACCTCCAATTCCACCAACCTTCAAAAGTTTCTTCATAGAAACTCAATCATAATATTCAGTGTTGAAAGTTGACGGACACTGGAAAATGAAAAATATAAAATAAATGGTAAACAATATTTTATCATGAGAGAATGTGTTTGGATTTAAAATATCAAAACCTCATCTAATAGATGAGGCTCTGGGATGCTCCCAAACAACATTTTGATTATGCAGGCAAGTTCATCTCCATTTATTGAGTTGATTGTCGTCAAATCTCATAGCCTGAAATCGGTGGAAATGAATGGACATTTCTTCGGATACTCCAAACAAGGTTCAATTTTTAGTACAAGATATGCACATAAATATCCACCAATCACGTATCTAAGATCCGTTCATCTGGATAAGTAACCAGAAATCACCTTATCAGGAATATAGCCTTCTTTGTCTATATGAAAATAAACACGGAGATATGAGAGTCATAGCACTCTGAGTTATGGAAAAACAGTTTATCAGGTGAATCAATCGAGCTTGATGCTTAAGGTCTATAATTGATTGATTTATGGATAGTTTGAAAAAAATTGTACACATGACCTAAAAATACGAATTATTATCATTTTTATTGTCCATGCCTTTTCTAGGGCGGTTTTCCGGAACGCAATGTATGCTGGGAATCTTCATTCCAGTTGCTAAAATTCTGTTTGACTTTTTCCTCAAGTTGCTGTTGCCTGAAACCAATGGAAATATGAAGATTAATGTTCAATTGTCTTCGATTCACTCAATCTATCAGAAAGATGCAAGTTTTAGAGGAAGGATACGTTAATCACAGAGTGATCATATTTTTTTTCTCATCATAGCCCAAAATGTCATTGGACTGACAAGTTTATTTTGTATCAATCTATGCAGTAAAAATAAATTTGTATTTTTTTTTTCAACAATATGTGTATAACAAAGTTACTCATAGCTTAACAAGAATATTCAATTCGATAATATCTATTGTAATCTATTAATTCTTGATTTCTGGCAATTTTATCACATTGGTTTATGATTGTTGTGAAGGTAATGGTAAAACATACATGATGTTACTTACTAAAATTATCTGTAACTCACCGGAAAAATTCCTGCAATGCATGCATAATCTGCGTTCAAAAAAATATATCTGGCAGAAAAAAGAAATTGAATTAATGTCAAATAAGTCAGACACAAAAAAATACGACTGTGAGGCAAGAGGGGTCCAATGCATGTTTTGATACATATACATGGAGAACATTTGCTTCAAAATTAATGTTGGACAACTGAAAAACAATTTGAGAACAGAAGTCTCAAATGCAATGGCTTGTCCTTGATTATAAGTTTAGTGTAAAATAGATCATACTCACTTGTTCTTGTGAAGCTCACATTGAGGTCTCAATCCATATTAGGGAAAAGTCTGGAAAATATAAATTATCAGCCGATAAATATTTTTCATTATTAAAAGCAAAATGGTAAAAGCAATCATATTCACCACATTTGGATTGTTTGAAAGTCCTCAGGATAAAAACTGAATCAGCATTGACGTCTTAGCTTTCGTATGAAGGGTGTGACATATATGAAAATAGTTTATCAGTACAGTATTTTGATACCTTCAAGAACTTACCTTTTCACGAATGGAGCCGTGGATTGCTTTGTCACCGAACCTACAAATTGAGAATTATTGTCTCACAGCTGTTGTGTATAATATAAGAATATAAAATTCGTATAATTGTTCATTTTGCTTCAGAACTATAACCTTATTTGGAATAAGTATTTGCGATAGTATTCAAGACCAGACTGTGTCAGATTGTTGCACGCTGTTGTGAAGATCATACGGTCAAGATTCATGAAGATTTTTGAAAGCTACACAAAAGTAACCGAAGACGACTATCCTCTTAGTTATCACAGATATTCGTCTTCGCATACTTTCACTTCTCTTCCATGTTTCCACATCATCATAACATCGCCAATAAAATAAATATGTTTTACTTAGTTTTACCTGAGAAAAATCTCCAGTCTTTGACAGGACTGCTTAATCGATGTCATTTTTGGACTGGTTGATGAAGCAATTGCCAGATGATGTGCCATAAATGGAAATAATTCATCAATACAAGATCTTGACAAATATTTATTGAACTTACCTATTCAAAATGCAACTCGTAAATTGTAAACGTGTTTCTGGAATTACGAAATAAAAATTGTATTCCAGAATGGATAGAGTTCGCAACTCACCAATTGAATAAGGTGCTTTGGATAAAGAAATAGTAGATTTTTAACAACATTATGGTTATGATCAAGGTACCTTAGCAAGTTGTCCAACACCATTGAGTTGATCGAAAAAAGCCATGACCTAAAATTTCTTTGGGGTAAAATCAATAATAACAATGATACTGTTCAATGAAATTAATTGCACATACGTTCTGATGGTTCTTCACTGGACCAACTTGAGTGAAATAGTCTGCAGGCGGCAAGCCTTCTAGTTTCAAGTAAGTTGATGCAAAATACTGTAGAAGGAAGCTTGGGAGAGAAAACCTCTTCACAGTTCTCCCGCCCGAGCTTCCCGTCAACAATATCTCTATTTTTTCACTTGAATGGATAAATCATGACATATCATGTCATATCTATATACTTTTGCAGGCTGGGAAGACGAAGACTGAAAAAATTCAACTATTGAGTAGTTCGATGGAATCACTTGTACCTGAGAAATGAGTATCACATATCAAAAACATCCGGAAAAGATCTGCAGTCCTGTATATTTTTTACCACTATCTGGAAACAATACCAAGGTAAGATTGCATTATTACAGATGAATTCAGGGCTACTTTCCTGATGATACAGCAATTTTAGTCTTGTCCTTACATCTCACGTTCCTCAAATTCCAACAGATGCTTTCACTAAACTCCTTGAACTGCGAAAGAATGTACTGTTTGTATTTTAACAAACAGCACAAGGTTTCGCAATTATAGGAATTGTAGAATCATTGTGAACGATTTTTTCAATACACACCATCTAAAACAGGCAATAATTTAGGAGAGCAGACCCATAATATGAAGTCTTATTTTACCAAATATTTTCTCGCATGGAGAGGCTAAATAAAAATAGTCAGTCCACAGGCTCTGGAATATCAAATACATATTGTTGGGTATATGAAAAACAATAATGTTGAACTTACCATAATATCTTGAGAGTTAACCACCAATTCACAAGATGATCTTATGATGACATTCTTCTACCCAGAAACAAATCCAATATTTGTATCTCAACATTCCTGACTTAGAAGCTCCAGAAAAATCATTGAATTAATTATAAATTGTGAACTATCTAACAGAGGTTACAAAGAACATCAAAATGGTATATATATCAAACATTTGCAATATTTTCTGTCAGAAGTTCTGACTGGACAATTGCGGTTTCCACTAGACCCCTGGTTCCACATGCAAATGTACTTTTTGAATTCTAACAAAAAGCACAAGGGCATGTAGAACCAGGTATTCCAGAATTCATCATGAATTTTATACGTAAGATTATGTCATTTGATCTACAAACATGGGAAAAGGAGCTCTGGAATAAAAATTAAAATGTTATCTATATCGGTGATACATTCATCGTCCAAAAGCGGTTTTTCCTAGACTCCTGGTCCCACACGCAAATGAACTATTTGAATCTTAACAAATAGTCCAAGTGCATGTAGTTCCAGGAATGCCAGAATAATCATTGGACTGATCATGGAGTGTGAACTTGAATACCAAATTCTGTAACATCCACAAGCGGATTTCGCTAGACTCCTAGGCCCGCGTGCAACTGTATTATTTGTATTTTAACAGACAATACAAATGCGCGCAGATCCAGAAAATCTAGAATATAATCATGAAGTTCGTTGTTCGTTATGAAGTGTGAACTATTTTCTTGAATATATCCCATCTGAAACAGGCAATCATTTTTCCCAAATTTTTTCTTATATGAAATCACCTGTTTATGTCAATAATTGATTCCGATAGCTACAAACATGGAGACAAAAGTCAGTAGCTTGCAACTGCTTTCTGTCAGCTAGTCAGTTATCCATGCATCCCATGTTTCGCCACATCCAATAGCAGTTTTTACTGGACTCCCAGATCTGCTCACAAATGTACTATTTGTATTTTGACAAATAGCGCAAATGCCGCAGAACCAGGAAATCCAGAATATAATCATGGTGTTCACTATGGAGTTTGTGATATTTTCCTAAATATTCCACAGCTAAAACAGGCGATAATTTAGGGAAGCAAATCCATATGAGAATGCCTGATGATTTAACCAAATGTTTTCTTAGTAGTTTTCACTAGACTCCTAGCTTCACAGGCAAATGTACTATTTGTATTTTAACAAATAGTCCAAAGGCTTGCAAATCTCGGAATTCCAGTGGAATTTGTGTTCCCAATATACACGATCTAATAATAGGAGAGCCAGTGACATTTTTCAGTGATGATTAAGTCAAGGCCTATTTTTGAGAGGGTGTTGTACGGAGCCTGATCGGATGCCATCCGAGAGGGTTCATCCTGATCGCGGTTCTTAAGGGGTGCCGGAACGCCCCAAACATGTAAAAAAAATAGCATCTTTTTTCACCAGTTGTTTATTGGTAGTCCACAATCATCTAGAAAAATTGGCGGATCGATTGGCCGGTTCCTTGAGGGTGGCGGATCACCCTCAATTATGAATAGTCTATTGTTCCCGCGACATGTTGAGTGTGATCCGCCAACCTTAAGGAACCGGCCAATCGATCCGTCAATTTTCCTGGAAGATTGTAGGTTACCAAAGAACAACTGGTAAAAAATTCAGCCTAAACTGAATCATATTATGGAAAGAAGTTCCCGCGACATGTTGGGGGTGATCCGCCACCTTTAAGGAACCGGCCAATCGGTCCGTCAATTTTTCTGGATGATTGTTGACTACCAATGAACAACTGGTAAAAATTTAGCCTCAACTAAATCATAAAAAGTTTATCGTTCCCACGACATGTTAAGGGTGATCCGCCACCCTTAAGGAACCGGCCAATAGATCCGCCAATTTCTCTGGATGATTGTTGACTACCAAAGAACAACTGGTTAAAATTCAGCCTTAACTAAATCATAAAAAGTTTATCGTTTCATGTTGAGGGTGATCCGCCACCCTCAAGGAACCGGCCAATCAAGCCTGCCATTTTTCTAGATGATTGTGAACTACCAATTAACAACTGGTGATAAATTCAGCATTGACTAAATGATAAAAAGATGCAATTTTTCTTACATGTTTGGGGCGTTCCGCCACCCCTTACGAACCGCGATCAGGGCGAACCCTCTCGGATGGCATCCGATCAGGCTAATAATAATTTGTCCGTACAATGTATTGATAAGTTCAAGCTATTTCAAAACGCGATCATTTTTGAAAGAAGTTACTCTGTATAGCTCTGTGTTTTCTTTCCCTCGATTTCGTTGTTGTAAACATCACCTTGGAATTGCGAACACATCTGATTCACACAGACGTGCCCGCAATGCCAAGATGACTCTCACATATTCAATGATTCGGTGTACCTAGAGACAACTTGTGAAAAATTCAAAAAGACATACAAATTTGACAGTTTATCATAGATAATTGAAACAATCTTTGTATTGGAATGATAATAAATTAATAATGATAAATCTTTTTGTATACGGTGTACCAATAAACAGACAATTCCGCTACCAAAGAAGTAGAAGTCGTGAACTAGGTATACATCCAATTCTGGCTAGAGCAGAATAGGTTTAGGAAAATCAAAAAAAAATTATTTGTATACACACGAAATCGCAAAAAAGTTTCTCAAGAACCGCCAACCAAGGCACCAAAATAAAGATAATAGCAACCCAAACAATTTCGAGAAACTAGCCTGAGATGATTCGATCAGTAGAGACAGTTGTAGATTTCTCTGAGTGAAGACACATGACCAATATGTAGACCCAGTGTCTTAAATGTGACTTTAGAAATAGAAAACCGATACAAGTACAGGTTTCCAGATTTCAAACACCACTTAGGACCCTAGTGAAGTTGAGAAGACTCGTTGAGTGTATCTTTCACGGATCAATGATGAGAAGACGGCAATCATACGCAACTAGCCAAATAATTTTTTTCTAGAAGCTTTGAAGACCAGAAATCTTAGTTCAAAATACGAAAGATGCTGCAAGCAACAGACAGATCAGGAAAATATAAGACGACAATGTTCTAATAATCATGGATCTACTCCGCGTGTAATTGAGGAGATTCGAGACCTGGCTGCTTCAAACAAGGAGAAAAATTGAGGCAATAATCTTAGTTGATGCGTTTGATATGGCATTTTGAACCGCCATCAACGACCAGCGTGACAGGATACCTCTAAATTCATATGTGAATGGAAAAATAATGATCCTTGAGAGGAACCTCGAAGAAAAAATCATTGAAGGCATTCTGCAGGGCTTGGTTCTCGGTCCTTTCATGTAAACAGTCTCTACAACAAGGCAATGGACTCGCCGACACCAAATGGAGTCGTATATGTGTTATGCTGTCGATTTGGCAGTATTTGTAGCTTCTCGGACCTTCGGCGATATGATTGCTAAAGCAAGCCGCACTTTGGATCCTGTATTCTCTTGGATGACTCAGAATCATTGACCCTGAAAAAACCTAAGCCATTCTACTGAGCTTCAAAAGAACGATGCGTAAAAGTTACAAATGCAAAACCATGAAATAGAATCCCATGAATCTGTCAAATATCTCTTATTCCATCTGGAACGACGGCGGCATATTATGGTTAACTACATTCGGGAAACCTGTCTGGTAGCCTTCTTCCAAGTATTGTTGGACCATCTGCGACAAAACATCAGACTCTGACCTGGATGGTGTATCAGAGTGTAACGTGTACTGTGCGCCAATTTGGGCCCTTAAGATATACTAAGAACTGAATATGCGAATACTTTCAAAACCTTTATTCAGATTTGGGATAAATAAATGCAAACAACGCCATCCACAAGATGCTCGAAAATGAAAATGAGTGGAATAAGTTCAAAAAAAATATTGGAGTTTAGTGCCCAGGCCCGGGGAGAACCATAGGAAAATTGGAAAAAGCACTGGAGACCATCCTGGATTTCGTCTGAGAAGAAGTTCTTTGGGGACAGTTCCAGAGAGGAGAACCTGAGAACAATACGAAGGAGTTTAGTAGGTGAGGGATGACCAACCCCCATATTCTCGAGTGCCTCGTGCCTCCCAAGGTTCTGAGTGCCTACGTGCCCTGCATAACTGCAAAGAGAGAAGGATCAGAACAGATGAATAGCTAGGTCGTCAGGGCATATGAGCTTCAGAAGAAGGCACTGAAAAAACAAACCAGAGGCGGAGAAAAGGAAAATATTGGTTTAACTGAAATGCCGGCCTTTGCATCATGGAAATTTTCACTCAAATTGCAGTCTTCGGAAGTTTCTTTCTGTCAGATGTCCAATTTTTGATCTCGTTCATTTTTCCATCCATATTTTGAAACTCTGGACTATCCTACACAAAAAATATCCACAAACCTATTTGGCTATAACCCAATTTATCAAATTTTAAAGTGTCTCATCTATTCCTTAACAACTTTCAGAGTTTCTCTTGAGAATCGATATTTTTATCCACACTGTTTCATAGACTGGATTGATTTTGGATCAATAAAGTTCAAGGCACAGATATAATTTGCATGTACAATTCAAAAATTGAGTTCAAATTACATTATGTTGAGGTAGCAAATTTTCACTGCACGCCACTGGAGTCAATAACGTTCAGTGTATGCCTTGATCTTTTTTTTGGTCCAAAATCAATTCACCCTTCTCAACAGTGTGGAGAAAAAAATAAAAAAAATGGACAAAAAATAAATACATAACACACTTTACCAATTGGACAAATCAAGTTATCGCCAGCTTTTGAAAAATTTGAAGAATTACTTTTTTAGTCAAAGATTTAACATATGAATGGAAAAATTTTCAAGATCAAAAATTGGGAATCTGACATAGCACAAAACTTCCCGTGTGGGGTTGCTAGTCCTTCACCGGGCGCCTCCCCAGGTGGCGGATAGGGGAATGCTTCCCAGATATGGGAGGTACCGGAGAAAATTGAATACCCGGGGCGGACCAAAACTAGCACTTTTGAACTTCTTCTTCTTCTTCTAGCCGTTTTCTACCCTTTGGATATAGGCCTCTCTCATATTTTTCCAGTTTTCCCTGAGTTCCGTTAACCTTTCCTCGTTTCCAATTGTCCTAGCGTTATAAGTTGCAATGTGAAGTTGGCAGCCTTGTTTTACCCAGGGATTCTTAGCACCCCCTGCTCTACGACTGGTCTGACCGCCACCTTGGCCAGGGTCGTACGAGCCGCTGGGCACTGGGGGCCTTTGGTTTTGGTGTGTCTTCATATGAGAGGGGTTTAGCCATAAAACACCACGTTGGCCAGACGTCTTGGTGAGTGTAGGTTCAGCCGCCCCTAACCTGGGAAACCGTCGCTGTTTGCAGCCGCCCACTCTGGGTCAGACGCTGCGGATTTTGCCTGTTGGTCCGCGGAGCGTATTTGATTTCCGCCCTACCACCCATATCTGGGAAGCATTCCCCTATCCACCACCCGGGGACGCGCTCTCTAGGAGTTACAGGCTCTCCCGAGAGCACTTTTGAACGATGTGTGCAAACCTGAGGATCTTGTACCCCAAGTGAGTTGCAATCTCACCGTTGGTTCCGACCAGGTGGAAGCCCCGGTGGCCAACGCTGGCCCCACGGATTTTGGGGAGGGCCAATCACACGTTCTGGCATCCGAGGAACAACCAAGCCTCGATATAATTCTTCATGAACCAACCACGGGCAACCAGGAAAGCAGTGATGCAATTCCCAGTGCCAGTGTATCTGCCATTAGTACGGGCGTTGGCAACTAAGCTTTTCGGAGCACAGTAAAGAAAGCTTGCGATAGAGAGGGCTAAAGCCAAGGGAGAGCCCATACGGCCTCGTAAACCAGGGACAAATAGGAATCCCGGAAAAAAAACCCTCCCGAATAGCTCAGGGAACACTGGGAAACCTGATGCTCAGGCCGCAGAGCCTGGAGCATCAGGTAAACCTAGGATCTCTCCAGACAAATCCTCTGCAAAGAGGGGTCGTTCTGAGGGCAACACTCCAACCCCAGAAAAAAGTGCCAAGAAAAAAGTCACGGCACGGGGATGCTGAAGTAACACCCAGTACATCAACTGGGAAAACTTACAGCGAAACCCTAGCCGGGCTTAGAATGGCTATCACTTCCGAGAAATATTCGGATGAAACCTTTACTGAGGAGCAGTGTAGAGACCTACAGCAGACTCTACTCCGGGAAGTATTCAAATTAGAACCCGGAACTGGTCCTCAGTTCAAGAACAGCAGCTCCAGAGGTGAGGTGATCTATATCACTCGCGCCAATGAAGCTGCCAAGACTTGGCTGCTGCGAGTGGTTCCAGGCTTCAGCCCCTACGAGGAAACCAGTCTTTGGATTGGCCTGGCGCACAGAGTGGTGCCAGTCGTTAGAGCTGGATACCAACAAGATCCGCGGGAATCAAGGAACCGGCACAAGCTCTCCAGTTTCCCAAAACCCAGAATATGGGACTGAAGACCGAGGACTGGAGATTTATCAGCCACAAGACGGACAATGAGGGCATGACACTCATTGTCGGTCTTGACAGTAGATCTCTGAAGAAGCTGCAAAACCGGAATCTCCGGGACTACTATACTATCAAAGCTGTCCGCTAATCCGGCGTTCTTCATGCAAGGACATAACCTGGTGGAACGAGAAACTTGACAAGATGAAGGGGGAAACACGCAGACTCTTCAATGTGGCCAAGAAAACCGATGAATGGGATAAATACCACCATACTCTGACGAAATACAATAAAGAAGTAAGGGAAGCTAAGAAGAACTCCTGGAGAAAGTTTTGCACTAAGGTTGGAAAAACCTCGGAAGGCGCACGCCTTCAGAGAATCCTAGCTGAAGACCCCCTTCCATCAATGGGAACACTAAAAAAATCACATGGGAAATACACGAAAAATGGCGAAGAAGTCATTGAGACACTACTCAGGGCACACTTTTAAGACTCGACTATAATCAACTCGCAACAGGGAACCAACTCCCTATCTCCTGAGATCCTCCTGATGAGAGGATCAAGAGATGATTGGGTCATAGCCCGACAAATAGAATTGAATGGGCTATAGACTCATTCGAACCATACAAAGCACCTAGATGCGATGGGATAATACCGGCACACCTGCAGCAGGGCAAAGCCCAACTCATATCGATGCTTTGCCAACTATTCAGAGCAAGCCTGGCAACGGGACACATACCCATGATCTGGAAACTCTCACGAGTGGTCTTTATACCGAAATCCGGAAAAGATAGCTCTCAGCCCAAGGCATTCAGACCAATAAAGCTCTCGTCGTTTCTACTCATAACGATGGAGAAAGTGATTGAAAGACACATCAGGGAAACCTCCCTGATAGAGAGGCCACTACACAAAAACCAAAACGCCTATCAACCTGGTAAATCATGTCAAACTGCTCTGCATGAACTTGTTCATAAAATAGAGCAACCACTGAACAACCAAGGAATTGCCCTAGCTGCGTTCCTTGATATAGAATGAGCATTTGATCATACCTCCTGCAATTCAATGACCACCGCAATCAGCCGGCGTGAATAAGAAACATGCTGAAAGGTGGGAGAATTCAAGCAACTTGACAAAACTGTAACTATAGAGGCAGCTATAGGCTGCCTCCAGCGTGGAGATGAACTACTGGTGGAGTTAAACAGCAAGGGATTTTATGCCCAAGGCTATGCCGATGACGTAGCAATACTTATCACTGGCAAACACACCAAAACAATATCAGAACTGATGCAGACAGCTTTGACCATCGTAGAAGATTGGTGCAGGAAGGTGAACCTGAAGGTCAATCCTGAGAAAACCTTCCTAGTCAGCTCAACGAGAAAGAGGAATATAGCGGAATTATTCAAACCCATATTCTTTGGACAAGAACTGCAGGTGGTAAGAGAAGTCAAATACCTAGGCATCATCCTGGATGACAAACTCACATGGAATTCACACCTACAAAAAATAGTGAATCGAGGTAAGGCCACAATAATGGCAACAAAAAGAGCGATAGGAAAGGACTGGGGCATAAAAACGCGCATGGTACACTGGCTCTACTGTACCGTGGTAAGACCCACTCTTGCTCACAGCTCTGTTGTCTGGTGGCCGAAAATCGAGCAGCGACAAGCAGCCACGGAACTTGCAAAAGTTCAGAGGCTAGCATGTCTCTGTGTAACGGGAGCCATAAAAACTACTCCAACACTTGCCATGGAGGCCATGCTTAACCTACCTCCTTAAGATATCTACATCAAAATGGAAGCAAGAATGGGACCATATAGGCTTAGCAACACCGGAAACTGGAGCTACTCAAACTCTCAAGGACACACGAAGATAACCAGCACAATCACGAACCACTTAGTAACAATGAGGAGTGATATCATGCTGAAAAAAATTAACTTTAGCACGTCTCCCAAGACCAAGCTAATATGGGAAGAGGAAACGGTTGAACAACTCCGGATGGCAAATGTGGAGCCGTTTGTGTACCATCGGACGGCTCCAAAACCTGCCGGGGGACTGGTGCCAGAATCGTAGGAGAAAATCCAAAGTGGAAAACATATGAACCACTTGGGATGTATGCTACAGTTTTCTAGGCAGAAGTACATGCAATAAATGTATGCGTGCAAGAGAATCTCAGGAGAGGCTACAGAGAAAGGAAAATCCTTATCCTTAGTGACAGCCAAGCTGCAATCAAAACCATCTCCTGTCGGGAAACCAAATCTAAACATGGACACTGCACTCTAAGAAAACACATGCATATCATGTGTCTTTTCAACGAGGAAACCATATGTAGGCTGTGCAACGAGGAGGAGGAAATAGCCCCCACATTGTATTTGAATGTGGAGCGCTGGCGTACTGGAGAAGAGATAACCGGAAATTCACAACCACTCCTCAGAGGACTGACAGGGAAACAGTAGAACGAGTTATAAACCTCATTCCGGCAATGAAGCTCTTCAACTGAGAGACAGGCACAGAGAAGATACAATAAGCCCAACTAGAGGCTGCGGTGTTGGGGCCAAGAGCCCGAAACTCGTAACGCCTGTACTTCAGTAATCAGTAATCCGTAGCACAAAACTTTGCAAAAAACATGACATCCTTCCAATCTACCTATACCTTTCCGGTATAGGTAGATTGATAAAAGAAATACACCGCTTGAAACGTGTTCCTGAAAAATTGATCAAGGATCTCTTGAAGACCGCAACTTGATATCTCTTTCCGTTTCGAAAAAATCAAGATTTTGATTCGGGTGAAAATTTCCATGTTGCAAAACAACTGTCCAGCACTTTTCATGAGAAACTGGAGACAAACGTATGACGCGAAAGAAAAAGATTATCATGAAAACCTCGATTTGCAGAAAACCATTTGCTCTTTGATATGGAGAGAAGGACCATAGTCCCCAACATCAAACGACCCAACATTATCAAGAAAACCAAACAGCATGATTGTGGCCAGTGACCAACTTGGAGATAGATCGGCTCCAGGCCTAGAATACCGATGAAAACAACAATAATTCAAAAGGAAAATTAGCCTTGGTAGATATTGAATCGGAAATGCATAAGACAGATTTTCCGCAATCATTGAACAAATCGGCTGTGATTCTGATTCAGAATACGGGAGAAATGCTAGATTCACCAAATCCATAAAGTCCACGCTGTCTGAGCGGCTCAGCCTTCAAACATCACGAACACATGATCAAGACATGGATTGGAAATGGTCTGGAAAATAAAGGAAAATTGGCAACAAACTAGTTTGGCTAGACAAAGGGCAAGTTTACTATGCATGCTTTGGAATCGGTCCTGGATATGGCTGCAAACCAGTGTGAGCGTGTCAATGCAGGAGACAGAATAAATGGTGCGTACTTGGCACGCTGGATAGTATTACCAAAAAAACACAGTATTTCACAAAATCTCAGAATCAAAAGTCATCAGCACTGTGAAGTCTAAACAATTTTTTTATCAGAATTCTAGTTGATCGTATTTTATATAAAAACCCAAAGAAAATATGGTCCTTAGCATAAGTAAGGAGTTACATTCAATTAAATTTTGACGTGGAATTGGCAAACGGAAATGCTTACATCTACATTGAATTTTTGTTTAAAATCACACTTACGCCAAATTCAATGTGGATGGTAGCATATGATTCCCGTTTGCCAAGAGGAAATTCGACAATTCAACTTCGAAATGAGATTGGATTTAACTCAGACATACAATGTACCTCCAAAAAGCTACATCACTATCACATGAGCTGGCTGGTCATGTGATAGTGATGTAGCAAAAAAAAACAATAATGGATGACAAAAATCAATCTCTATTACCCCAGGTGAGTAACGATCTCATTGGCAGTTTTCAGACCGGGTGCAAACCCTAGTTGCTGCCGCCGGCCCCGTGAATTCTGGGTAGGGAACAACTCCAAGCTCTACCAAGGAGCACAAACTGGGAAGGCAGAGCCGAATAGGCCTGTGTCCCCAAACCAACCAGGAAATGTCGAACAGACTCCCATGGACCTGGAGGCCCCACCAACTCCAAACAACATTAGATCGCCAGATCCGGAACAGGAACGCCAACTGCTCAAAAGTGACGGCGAAACAACTGACAAGGACTCTAATGTGGACGCTCATGCTCAAATAAACCTTAACAACAGAAGACTATCCGCTGCCAGAAGACGGCTCAGGAAGCTTCTCAAGGACGAGTGTGACTACAAAGCCGCACCCAAGAAGGCAGTGGAAGGGGCGCTGAAGCCGGTGGTGGAGGAGGGTAAAAGCTCTTCCAGTTCCAAGCGTCAGCGGTCCTCCAATGTCACGTCGAAAAAACCCTGTCACCGGGCCTCCAAGGGAGAAGACCTTCCTAGGCCACATGTCGTTGTCGCCTACATCCCGGACGACGAGTACTGATGACATGGTAGCACTGCGAGTAATTGTTCCAAGTGAAGATAGCATGAAGGACTTGACTGCTCTGCTTACTCCCTGGAGACACGCTTGCACTGCTGCCTCCTTCACAAGAAGTGCGCAACCTAGTCGCCTTTTGCAAATCAAGGAATCTACAGCTCGTCATGAGATGTGACGCAAATGCCCATCACATAGCATGGGGCAGGACAAACATCAATGGCAGGGGTGAGTCTCTTTGGCAATACTTACTAGGGGAAGGGTTATTTGTCAATAACGTTGGCTCCAAACCAACCTTTACTGGCCAGAATAGGCATGAGGTACTAGATCTTACTATTAGCACGAAGACTATAAGTGATAAGATAACTGAATGGAGGGTAACCAACGAACCTTCATCATCAGATCACGAACACATCCAATTCACCATCAGGATAGGTCAGAAAAAATCAGTTTTATTCAGGGACGCCAAGTGCACTGACTGAAGTGGGTTCAAAACATCCCTCCACAACAAGCTTATTGCTGCCACAACGGGTGTGTGGGATCGTGATGACATTGAGTTGGCATCTGAACATCAACAAGGTGCCATAATGCAGGCATCTCACGAAAATTGTTCCCTTAAACACAAGAGGGACAACCAAGGTACGTCCTGGTGGAATAAAACCCTGAACAGACAAAGGAAAGAGGTGAGGTGCCTCTACAACAAAGCCAAAGAGACAGGTGAATGGAAAAGTTACAGAAGAGCATTAACAGAATATAACAAGTATATATAGTGTCAAGCCAGCCTGGCAATCTATGGAGCGACCAGCACCACACCATCCGCAGCGCTTGAATGCCTCCTAAATCGGCCTCCTCTACACATTGTGCTAGAAATAAGGCGAGAAGAGCAACGTATAGAATTATAGCTAACCACAGAGGTAGCAGGGAAGACACAGTAACATCCAACAGAATAATCAGAGAATTAGAGGACCTAGGTGCTTTCTCCGATGTCATGCTCACCAAGACCACCCACCAGCAGAAAAAACCATGACATACACATCATTCTCCGGAAAGAGTGGACACAGGACCTTTGCAAACCAACAACAGCTGACACCTGCTGGTACACGGACGGATCAAAAACGCCCTTTGAGGTTGGATCTGGAACCTATTGTAGCCGGGAAAAAGTTGAAATATCACACAGCCTGGAAAAACTAGCAACAATATTCAAAGCTGAACTATCAGCTATTGAACTTAGCGCTCAATGGATGCTCGACCACCATTGGACGGCAACCACAATCAAAATATTCTCAGACAGTCAAGCGGTGTTGAAGGCGCTTGAATCCCACAAGAACTCTTCGAGGACTGTGAAGAGCTGCCAGAATGCACTGAACAAGCCCGGCGTAGCCAACAATGTAAAACTGGTATGGATACCTGGCCACTCTGGACACGAAGGAAATGAAGTCGCAGACCGACTTGCACGCGAAGCGGCGACAAGAGACTTCACTGGACCAAAGCTGGCACTAGGTATTGCATATAATGTTGCGGCTGCAGAGATATCCACATGGATGGACAACCAGTTTATACAATACTGGAAGAATCTGCCAGGCTCACAACTCGAAATCACAAAATCACGAATCACGAATCACAAGAGCAGAAATAATTGATAGCCCATCAAGAAAACTTTTTCTTGGTGCTTTTGACAAAATATGTCGATCGAGAGGAAACAAATTCAAACAATGACTTTTCATCCAACTAATGAACTTTTGACAACGATATTAACTAAAATTTCATGATATATTTAAATAAAAATCTAGTACTAATCTATGATTGGATGAGCGTTTCAACTCAAGAATTAAAATCTGGTGTTTTTACTCCATCAACTTCGCAATAAAGAACGGAACGTCATATATGCGAAGATTATGAAAACTTTTATAAATTGGGGATCTAAAATGATGGAAATAACAAATTTACAAAAAATAATGAACTGAAAATAAAAAAATCAAAAGAGCAATTTTGGATTAATCCAAAAGCTGTCAAAAAATGTCAACTCTACCCAACAAACCACCGTGAAATGTCTACGTCCAAAATTAAAGTGGTAGCTGAAGTGTGGTAGAACAACTTGAACAAAGTCCAAACCTAAAGATTAAAATTTTATATCTCAATATTGCATGAAATTATTCATCATTTCATCATTCTACAGTATGTCTGGTGATGGGGTTCCAAGAGGACAAATGGACCAAAAATTTCATTTTTTGAAAAAAACTGATTTACCTTGAAAAAACAATTTTTTCAGAGGAAAATACTCATATTCAAAAGTTTTGAGCAAAACGTGACTTTTAAACATTTTAGTGGTCCCAAATCTTCCACACGCATCATGAATAACTTGGATGACACTCACCTGAATCCCCAAAGCACAGATAAGACGGTCCTCTTTCTTCCTTCGGCTTGCCTCCCTACAACGAAAGTCACAGTTAGAAAACAATCTGAGACCTAAAGACCAGATTTTGATCAAGGAGAACAGAATATAATCAGATGTCAACAAATAAATTCTCCATATAATAAAAAAAACAAAAGACAGATTGCTATACAGCAAAAGAATGTACGAAGACGTGAATAATGAAGAATAGAAAACAATATCAGATCAGACAAAAATAATAATAAATGGTAGATAAAATTACATCGAGCTTGTACAGGATGTCCCATTCTTTTGTCTCTGCCCCCTTATGAGAGGTTTTTGCTATGCTAAGCCACTTTTTGAAGTAACGAACAATAACACAAACAAAATGTTTATGTGAGCTATAAACATTTTGTTTCTGCCATATATGGCGAAAATGAAAATTTCCCGTTTTCAGGCACTTCTCGTATTTTAGTTGTCATATGATTTAGATAAAATCTAAAAATGTATTTGAGTAGAATTTTTTGCTGAAAATCTGGTGGTATGCTCAGATTTTTTGCTAGCAGTAACCGACTTGGAGATATTACGCAAACATATGTTTTTTAATCGATATATCCTGTATATTTTTTAAAAAGGCTTGCTTTGAGATTCCCCAAAATACTTGATACTTCTTTTTACTAGTCAGATAGAAATCTAAAATCATGGAAAAATCAAGCAAGTTCTGGATCGCCCACTACTAGAGAAGTAGTAGAAGTATTTATACCTCGATCAATTTGTTTCTATCGACTTCCATCTAGAACCAGTTTGATTTTTTTGAAATTGTGGATTTCTACCTATATCAGAGCGAGTCTTATATCATCACTCCGTTAGATTTATGTTTATGTTTATGTTTATGTTTGTTTATGTTTCCATAAGCCTCCATGGCCCAATATTATCTAGAACTCGCTAGATTTTTCCGAAATTTTATATTTCCACACTATTGGAAAGAAGTATAAAGTATATTATATTTTTAGAAAACTCATGAGCGAGCCTGTTTCAATTAACCAAAATTATAAATCAAAAACGACGTGAACTATGCAGATCGCAAAAGCTGCATCTCTATCTTCACTCATAAGGTAGATACCACGCAAAGACAGCGAAATAGGATACCCTATATTTGAGAGCATCGCCCCTTATTTTTTATCCATACGAATCAAAGACATAATCCAGAGTAGATATTTATTTCTAGTCATATCACCGAGAAACAAAAAATGAACTTTAAAATCATTTGACAACAATACTGACAGAAATATCAAAAGAAATGTCTGGTACAAATCTATGATGAACTCTATCAATTGCGTGATAAATAACGGAGAGTCATACATGCAAAGATTATGAAAACAAGATATCTGTACAATTTTATAGTTTATGATACAATAGCAGATTCACTTTAGATAATCACGCCAAGCTTGAACTGGATTTGATAAATTTATCATTTTAATTTATTCGCGAAAAGTGAAAGAAACAATAACCAAACCAAACAAGAGAACCAAAAAAAATCGTGAAAATGAACAGATGTCCAAGCCCAAAATTAAAATCCTTCATCTTAGACTGTGCTCCGGTTCTGGGTACAATAAATCACAAGTCTTTGTATGAAAATTTACAGTTCTTTAACCATAACAAAAGGAGTCGATGTGTATAGAATAAATCAGAAAAGTAGTCAAGGAACACAAACTAACAGAGGAATGACGTCAGATGTCATGGAATCAAATATATTATGTCCTCTAGAAAAATAGATGTACAACACATGAAAATAAGAACTTTAATGTACGGTTTGGAAATTTATACATTAAACTCCAATTTTTTTTTGCAAGGGAAGGTAGAGACATCAAGGCATATAAAAAATAAGACAAAAAGGCCGGGCTGGCGCAACGTGTAAAGCGTTGGGTCAGTGAGTGGTGATCGGGTTCGAGACTCGAGGTGGGCAGAGATTATTTTCTGTTCAAGACTTAGTGGTATTCTCACAGTGGTTCGGATTCCACTTGAAAATGTAGGTCCCATTGCAAGGAATATAAAACCGGTCTCCCCTCCCTACCCTCGTGCTAATCCACGTGCTAAATTCTGAATTTCGTAAAAACCATGGAATGGTTAAGATTCATTAAGAGAAAAAAGCTTGCAGGTTGAGATCGAGGGAACACCTCCTCAAAAACAAGGGACCACAATGGGCCATCTGGCCTCCGAGTGAAAGCACTTTGAAGCAGGAAACTGTGGACCAGGGCATACTCCTTCGTAACCTAACCCAACCTAACCTAGAGACATAAACTTAGAAAAAGACCACAAGAAATGAAAAATCTTGCATGATCCATTCACCAGAACCAAGTTACGGTAATCAAAAACAACCTTCAGGTTCAAAATCAAAAAAAATCAAAACAATGAATGATTCTCTTTTGAGAAAACTTGCCAAAGTCAAAGAAGATATCAGAAGTTGAATCAACACTCGAAACCACTTTTTGTACCGACCGATCAAGCGAACTGAGCTTTGACAACGTTTATGAAAGTTATTATGAGTTTGTCTTAGGTGGGGAAAGTTTGTTTTGGGTAGCAACAAATTCATGTATGCATCTTTTTCCAACACATATAAAAAGTATGGTATGGTATGAGCTGATTTATCTGGCTGGGCGGAGTTTGAATGCTCATGTCATGCGCAAAATAAGCGTATTGAAAAGATGGCGATGATGCTTGAGGAGCGAGGGGTTACAGAGGTGACCTTCATATGCCCTAGTCGATTCTGTTTCAGAGATAAGGCAACCTGTTGATAAGTGATCAATTCCATCATGGTTATTGGCAAAGATATTTTTGAAGTTTGAATAATTTTCAAATTCTATTTAGGTCATATAGTTGATTTAGAAGAATCAATGGAGGTTCTCAATGCCATGAAAACTTCAATCATACATTTATCCAAGTCATAATGGTACAATTATCCCAAAAACTTCTTTCATAGAGGATGCTGGAGAAAACTGTAAAATATTTTTTCCAACTGAAAGATGAAGAACGGGGGATCATATACGCAAAGGTTATGTAAACGTTTTTCTAATTTTTTTCAAAAAACCTGTACAATGTTAGAGTGATGAAACTATTCACTTAACAGATAATATTTTTTATGGAAACTTGGAGACAAGAGCTAAGAGATACACAACACGAAGTGAAAAATTCCGCGTGAAATAGTTCAGAGCCAAGTGAGATATTTTGAACACAATTCTAAATTCATATTTAAATTAAAAAAAAATCAAAACATATCATCAAGAAAACTCACCAGAATTAGAGAAGACACCGCAAATTTAGAGATTGAATGATCACTAACACACCAAACTAATTTTTCAACCGACCGACAAGAATTACTTAAGCAAACTGAGCTAAAAAAGTGTTGTTGTAAGTTCATATTAGTCAGTTCAGGTGGTGGTAGGTCGTTTTCAGTTGCAACAAATTCATATTTACATCTTTTTCTAACACATATGGAAAGTGAGATATGGTATGAGCTCGATGATCTAACTGGGCGGAGTTTGAATACATATGTCATGCGCCAAATGAGCGCGTTGAAAAAAAGATGGTGATGCGTCAGCGAGAGGTTATAAAAGTGACCTCTTCGTGTCCTACTCGATTCTACTTCATGGATAAGGCAACCTGTTGAAAAGTGATCAACCTCATCATTGTAAATGACAAATATATAAGTTTGTAGAAAAAGTTCTTTCCAGGTTATACTGGAGTATTTCAATGCCATGGAAACGTCAACCATACATTCATTTGAGGATTAAATGTATAGTGCAATGAACAAATTCTGCCTAAAACTTCATTTAAAGAGTTTTGCTAAGAACGATCTGTAAAATAATCTTTTCAAGTGCGTAATGACAAGGTAATGAATAACGGAGGGTCATATATGCGAAGATTATGAAGTTTTTAATCCAAAAGCGGTCAAAAAATGTCAAGTATGCATTTGAGCCACCGAAAAAATTTTCATGGTGTTCCAAATGAGAATTAAAAATGACTGTCTCACAGTTCTTGAAATATTTAAAAAAGAGGATCTATTTTTATAGCATATTTACCACAAAATCGTCAAAGTAATCGAGGAAGACAAAATACAAAAGAAATAACATGAGATGTCAAGAAATAGAGGACAAATTTTCTTCTAGAAAGATTAAATAATATTGTATTATAACAAAAGATCAAAGTCGTATATGAAGGACAAAAAACAATGTGAGATACACAGAAGAAATCAAACAAAAAACTCCAGAATCAGCTTTTATCAAACATAAAAAAATATTTGAACCATTCATTGAAACTGAACAGGATAATCTTAGATTTAAAAAAAAAAAGAAACTTCAAGGGAAAAGAACTCAGTTATACACAACAAGAAGATTATCTCACACAACTTCCAAGTTGTAAATCAATGAAGTCAGGTGTAAAAAGTTAATAATTAACAAATGAGACTCCATAAAGAAACTCACCAAAACCAAAGAAGATACTACGAATTCATCACTTACACTCGAAACCAATTTTTGCACCGACCGACACGAATAATTTAAGCCAACTGAGCCTTGAAAAAGTTGGTATATGTTCATATAAGTCGATCTTAGGTGAGGGTTTGTTTCAAGTAGTAACAAATTCATATATGCATCTTTTTCTAACGCATGCGGAAAGTGAAGTATGGTATGAGCTGGTTGATCAGACAGGGCGGAGTCTAGATGCTCAAGTCATGTGCAAAATGACCGTGTTGAAAGAGAGGTGCTGATGCTTGAGGAGCGAGGGGCTACAGAGGTGACCTCTATGTGCCCTACCCGATTTTTCTTCAAAGACAAGACAACATGTTGAAGAATGCATGAATATTGAGACATTGGTTAAGTTTGAATTTTGGCACCTTGGAATGTGTTGGCTTCTGATATTGAGTTGAAAAAGATTAAAATTACTTGAAATATTAAAATCTGTATACTGGACTCAGATATTCAATCAAAGAGTATAGTACAATAATTATCTAGCTTATGAGTGATATTTTATCATCGTAATTGAACGTTGAATCACGCTCTGCATAGTAACACATCATGTACTTTATTTACCCATAAAACTACTAAACCAGCAAGACTTATTTATCAATAAACCCATTGTTCGCTTGTTGACAAACGTGATTTCTCGCTTATCGCTTATGAGTCAGTGCAGATAAGAACAAGTGTTTGTTTTGCTATAATATAAAGAATACGCTGATCAGTGCATGAGTATGCAGAAAAGCTGAAATAATTCGAGATCAATAGTTGGATACATTTTCAAGATTTATAATAAAATCGTCGATTCACTTCATCCTTGATAAGATTTTTGTACACAAAGGTTCATGAGTCATGGTCCAAAGTCAAAGTGGTGATCGAGGAGGAGGGTAGCCTAATTTTTTGAGTTCTCATAAACAGTTTGTTAACAAATTGCTATTGAGAAATGAACTACTCTTTTGCCATTTACTTCGAAATAAAAACCAATCAAAATATCCTCTTAAACAAGATCACTGGAAAAGTAAATGGAATCGAAATATATTATCTTTTTGGTCAGAACAGTAGGTGATTCCTCTGTCGTCTCTTTGATTGTGAACCATGACGTATGACGTATGAGACACTCTGTATTTGAAAGTTCCTATCTCATCTCACATTTTCAAGTGAACAAATGAAAACAAGTTATTTTGAAAATGATATTTCTCAAGGAAAATCTGCCGTAATATGCCCACTTGGAGAATGAAATCTATATCTGAATCAATCTATACCACGATTATAACTGTTATTAGCATTTTTGCACTTGTGAAAACATTCTGCTAATCGGGCTCTTGATAATAGTGAATAGCCTGACTTCAAGTTCGCAGAATGTTTTCACAAGTGCAGAAATGCTGATAATGAAATTTTCAACCTCCTAAAATTTATTCGACTTGGTTTTCTTTGAGAAGGAATTAATGGAGCGTTCCAAAAAATAAAAAAGAATTTCAAGGAATTTTCAGGAACTCCGAGCAATTTCAAGGAATTACAAGGGAATTCCGAAGAGTATAAAACAGATTTCAACAAATTTTTATTCGTGAAAGGTATAAACTAACAACTTTTGAGAAAATGCCGTAATTGATGGAAATATCAGAAATCTCTTCAAGCTGATGAAAAATCGATACAAAATATGGAAAAATTACCAAGAGTTATGAACTCGGGAATTATTTAATAATAAAAATTGAGGTGAGATGTGTTATATATAGGGTAATTCAGGAGTAGATGTCAATACTTCAGGTACGTATTCAGGGTCCAAGAATAAACATACAAGTTGCCAAAACTTTTTACACTCTATCTAATGAATGAAAACTTGGCATCTTATAACCTTCATGAGTGGGATATACATGGACGGGTTCAAGAAAAATATGCCCAAATTTAATAATTGTTGATTTTTAGTAGTTTTGCCTACAAATTCTTAACATCTGGAGTTTTCTCCACAGATAAGGTACTCTTCTCGTATTCTGCTTGGACGCACCAGTTTCGAGAAAAATGCATTTGAAAATCTTTTGAAATCTCCCATAAAATGAAAAAAAATCATCTATTAGACACATTAGTTGTGTCAAATTCTTGTCATAAATCAGTGGTGTATCGGATAAAATTCGAGCTGATATTTCTTTGCTAAAATGGCTTATAATACCCTCACTAATGTAGAAAAAGCAAGGGCTATTGAGATGTTTGCACGAGATGAATCCATTCGTACCGTTGGTTCAGCTCTTGGCTGGAACAGTAGTACTGTCTGGAGTCCAAAGAAAAAAAGGTTGCAAGAGGTTCTATCGAGAATCAACAACAACAAGGAAGACAACCCAGAAAAACGACTGCTTATGAGGACGATTCCCTAGTATGTGGATTGGTGGATAATCCCTTTATATCTGGGGTCGAAGCAAAAAAAAATGTTAACTTTCCGGTCGACATTGCGCGAAGGCGCGTGGCTGCTAATTTTTCCCCGCCTTTTGTGAAAACAGTTCAATCATTGTTTTTGTTCTTGATAATAAATTACACACAGCACTGAATAGTTTTATTGGTTAGAATTTTGACTGAATACGAGAGATTTAAAAAAAAATGTGTCGAAATGTGATGCTATTGAACATTTCATTTGCTAACAGCGTTACCATGGTGAAATGGACATGTTAAGTTAACGTAAACGTTCAATCATAGACCTCATTTACTGTAAGTTGATTTTTTGAGAGATAGTCTCAAGGTTATCGATGTTTTTGGCCTGTTTAAAATAAAAAATACGAATCATGTTATACGACTAAAAAAGCGAAAAGTAATTGAAATTGAGAGAAACAATAACCAAGCCAAACAAAAAAGCTAAGAAGAAAATCGTAAAAATCAACAGATGTCTAGGCCCAAAATAAAAATCCATCAGCTAAGACTGGGCTACAATTCTGGGTAAAAAAAATACTGCAGTCATCTTAGCCAAATAAGAGCGTCAACTGCGGAATGCGAGATAATAAGCTGTGAACTCATATAAACCATTATTTCGGCATTCTAGAGGTTGTCTCAAAGTCTCATAAAATCTCGTGTCGGCGTATTTAGGTATTCAAGGTCAAAGGTCACAAAAATCAGTTTTTCGTCAATATCTCGTTTGCTATGGTTTCAATCCTTTTTGCGCCTGATAGACGAATTGTAAAGCCTGAAATTCTCTAGAGATTTTGTTTTTTCTATATGACTAACCGTTTTTGGGATAGACCGCGAAGAAAGCGCAGCGCTCATCAATACATACAGGGTGGGGCACGGAAAACTTCCCACCCAGGTTTTCTCGAGTGTTGGGCGATTATATGAAAAATCACTGAAACACAACAATTTTTGATTTTTGAGTATTTTCACCCCCCACATGTCTACCCCTAAGCGGAGAGGGGTGTCTAACCCTAGAATTTTGAATGGAAAAGGGCGGGTCGAGTGATATCTTATTTTGAAGGAGACACTGATCACAACTGCCGAGTTTCAAGCCTCTGCTGTCATTCCTGTTGATATGACAGCTTGGCAAAACAAAATAAAATTATTTCTTATTCAATAAATTGATAATCACACGCAAAAGATAACTTCTCAAAACTGAGGGTATAGAATGAGGGTCAGGGAGTCTCCAAAATGAGCTATCCGTCAATCCTTTCTCCAAGGATTTATTTCACCAATTTTTTTTTTGTAAAACTCCGCGGTCTATCTCAAAAACGGTTGGCCGTAAAAAGAAAACAACAATAACTAGAGAATTTTGTGCTTTACAATTTTTATAATAGAAACAAACAAAATTAAAACCATAGCAGCCGAGATATTGACGAAAAACAGGTTTTTATGACCTTTGACCTTCAATATCACAAGACGCCGATACGAGAATTTATGAGATTTCCAAGACAACCTTGAGGATGTCAAAATAAGGGTTTATACAAGTGTACAGCTAATTATCTCTCATTTCGCAGTGAACTCCTCATATGACTGGGCTAAAAGTACAAATCTTCAATTTTTTTACAGTTCTTCAACTATAACAAAAGGAATCAATGTGTACGAAATATATCAAAAAAGTAATCAAGAAACACAAACTGAGAAAGGAATAACGTCAGATGTCATGGAATCAAATATATTATGTCCTCTAAACAAAAAAAAATGTACCTACCACACGAGAATATAAGAACTTAGATTTACGGCTTGAAATTTTATATAAATTGGAATTCAAGTTTTTTTCAATATAGGGGGACAGAGACATGAACTTAGAAATAGACAACAAAAACTGGGAAATCCCGCATGAACCATTCATCAGAACCAAGTTACGGCAATCAAAAACAACCTTCAGGTTCAAAATCAAAAAAATCAAAACAATGAATGATTCTCTTTTGAGAAAACTTACCAAAGTCAAAAAAGATATCAGAAGTTGGATCAACACTCGAAACCACTTTTTGTACCGACCGATCAAGCGAACTGAGCTTTGACAACGTTAATGAAAGTTATTATGAGTTTGTCTTAGGTAGGGGAAGTTTGTTTTGGGTAGCAACAAATTCATATATGCATCTTTTTCCAACATATAAAAAGTATGGTATGGTATGGGCTGATTTATCTGGCTGGGCGGAGTTTGGATGCTTATGTCATGCGCAAAATAGGCGTATTGAAAGGATGTTGTTGATGCTTGAGTAGCGAGGGGTCACAGAGGTGACCTCCATATGCCCTAGTCGATTCTGTTTCAAAGATAAGGCAACCTGTTGATAAGTGATCAATTCCATCATGGTTATTGGCAAAGATATTTTCAAAGTTTGAATAATTTTCAAATTCTATTTAGGTCATATAGTTGATTTAGAAGAATCAATGGAGGTTCTCAATGCCATGAAAACTTCAATCATACATTTATCCAAGTCATAATGGTACAATTATCCCAAAAACTTCTTTCATACAGGATGCTGGAGAAAACTGTAAAATATTCTTTCCAACTGAGGATGAAGAACGGGGGATCATATACGCAAAGGTTATGTAAACGTTTTTCTAATTTTTTCAAAAAACCTATACAATGTTAGAGTGATGAAACTATTCACATAACAGATAATATTTTTTATGGAAACTTGGAGACAAGAGCTAAGAGATACACAACACGAAGTGAAAAATCCCGCGTGAAATAGTTCAGAGCCAAGTGAGATATTTCAAACACAATTCTAAATTCATGTTTAAATTAAAAAAAAAAAACAAAACATATCATCAAGAAAACTCACCAGAATTAGAGAAGACACCGCAAATTTAGAGATTGAATGATCACTAACGCACCAAACTAATTTTTTACCCGACCGACAAGAATAACTTAAGCAAACTGAGCTTAAAAGTGTTGTTGTAAGTTCATATTAGTCAGTTTAGGTGGTGGTAGGTCGTTTTCAGTTGCAACAAATTCATATTTACATCTTTTTCTAACACATATGGAAAGTGAGATATGGTATGAGCTCGATGATCTAACTGGGCGGAGTTTGAATACATATGTCATGCGCCAAATGAGCGCGTTGTAAAAAAGATGGTGATGCGTCAGCGAGAGGTTATAAAAGTGACCTCTTCGTGTCCTACTCGATTCTACTTCATGGATAAGGCAACCTGTTGAAAAGTGATCAACCTCATCATCGTAAATGACAAATATATTCTTGAAGTTTGTAGAAAAAGTTCTTTCCAGGTTATACTGGAGTATGTCAATGCCATGGAAACGTCAACCATACATTCATTTGAGGATTAAATGTATAGTGCAATGAACAAATTCTGCCTAAAACTCCTTTTAAAGAGTTTTGTTAAGAACGATCTGTAAAATAATCTTTTCAAATGCGTAATGACAAGGTAGTGAATAACGGAGCGTCATATATGCGAAGATTATGTAGTTTTTAATCCAAAAGCGGTCAAAAAATGTCAAGTATGCATTTGAGCCACCGAAAAAATCTTCATGGTGTTCCAAATGAGAATTAAAAATGACTGTCTCACAGTTCTTGAAATATTTAAAAAAGAGGATCTATTTTTATAGCATATTTACCACAAAATCGTCAAAGTAATCAAGGAAGACAAAATACAAAAGAAATAACATTAGATGTCAAGAAATAGAGGACAAATTTTCTTCTAGAAAGATTAAATAATATTGTCTTATAACAAAAGATCAAAGTCGTACATGAAGGACAAAAAACAATGTGAGATACACAGGAGGAATGAAACAAAAAACTCCAGAATCAGCTTTTATCAAACATAAAAAAATATATGAACCATTCATTGAAACTGAACAGGATAATCTTAGATTTTTACAAAAAAAAAAGAAACTTTAAGGGAAGTTACACACAACAAGAAGATTATCCCACACAACTTCCAAGTTGTAAATCAATGAAGTCAGGTGTAAAAAGTTAATAATTAACAAATGAGACTCCATAAAGAAACTCACCAAAATCAAAGAAGATACTACAAACCAATTTTTGCACCGACCGACACGAATAATTTAAGCCAACTGAGCCTTGAAAAAGTTGGTATATGATCATATAAGTCGATCTTAGGTGGGGGTTTGTTTCAAGTAGTAACAAATTCATATATGCATCTTTTTCTAACGCATGCGGAAAGTGAAGTATGGTATGAGCTGGTTGATCAGACAGGGCGGAGTTTAGATGATCAAGTCATGCGCAAAGTCAACGTGTTGAAAGAGAGGTGCTGATGCTTAAGGAGCGAGGGGCTACAGAGGTGACCTCTATGTGCCCTACCCGATTTTTCTTCATAGACAAGACAACATGTTGAAGAATGCATGAATATTGAGTGATATTTTATCATCGTAATTGAACGTTGAATCACGCTCTGCATAGTAACACATCATGTACTTTATTTACCCATAAAACTACTAAACCAGCAAGACTTATTTATCAATAAACCCATTGTTCGCTTGTTGACAAACGTGATTTCTCGCTTATCGCTTATGAGTCAGTACAAGTGTTTGTTTCGCTATAATATAAAGAATACGCTGATTAGTGAATATGCAGAAATGCTGAAATAATTTGAGATCAATAGTTGGATACATTTTCAAGATTTATAATAAAATCGTCGATTCACTTCATCCTTGATAGGATTTTTGTACACAAAGGTTCATGAGTCATGGTCCAAAGTCAAAGTGGTGATCGAGGAGGAGGGTAGCCTAATTTTTTGAGTTCTCATGAACAGTTTGTTAACAAATTGCTATTGAGAGATGAACTACTCTCCTGCTATTTACTTCGAAATAAAAAACAATCAAAATATCCTCTTAAACAAGATTACTGGAAAAGTATATGGAATCGGAATATATTATCTTTTTGGTCAGAGCAGTAGGTCATTTCTCTATCGTCTCTTTGATTGTGAACCATGACGTATGACGTATGAGACACTCTGTATTCTGTATTTGAAAGTTCCTATCTCATCTCACATTTTCAAGTGGACAAATGAAAACAAGTTATTTTGAAAATGATATTTGTCAAGGAAAATCTGCCGTAATATGCAAACTTGGAGAATGAAATCTATATGTAAATCAATTTATACCACGATTATCAAATAAAATAGTAAATAGCCTGACTTCAAGTTCGCAGAATGTTTTCACAAGTGCAGAAATTCTGATAATGAAATTTGCAACCTCCTAAAATTTATTGGACTTGGTTTTCTTTGAGAAGGAATTATTGGAGCGTTCCAAAAAATAAAAAAGAATTTCAAGGAGTTTTCAGGAATTCCGAGCAATTTCAAGGAATTACAAGGGAATTCCAGAGAGTACAAAACAGATTTCAACAAATTTTCATTCGTGAAAGGTATAAACTAACAACTTTTGAAAAAATGCCGTAATTGATGGAAATATCAGAAATCTCTTCAAGCTGATGAAAAATCGATACAAAATATGGAAGAATTACCAAGAGTTATGAACTCGGGAATTATTTAATAATAAAAATTGAGGTGAGATGTGTTATATATAGGGTAATTCAGGAGTAGATGTCAATACTTCAGGTACGTATTCAGGGTCCAAAAATAAACATACAAGTTGCCAAAACTTTTTACACTCTATCTAATGAATGAAAACTTGGCATCTTATAACCTTCATGAGTGGGATATACATGGACGGGTTCAAGAAAAATATGCCCGAATTTAATAATTGTTGATTTTTAGTAGTTTTGCCTACAAATTCTTAACATCTGGAGTTTTCTCCACAGATAAGGTACTCTTCTCGTATCCTGCTTGGACGCACCAGTTTCAAGAAAAATGCATTTGAAAATCTTTTAGCACACTGATTCTACTGAAAAAAGCCGTTTGCATCTGGCAAGGCTATCACTGGTAAGCCCGTGCTTTCGTCGAGGGTTTTGGTATACGCAATTTTGTCTGTAATATTATTTTCAAATGCATTTGTCTCGAAAATGATGCGTCCCAGCAAGGTACGATAAGAGTACCTTATCTGTGTAGAAAACTCCAGATTTTCAAAATTTTTAGGCAAAACTACTAAAAATCTACAATTAAAAAATTTGGGGCATGTTTTTATTCAACCCATCCCTGTATATCTCACTCATGAAGTTCATAAAGTAGGTAATACGTTTTGAATCTTAGATAGAGTGTAAAAAGTTTAGCAACTTTTAATTTAATCTAATTTATTCAATTATCTTAAGAGGTTTCGGAAATATCTACAAAAGATCATCATCACGAGTAGTTTGATGACATTTAACGGCTTTGTATCGTACATTGTTTTGTTTCATACTGTGACCAGAAAAAAGCACCTACTTTCTTATTGTCAAAGCACACATTGAGAGAGCGGTGGTGTTGATCCATAAACGCTTAGGCTTAGGTATAACACATGAATTACCAGATTTGCCTAAGATCTTACGTAGAATTCAAAAATGTTATAATATATAGGGTGTCCCATTTAAAATAAGCAAGTTGACACCTACTCCCGGTATCACCCTCGGTATCGCCGAAAAAGCCACCATCTTGAAAATTGTTTAGCCAAGTTGCCCCCATTGACATTAGTGCACTACTAAAGTTTCAAAATTTTCCTAGGTAAAGTTTTCCATATTATATACAGTATGTCCACGGATAGATTACCCATAGATATAACAAATCAAAATTTTTCATCTTTTGACAAAAAGTCAATCTACATTGGAAGTTCTGCTTGTTTTGAAAAGTCTATCACCAGACTTTGATCTCAAAATATTATACAGGGGGTCGAAAAACAAGACAATGTGAAATACTATCAAGAGTAAACTCTTTTATTTTTCGTTTTGGAGCAAAGTGGCGGTTAAAAAAAAAATCTGGATCCTATTCAAAGACCAATTCCTCCACCAATTCTAAGATTTCAACTGAGTAAGTATTCCAAATTTGATTTTGCTGTAAAATTTTCAAATTTTCTCTAAATTTTTAAAAATAAACTTTAGCAAATTCAGTGTAATTAATCGGATTTATTCAAAAATATCTTCGCCCGCATACATGGGTAAAAGACACGTGAAATTATATGAAAAAAAGAAAAATAGAATCAGAATTTGAAAACTTTGCAGAAAAATGAAATTTGGAATACTGTGTTGAAATTTCAGAATTAGCCTTTCAATAGAATTTAAAATCTTTTTTTTATCCGCCACTTTTCCACACATTCAAAAATAAAGGTGGTTTGCTCTCTCGAAAGTATTTCACGTTTTTTTTTTTTTCCACCCCCTTGTATAATATTTTCAAATTTAGTATGGCAACAGACTTTTCAAACAAGCAGAACTTTCTATGATGGGCGACTTTTGGTCGAAAAATAAAATTTTAGGTACGATGGACAACATCACATTTCGGACACATCTTTTGAAATCTCCCATAAAATGAAAAAAAATCATCTATTAGACACATAAGTTGTGTCAAATTCTTGTCATAAATCAGTGGTGTATCGGATAAAATTCGAGCTGATATTTCTTTGCTAAAATGGCTTATAATACCCTCACTAATGTAGAAAAAGCAAGGGCTATTGAGATGTTTGCACGAGATGAATCCATTCGTACCGTTGGTTCAGCTCTTGGCTGGAACAGTAGTACTGTCTGGAGTCCAAAGAAAAAAAGGTTGCAAGAGGTTCTATCGAGAATCAACAACAACAAGGAAGACAACCCAGAAAAACGACTGCTTATGAGGACGATTCCCTAGTATGTGGATTGGTGGATAATCCCTTTATATCTGGGGTCGAAGCAAGAAAAAAATTTAACTTTCCGGTCGACACTGCGCGAAGGCGCGTGGCTGCTAATTTTTCTCCGCCTTTTGTGAAAACTGTTCAATCATTGTTGTTGTTCTTGATAATAAATTGACACACAGCACTGAATAGTTTTATTGGTTAGAATTTTGACTGAATACGAGAGATTTTAAAAAAAATGTGTCGAAATGTGATGCTATTGAACATTTCATTTGCTAACAGCGTTACCATGGTGAAATGGACATGTTAAGTTAACGTAAACGTTTAATCATAGATCTCATTTACTGTAAGTTGATTTTGTGAGAGATAGTCTCAAGATCATCGATGTTTTTGGCTTGTTCAAAATAAAAAAAAAAACGAACCATGTTATACGACTAAAAAAGCAAAAAGTGATTGAAATTGAGAGAAAAAATAACCAAGCCAAACAAGAGAGCTAAGAAGAAAATCGTGAAAATTAACAGATGTCTAGGCCCAAAATAAAAATCCTTCAGCTTAGACTGGGCTACAATTCTGGGTGAAAAAAATACTGCAGTCATCTTAGCCAAATAAGAGCGTCAACTACGGAATGCGAGATAATAAGCTGTGAACTCATATAAACCATTATTTCGGCATTCTAGAGGTTGTCTCAAAGTCTCATAAAATCTCGTGTCGGCGTATTTAGGTATTCAAGGTCAAAGGTCACAAAAATCAGTTTCCTGTCAATATCTCGTTTGCTATGGTTTCAATCCTTTTTGCGCCTGATAGACAAATTGTAAAGCGTGAAATTCTCTAGAGATTTTGTTTTTTCTATATGACTTACCGTTTTTGGGATAGACCGCGGAGAAAGCGCAGCGCTCATCAATACATACAGGGTGGGGCACGGAAAACTTCCCACCCAGGTTTTCTCGAGTGTTGGGCGATTATATGAAAAATCGCTGGAACACAACAGTTTTGGTTTTTTGAGTATTTTCACACCCCACATGTCTACCCCTACCTACCCCTAGAATTTCGAATGGAAAGGGGCGGGTCGAGTGATATCTTATTTTGAAGGGGACACTGATCACAACTGCCGAGTTTCAAGCCTCTGCTGTCATTCCTGTTGATATGACAGCTTGGCAAAACAAAATAAAATTATTTCTTATTCAATAAATTGATAATCACACGCAAAAGATAACTTCTCAAAACTGAGGGTATAGAATGAGGGACAGGGGGTCTCCAAAATGAGCTATCCGTCAATCCTTTCGCCAAGGATTTATTTCACCATTTTTTTTTTGTGAAACTCCGCGGTCTATTTCAAAAACGGTTTACCGTAAAGAGAAAACAACAATAACAAACAAACAAAATTAAAACCATAGCAGGCGAGATATTGACGAAAAACAGGTTTTTGTGACCTTTGACCTTTAATATCACAAGACGCCAATACGAGAATTCATGAGACTTCTAAGACAACCTTGAGGATGTCAAAATAAGGGTTTATACAAGTTTACAGCTCATTATTTCTCATTTCGCAGTGAACTCCTCATATGACTGGGCTAAAAGTACAAATCTTCAATTTTTCACAGTTCTTCAACTATAACAAAAGGAATCAATGTGTACGAAATATATCAAAAAAGTAATCAAGAAACACAAACTAAGAAAGGAATAACGTCAGATGTCATGGAATCAAATATATTATGTCCTCTTGAAAAAAAAAATACCTACCACACGAGAATATAAGAACTTGGATTTACGGTATAAAATTTTATATACAGGGTGTCCCAACGATAGAGTAAAGTAGGTTTTATCATATAGGATATGAAAAATATCAATATCAATATGCGTCACAGGTTAGGGGTGTAAATAGCGCACATTCTGAAAATATTTGTAAACATACAGGGTGCGTCACAAAAGTATGGCACAAAAAAGTATGATTTTTTTAAATGGAACCCCCTGTATATTGATTGATATTTCAATTCTTTCTTCAATTTGGAACCAAAATTGTGATACAACTAATGTTCCTAAATTCAACCGTTATCGAGATATCGCGTTTTAAAAATGGCATTTTTGCAACTTTTACATGCTATAAAACTCAAACTATTCAGGTTAGAGGAAAATGGTTAGCACTTTCCTATCTTTACTTTTCAAGAGCTCTTCTGTCATTTGGATAGAAGGTAACGTCAACTGTCAACTTTTTTCGCCACATTTTGACATTTTTTCACAATAATGGATTTAATCTCCTTGAATAGCTCTTGAAAAGTTAAGACAGGAATGTGCAATCCATTTTTCTCTAACTTGAATAGTTTGAGTTTTATAGCATGTCAAAGTTGCAAAAATGCCATTTTTTAAACGCGATATCTCGATAACGGTTGAATTTAGGAACATTAGTTGTATCACAATTTTTGTTCCAAATTGAAAAAAGTATTGAATTATCAATTTATATACAGGGGGTTCCATTTGAAAAAATCATACTTTTTCGTGCCATACTTTTGTGACGCACCCTGTATATTTCCAAATATTTTCAGAATGTGCGCTATTTACACCCCTAACCTGTGACGCATATTGATATTGATATTTTTCATATCCTATATGATAAAACCTACTTAACTCTATCGTTGGGACACCCTGTACATTGGAATTCAAGTTTTTTTCGATATAGGAGGACAGAGACATGAACTTAGAAATAGACAACAAAAACTGGAAAATCCCGCATGAACCATTCATCAGAACCAAGTTAGGGTAATCAAAAACAACCTTCAGGTTCAAAATCAAAAAAATCAAAACAATGAATGATTCTCTTTTGAGAAAACTTACCAAAGTCAAAGAAGATATCAGAAGTTGAATCATCATCAACACTCGAAACCACTTTTTGTACCGACCGATCAAGCGAACTGAGCTTTGACAACGTTTATGAAAGTTATTATGAGTTTGTCTTAGGTAGGGGAAGTTTGTTTTGGGTAGCAACTAATTCATATATGCATCTTTTTCCAACACATATAAAAAGTATGGTATGGTATGGGCTGATTTATCTGGCTGGGCGGAGTTTGAATGCCCATGTCATGCGCAAAATAAGCGTATTGAAAGGATGTTGTTGATGCTTGAGAAGCGAGGGGTCACAGAGGTGACCTCCATATGCCCTAGTCGATTCTGTTTCAAAGATAAGGCAACCTGTTGAAAAGTGATCAATTCCACCATTGTTATTGGCAAAAATATTTTTGAAGTTTGAATAATTTTCAAATGCTTATTAGGTCATATAATTGATTTAGAAAAATCGATGGAGGTTCTTAATGCCATTGAAACGTCAATCATACATTTATTCAATTATTAGATGGTTCAATTATCCCAAAAACTACTTTCATAAAGGATGCTGAAGAAAACTGTAAAATATTCTTCTCAACTGCGTGATGAAGAACGGGGAATCATATACGCAAAGGTTATGTAGGTACACGTATTTCTAATTTTTTCAAAAAACCTGTACAATTTTATGGTGATGAAACTATTGGGATAACAGATAATGTTTTCTATGAAAACTTAGAGATGAGAGCTTAGTAATACACAACACGAAGTGAAAAATCCTGCGTGAAATAGTTCAGAGCCAAGTCAGATATTTTAAACACAACTCTTAATTCATGTTTAAATTAAAAAAAAAATCAAAACATATCATCAAGAAAACTCACCAGAATCAGAGAAGACACCGCAAATTTCGAGATTGAATGATCACTCACACACAAAACTGATTTTTTACCCGACCGACAAGAATTACTTAAGCAAACTGAGCTTAAAAGTGTTGTTGTAAGTTCATATTAGTCAGTTTAGGTGGTGGTAGGTCGTTTTCAGTTGCAACAAATTCATATTTACGTCTTTTTCTAACACATATGGAAAGTGAGATATAGTATGAGCTCGTTGATCTAACTGGGCGGAGTTTGAATACCCATGTCATGCGCAGAATGGGCGCCTTGGAAGAAAGATCGTGATGCGTCAGCGAGAGGTTACAAAAGTAGTCTCTTTGTGTCCTACTTGATTCTATAATGTTAAAAAGTGATCCATTTCACCATTGTTTATGACAAACATATTCTTGAAGTTTGTAAGGAAAGTTCTTTCCAGGTTATACTGGAGGTTTTTGATGCAATGGACACGTCAACCATACACTCATTCGAGGAATTAATGTATGGTGCAATGGATCAATTCCGCCGAAAACTTCTTTTAAAAATTTTTGTTAAGAAATATCTCTAAAATGATCTTTTCAACTGCGTAATGAATAACGGGAAGTCATATATGCGAAGATTATGTAGATATTTTTATTTCATACTGTCCCGTGAAGTAAACTCAAAACCAGTCCGGTAAATGAGACTCCACATCATCAGAGACAGTAAAAAAAAATTACATGACAAATCCAAAAGTGGTATTTCAATGTCATGGAAGCGTCAACCATACATTTATCTGAGGATTGTATGGTTCAATTGATTAATTCCGCCAGAAACTTCTTTTAAAGAGTTTTGTTAAGAACGATTTGTAAAATAATCTTTTCAAATGCGTAATGAACAAGGTAATGAATAACGGAGGGTCATATATGCGAAGATTATATAGTTTTTAATCCAAAAGCGGTCAAAAAATGTCAAGTATGCATTTGAGCCACCAAAACAATCTTTAGAAAATTGACTACAAACTCTTCAAAGTAAACGAGGAAGACAAAAGAAATAACAAAAGATGTCAAAAAATAGATGACAAATCTTCTTGTAGAAAGATTAAAAGGAATATTCCATTATAACAAAAGATCAAAGTCGTATATGAAGGAAAAAAACATTGTAAGATACACAGAACGAATCAAACAAATAACTGCAGAATCAGCTTTTATCGAACATAAAAAAATATATGATACATTCATTAAAACTAAACAGGATAATCCAAGTCAGGTGTAAAAAGTCCGAAATCAACAAATGAGACTCTATAAAGAAACTCACCAAAATCAAAGAAGATACTACGAATTCATCACCTACACTCGAAACCAATTTTTGCACCGACCGACACGAATAATTTAAGCCAACTGAGCCTGGAAAAAGTTGGTATAGGTTCATATAAGTTGATCTTAGGTAGGGGTTTGTTTCAAGTAGCAACAAATTCATATATGCATTTTTTTTTAAATCATGCGGAAAGTATGGTATGAGCTGGTTGATCAGACAGGGCGGAGTTTAGATGCTCAAGTCATGCGCAAAGTGACCGTGTTGAAAGAGAGGTGCTGATGCTTAAGGAGCGAGGGGCTACAGAGGTGACCTCTATGTGCCCTACCCGATTTTCCTTCAAAGATAAGACAACTTGTTGAAGAATGCAAGATTATTAAGAAATAGTTAATGTTTAAATTTTGGCACCACAGAATGTGTTGGCTTCTTATGATGGTATTTTGATCTGATATTGAGTTGAAAAAAAAATGATAGGTACTTGAAATATCAAAATCTGTATACTGAACTCAGATTTCCAATCAAACAGTGAAGTATCATAATTATCTAGCTTATGAGTAATATTTTATCATTGTCATTCAACGTTTGCATAGTAACACGTCATGAACCATATTTTTACCCATAAAACCACTTAAACCAGCAAGACTTATTTATCAATAAACCCATTGTTCGCTTGTTGACGGACGCTTATCGCTTATGAGCCAGTGCACATAAAAACAAATATTTGTTTTGCCATAATATGAATAATACGCCGATCAGAGAGTATGCAGAAAAGCTGAAATAATTTAAGATTTTTCAAGATTAATTTTGAAATCGTTGATTCACTTCATCCGTGATAAGATTGTTGTACACAAAGGTTCAGAATACAAAGAAGATTTGGATATTTTGTTATAGCTCATAAGTCATGGTCCAAAGTCAAAGAGGTGATCGAGGAGGAGGGAAGCCTAATTTTTCAAGTTTTCATGAACAGCTTGACATTTTTGTTAACAAATTGCGATTAAGAGATGGACTACTCACCTGCTATTTACTTTTAAATAAAAACCAAAAATATTCTCAAGTTTTGTACATGATTCTTTTCAGTATTCTTTGAAAAAATTAAAAGAACTGAGATCACTAGTAAAGTCTAAAGTATGGATTCGGAATATACAGGGTGTTTCCTAAAGATTGGTAAAAAATTCGTTGTGTGATTTCTGGGGTATTTTCATGAAAAAAAGTTCCTATAAACATTTGCCAAAAAATGCTTCCTAAGGGAGCTACGCCCCTTTAAATAGGGCACCCCGAAGACGGTTTTTCCTCAATATTTCCGAAACCTTACATACAAAAATCATGAAATTTGGTACATCATACAAACTTTTAATGCTGAATGAGAATTTGAGCTCAGAATTTCAAAATTTTAATCAGGGGCGTACCATACTGGCGGGGTTAAAGGTTAAAAGAAAATTGGATTCTTTTAAAACATTGGGTTAGACAACTCTTCACGCAAAACGTAATACTACGATTTTCACAGTTAATAGCATTTTTGCACTTGTGAAAACATTGCAGTTTCTGCGAATCAGGCTAAAAGTGAAATACTATCAAGAGCCTGATTCCAAGTTCGCAGAACTTTTGCAATGTTTTCACAAGTGCAAAAATGCTGATAATGAAATTTACAACTTCCTGAAATTTATTGGACCTAGTTTTCTCAACATTTGATGATCGTTTGCCTTGAAATATGGTAAATAGCATTACAAAAGTTATACAACATTGATATAAGTACGATAAAACAGAATCCTATGCATTGCAACTATTTGTGACGTACGGATGACTACTTTTTGGAAGGCTTCTCACTAGAGCATATTTTTTTTGTCATTCATGATCTTTTTTCTCCGATGAATGACATAACTTTCACGAGAAATGTTCGTCAAGTCATAAATGGGTTTTTTTTTGTTTTAAAAAGTTGTAAGGGCGCTTATTTCTCTTTCATTTGTCATCAATAGATTGACTATGTGGAGAATCACAACAAAAATAGTTCTCGGATTTTTTTACATTTTTATGCTTATAGCAGTTGTCATTGTAAAGAATAGTCTGATAAGTTTTGACCAAGTTATAAAAAAGAACCTATCAAGAAAATAGTCTATGACATGTTTTGATGAAAATTAATAGTAGTTGTTGCAAATATTATGTCTAAAATGTAAAAAGTCAATCAAAATCGTCGCCATTCAACTTTCCAAACTAGGAGGTATCTGTAAGATTGGCAGTTTTATTTTCGCACGAACAAAATCGATAATTTTGATTACAACATTCAGTGATTATACCAGGACTTCGTTTTACGTACACGAGGTTTCCAAACTTTGCTTTCATGACAAACTTGTGAAATCTTAGCAACCAGTACGTCACTAATGGTTGCTAATGTAGAGGATTATGTAAAACAATTTTATCGTTATTTACCAGATTTTTTTGAGTATCTCGCCACACCCTGAGAACAAGTCTATTAGTAAATAGTAAAACCTATAAATATAAAAACGTTTTGAAAGAAAATCTGCTTCCGTCGTCAGTGGAACCTAAAAAAGGAACATTTGAGGTTCTAAAAAATATTGCTCGTTTTTCAGTGATTTCGCAGTAAAATTGGCTTTTTTGTGTTTATGGTACAAAATGTCACTTTTACTGACATTGAAGTGCATGATGTTGATTGTTTGTTTAACTTTTACATATGTTAAGTATTTGAAATTCACTTTTTTGGGCTTTGTTCAATTTCTTAATTAAGGTAACCTTGTATTACTTAGATTCACAGAACTAGTTGCTACACATTCATTAGAATTTAACATAATATTTGCACTTTATTTGAGTTTACCTTTTTGAGAACATGGCTTCTTTGCTGAGATTTTTGAATTATCCCAATTTATTCTATGATTTTTATCAAATGCATGTTGACAAATTCCCGATCTATGGAATTCCATTTTTTTCATGTATGATTTATGTTCTTCAATTTTCTTCTTTAAAGGTCGTGAGGTCTCTCCAATATAGAATGTATTACATTCACAAGGAATTTTATAAATTACATTTTTAGTGAACTCATCAATATTATCAGGTCTAGTATTTGTTAAATTAGACCGATGTGTATTATTAGTTTTAAAAATGGTCCGTATATTATATGTTTGACCTAAACATTTCAGTTTATGAGAAATTCCTGGTATGTATGGAGTAAATAAACTAGTTAGGTATACGTATATTCTGTTCTCGTTGTCTAGTTTGTTCAAAATTATCAAAACACTTTTCAATAAAATTTATAGGGTAATTATTTTTTGATAAAACATCTCTTATGAAATCTTTTTCGGATTTAAAATTATCATTATCACAATCATTTAGACTTTTTACCACATCCTTTTCAATATTCAATAGATGATTGGACTTGAAGTTTAGATACCTATTTGTTTGTGTGTTGGTTTTCTGTAAATTTTGGTTTTGAAATTTTGAAAATCTTTTTTTAATTGTATATCTAAAAACAGAATTTCATTTTTTTTTTTCAATTGTAAATTTGATCATGAGTTCTTCATCATTATGGCAATCAAAAAATCAATACGTTTTCAAAAAGTGTATATGATACAGCAAAAATGATTTCTGTAAATGATAATTTTGAATCCGAAAAAGATTTCATAAGAGATGTATTATCAAAAAATAATTATCCCATAAATTTAATTGAAAAGTGTTTTGATAGTTTTGAACAAACTAGACAACGAGAACAGAATATACCTGTAAATAATTTAATTATTCCAAACATATCTGGAATTTCTCACAAACTGGAACGTTCAGGTAAAACATATAATATACGGACCATTTTCAAAACTAATAACACACTTCGCTCCAATTTAACAAATATTAGATCTAATAATATTAATGAGTCCACTAAAAATGTAATTTATAAGATTCCTTGTGAACGTAATAAATTTTATATTGGAGAAACCTCGCGACCTTTGAAAAAGAGAATTGAAGAACATGAATCATACATGAAAAAAAAAGGAATTTTATAGATCGGGAATTTGTCAACATGCATTTGATAATCATCATAAAATAAATTGGAATAATTCAGAAATCTTAGCAAAGGAGCCTTGCTCTAAAAAACGTAAACTTGAATAAAGTGCATATATTATGTTAAATTCTGATGAATCTGTAGCAACTTGTTCTGTAGACCTAAATAATACATAATAACCTTTATTAAGAAATTGGACAGCCCAAGAAAGTGAATAATAAATACTCAACTTATGTAAAAGTTAAACAATCAACACCATACACTTCAATGTCAGTTGAAGTGACATTTTGTGCCATAAACACAAAAAAGCCAATTTTACTGCGAAATCACGAAAAAATGAGCGATAGTTTTTGAATTTGGAATAATTATTCTTTTTTCAGGTTCCACTGACGACGGACGCAGATTCGATTCCGAAACGTTTCATATTGATAGGTTTTATTATTAACTAATAGAATTTTTTTCAGGGCGTGCCGAAATACCCAAAAAAATCTGGTAAATCATGGATGCGCCACAAAACTACAGAGCATATCTAATTTTATCGTTCTTTTATCAGTTTTGCATAGCTTTTTTTAAACCACACTCACTCAAAAAACTCACGCATAAGCAATATATTTTCCATTAGACTCAATGTGAACATGATCTGATACAAAATTTCATATCTTCTTTGAAGAACCATGTATCAAGTTGACTCGAACATAAATTTGCCAAGAGCCATAAGAAGTCTTTGCTGACCTGTATAATCCACAGAGTATTTCAAAAAAACTGCGGAGCCACACTGGACATCCACTACCTTACCATTGAGTGAAATGTCTTGGAAATCAATAAAATACTGTAGCAACATTCACTCTTTGCAAATCCATGTTAGAGCCAACTTGATACATAGTTCTTCACAGAAGATATGAAATCATGTTAACGTTGAGTGTTATGGAAAATATATTGTTTATGCGTTGATTTTTTGAGTGAGGATATTGAGGCAATTAATCAACAAGTAATGAGAAAACTCCGTAGACGTTGCAAATTTCATACAAGTTGTAGAAAGATATTAAGAGTCTGTATTTAATCTAGATAAATCAAAATGATGCTCCAAGAAATATAGCACCAAAGTGCTAGAATTAAAGTAATCAAAAAACTGGTATTTCAAAAGATATCAAGATTTCAAGTAAACCTAGCAAATACGACATGTACCACTCACAACTTTCACATTTTTTGATAACCAGCTCTGAGCGGACTCAAATATTAACTTTTATGAAAGTTTTGACCCATAAATGACTAGTTTCTACACAACGGGATTGAAATATACCAAATCTCTTGTAAACTTATTTGGAAAAATTCATCAAACCTATTTTCTCAAAATTTCCTTCATATTGGAGTTTTCTCGAATAATTTTTGGCTTTGCTGAAATTACCCAATACAACGTGTTTTTTAACATACGGACATGGCCAGCTGACAGTTTTCGCCACTTATCCTATGCAGCTGGCACATGTTTTTTGTAATCAAGATACTTTATAACGGAACTACGCATAAGTAAAATTATAGTCTTTTAAGCGTAGAACGAAATTGTTCATTTCAAAAACAAAGTTTATAGTTGCTCGGACATGAAACGTCAGATCATAAAATTGATAACGCCACTTGATAGAGTGAAACAAGGGAGTATTTATTGTGAAATAATTCTTAAAGTAAGCCAAAGAATAAAAAACAATTTGAAAATTCTGTTTTTATCGGATATCTCCGGAAGCATTCGATCTTTTTAAATATGACGGCATTTTATTGATCTTCAGAAAGCTTCTCTGCATCGCTTCCAACGATTGCTGAGATATAATTCCATTAGATATGCTCTGTAGTTTTGTGGCGCATCCATGATTTACCAGATTTTTTGGGTATTTCGCCACACCCTATCAAAAAAGAATCAAACTAGTGTTAATGCAGTGTGTCCAAGATAAGGATGCACAGCATGGGGATCTCGGAAACTATGAGAGATACAGTGTCGGTTAAATCAGACAAAGATTGCGCATTTTGATACCCAACAAGATCCCGTTTTACAAATTTGAAAATTCCAAGCCGTTTCGGAAATATCCGATAAAAACCGAAATATTGCGATCTCGTTTTCATTTTTTTTTTCAAAGCTATTTCGAAAGATATGAACTTTTCAAGCTCTACAAAACAGCCTTGAGAGATTTTCCGTACCTCGATTCGTTTCGGAGAAACCATCAACAACTTTGTTTTTTTTAAAATACGGTCCTGGATTTTTTATGACGGATTTTAAAAGCCTCTAATGTTCGTAAACCAACGATATATCGCACTTATTGAAAAAAAAGTGTTTGACTCTCTCTAACACATGAGTTCTTATGGAAAAATCCATTAATATGATGTTTTTAAATAATTGCGATACATTGTTGGTTCAGGAACATAATAAAATCCAGGACCGTATTTAAAAAACAAAGTTGATGATGGTTTTTTCCGAAACGAAACGTCGTACGGAAAATCTCTCAAGGCTGTTTTGAAGAGCTTAAAACGTAACAACAAAAAAGTGTTTTCACTGTTTTCGGTGTTTTCATATCTTTCAAAATAGCTTCAAGAAAAATAAAAACGAAATCGCAATATTTCGGTTTTTATCGGATATTTCCGGAACGGCTTGGAATTCTCAAATTTGTAAAACGGAGTCTTGTTGGGTATCAAAATGCGCAATTTTTGTCTAATTCAACCGACACTGTATCTCTTATAGTTTCCGAAATCCCCATGCTGTGTATCCTTATCTTGGACACACTGTATACCGGATTTTCTATATTACCTGGAAAAAATCTATTAGTACACAGTTATATTAGATATACTAATAAAAAAAGATTTTCAAAATTTCAGAACCAAAATTCACAGTAAACCAACCCACACAAATAGATATCTTAATTTCAATTCCAATCATCCATTGAAAATTGAAAAGGGTGTGGTGAAAAGTCTTTATGATAGAGCAAAAATAATTAGTGAAAATGACAATTTTGAATCCGAAAAAAATTTCATAAGAGATGTTCTGTCAAAAAATAATTATCCCCTAAACTTTATTAGAAAGTGTTTTGATAGTTTTGAACAACCTAGACCAGGAGAACAGAATATACCTATAACTAATTTAATTATTTCATACATACCTGGAATTTCCATTGATTTAATTTAAATCAATGGGAATTTCTCATGAACTTAAACGTTCAGGTCGAACATTAATTATACGGACCATTTTCAAAACTAGTAACACACTTCGCTCTAATTTAACAAATACTAGACCTGATAATATTAATGAGTTCACTAAAAATGTAATTTATAAAATTCCTTGTGAATGTAATAAATTTTATATTGGAAAGACCTCACGACCCTTAAAAAAGAGAATTGAAGAACATAAATCATACATGAAAAAAAAGGAATTTCATAGATCGGGAATTTGTCAACACGCATTTGTTGATAATCATAGAATAAATTGGGATAATTCAAAAATCTTGGCAGAAGAACCATGTTTTAAAAAACGTGAACTTAAAAAAAGTTCATACATTATGATAAATTCTAACGAATGTGTAACAACTTGCTCTGTAAATCTTAGTAATACATGGTTACCTTTATTAAGAAATTGAACATAGCCAAAAAAGAATGAATTATAAATACTGAACGCCGTATATAAAGTTAAACAATCAACACCAAAGACTTCAATGTCTGTAAAAGTGACATTTTGTGCCAAAAACACAAAAAACCCAATTTTTACTGCGAAATCACAAAAAGAAGAAGAATATTTTTTGAATTTGATTTAATTGTTTTTTTTCCAGATTCTACTGACGACGGAAGCAGATTCGCTTCTGAAACGTTTGATATTGTTAAGTTTTATTGTTAACTAATAGAATTTCAGGTGATATAAAAGATCCGGTATATTAACACTAGTTTGATTTTTTTTTGATAGGGTGTGGCGAAATACCCAAAAAATCTGGTGAATATAATTCCATGTTATACACAATTTTGAATAAAATAAAAAATTGTTTCTCAAATAAACGACTATTATAAATAGCATAATGACAAAGTTCTTATAACCCGGACATCGTTTAGTTTTCTCATGACAATCGTATATTGTTCGTAAAGGGACAGCTGTCGCACCAGATTAACTGACAACCGATTTTTCAAATTTCGCGCGCTTTAAAAAATCATAGCTCCTAAACCATTGAAAAAACAACAATGCACCTTATGTATGAGGTTTTCAAAAATTCTAAACTGGACACTGAATCAACGATTGAAACTGCCCCACCACCCTTCAGCCAGATAATCGATTTTGTATATATGTTACACTAAATGTTAGGAATTCAGTGAAAGCTAGCTTTTACTAGTTGATGCTAGAAATTACTTGATCCGTTAGGAAATGTTAAATTTTGAAGAATATTGTACACTTTCACTAGTGAATGTTGGAGAAACTTTATCAAATCAACTTTTACTGAAAGCAGTTAGGAAAAGTTCTTTTTAAAACTTATTTCCGCCATTTATCTATCTCATGGTGTACGGGGCACTAAATGATGTCGCTCACGCGACATCAAAATTTTTGCCAAACCCAAACTAACCCAAACGAACCCAAACTAACCCAGACTAACCCCTACTGAGAATACTTAAGTATTTTCTATAATACGGTATCTGAACAATGTTCACATTGTACACCTGCGATTCATAACTCTCGTATTTTCCAGAGCCTCTAATCTGTCGGCGAATTCCAACTCGGACCAAAAAGGATATTTATAATTACGATAATAATTTTCAGTGTAGCAGCTTTCACTAGAAAAGTTACGTGAATGCTAACAATTACTAGTAAAAGTATGATGAAGTCGATCGAATTCAACTTTCACTAGCTAAATGTTTCCAAATCAGGAAAAGCTTACTTTTCCTAGTAACAGTTAGATTTTACTGATTACCAGGTTTTACTGTGACATATACATTATTAGAGCTACCATCATGCCTATCCAAGATTGTCCACCATTATCCAAAGACTCAAATGGCCGAGATTGTGAGAGTTTTATTTTTTTGGCTCAACCATCTGTCGGAAAAAAAATATTCAAAAGATGTGGAGTTTGTAAAAGTCAAGATAATTATATAACTCTTGACTATAAACAAAATGAAAACATTGAACCAGTTGTCCAGTCTATATTCATTTGACGAAAACCCTCTCGAAAGTCCCATTATATTTTTCAATTTCAAATATGAGGAAAATAGTCAGAGTTTTTGATTCAAGGTTTTTTTTAATCAACAATTTTTCCATGAACCGTTATTTTTCAAGAAATTTGCGATTAGCATAATTTATCAGTTCCATAACACTTGACTAACATAAACTTAAGCTTATCGCAGTGAAACTGCTGCATATACGATTTATAAAGATAAGCGAAGTTAATGCGACGATTTCAACGGATGTTGTTTTTGATGAATATGACGAATTTGCAGCAAGTGATATTGAAAAACATTTACTTTGCAAGTGGAAAAAAGTATAACATTGCACAGTTGAAATCAATTTGAAAATATTCAAGTAGTTTTTTCAAAAAGGTCTATCAACAACGATATGAACGGTTTTTTGAATAACTTTCAAATGATTGGGAATTTATCATTGAGGAAGTATTGATGAGTTCCTTGCAAATTTCACACTCACATAATGGAGGAAATAGGTTTTGTCAGATTTTTCTAAATTTTGAGTGATTTTTCTGCATTCATCTCATTTACAAAGACATGGATGATGTTTTCAGTCACTTTCTTGAATTATTAGGATATTTTAGTTTCGAGAGAGTACCGAGTAGATGATACTTATCTGCAAATTTCACTGTCCCATATGACGGTATTGAGTTTTGGCAGGATTTACAACATTTTGAGTGATTTTTCTGCATTCATCTTTTTTAAAACGACTTGAAGGGTTTTTTGTGTTACTTCACTTGTTTAGTTGGAGTTTTTCGTTGGGAGGGGAATATTGAGAAGTGTTTTCTGCAAATTCCACTATCCCATATGGGGGAAGTGAGTTTTGGCAGGATTCACAACATTTTCAGTGAATATTCTGCATTCATCTTGTTCACGACATGTAGGGGTTTTTTGAGATACTTTCCCTTATTACTGGTAGTTTTTCTTTAAGAGGCGGTAGTGAGGAAAGTCCTTTGCAAATTTCACTGTCTCATAATAAGAAAGTTTTAGCAGGATTTACAAAATTTGGAGTGATTTTTGTACAGGGTGATTCATTTTCAGCGACAGGGTGCCAGTTCTCGTCAACTATTCATCGTAGAGACTTGCGGCAAAAAATTTTATTTCTAAAACGGCCAAAAGAAAAACCTGGAAAATATTTTCAAGTTTCTGAAATCGTCGCTAGGGGGCGTAACAACCAACACCAAGTAGAAAAATATGATTTTTATGTAATTTTGTCCAATGAAAATATATCGATGAGCTCATCTTTGGATTAACTGACTATTTACCTACACTTTTTGTCGAAAACGTTTTTTTCTATCCATCATAATAAAGTGGTGGGGGAAGTTCAATTGTTTTATTAAACAAACGGAGATTTCTCCCGTTTCGCTTGACCGATTTAAACGAGCTTGGGCTCATATGAAAGAGCATGATCTGCACTTCAAAAAACTTTTTTGGTTTTGAATTTTTGACTTTCGCCGTCGCCGCCAGATGGCGTTAACTGAAATGTGAGCATGTTTTGAGTTTTTTCCAAAAAAATCAAATGTAATGGTATATTCATTTTTATATATTTCAAAAGAGGATACATTTTCCTATAAAAAAAAACAAAAACATGATGATGATGATTTTTTTTGTTTTTTTTCTTCAATTTAATGTTTGTTTTTTTTAATTTTTTTTATAGAAAAATGTATCCCCTTTTAAAATATATAAAAATGGATATACCATTACATTTGATTTTTTTGGAAAAAACTCAAAAATATGCTACCATTTCAGTTAACGCCATCTAGAGGCGACGACGAATGTCACAAATTAAAAAGCAAATGAGCATTTTAAAGCGCAGGCTATTCTCTTTCATATGAGCCCAAGTTCGTTGAAATCGGTCAAGCGAAACGGGAGAAATCTCCGGTTGTTTAAAAAAACAATTGAACTTTCCCCACCACTTTATTATGATAGATAGAAAAAAACGTTTTTTACAAAAAATTTAGGTAAATGGTCAGTGAATCCGAAAATGAGCTCATCGATATATTTTCATTGAACAAAATTCCATAAAAATCATATTTTTCTACTTGGTGTTGATTGTTACGCCCCCTAGCGACCATTTCAGAAACTTGAAAATATTTTCCAGGTTTTTCTCTTGGCCGTTTTAGTGATAAAATTTTTTGCCGCAAACCTCAACGATGAATAGTTTACGAGAACTGGCACCCTGTTGCTGAAAATGAATCACCCTCTACATTGATCATTTTTCGAACGATAAAGAGGGTTTTTTGAGTGACTTTCCCCAATATTGTAAACTCTTTGTTGAGGGGAGATTTTGAGTATTGTCCTCTGCAAAATTCACAGTCCCACATGGAGGGAGCTAGTTTTCGCAGGATTAACATATTTTTGAGTGATTTTTCTACATTGATTTTATTTACAACGACATGAAGGGTATTTTGAATCACTCCGCTCAATGATTGAGTTTTTTGTTGAGAGCAAAAATCGAGAAGTGTCCTTTGCAAATTTCACAGTCTCATATGGAGGGAGTGAGTTCACAAAAATACCCTTTCTCTTTCCTCCAACCATCACCAACTTTGGTGTTGGTTGGATCATTCTAGAAATTGCTCCAGAACATCGATCAATGAAGGGGTAGTCATTATTTTGTGTGCCTCTATGGATTCATAAACTCATAAAATATAAACTTACGACCGAATCAATACTCAAATTCATGAATTTATCAATTCACTCTCCTTTATATTATATTCATCAAGAAATATCAAAAACAAGTCTTTTTTTAAGTTTTATACTACATTTAATTTATAAAAAAAAGCTTTATTTTTCCCCTTCACACTTCAACACCCTGTAGCTCAAAAGTTTCTTTTCCTTTTTTCATCAATTCACACCCTCAAGAGTCAGCATCTTGTCATGAAACACCGTGTACAAAACAACAAAAGATAATTAATAATTTTTTTGTGTATCTAATTTTTTGTCCCTGAGTAGTCTGAAAAATAATATTGAAAAAACTCGATTCCTAGATATGGTATTTTATCTTAATTTTATTGAATGTTTTATAAAATTTTGGCTCTTTGACTTTCGTACAATCTAAATTTTGAGCGAACTACACCTGTACTATTTTTTTGGTAGGGAGATAATAATTTCAATCATTTAAGGACCTTTCCATACTTATGTCCGCCACTGTATGTAGAGCAATAATTATTTTCATAAATTGCTGTAGTAAGTTACGTTAAGAATTCTGATTATTCAACAGGTCCGTATCATAAAAATTTAGCGATTTTAAGTTAGAATGTTCTACACCAGACCTGATACTTAGAAAACGAACATTCAAAAATTTTCCATACGATCCTGATTTCAATTATTTTCCATATTGCCACATCTACATTTCAACGTATTAGTACTTTAAAAATGTTTTTTTGGAATCATATCGGTAACTTTCCAATAAAAATGAGTCATTTTCATGTTTCCCCTTGATCCCGTATTGATCCGACATAGTCAACAATTGACACCATTCGCTTGAAAAAAATGCAAACAATTTGTTCCTATTCACAATCAAGACAAGATAAGAACAGCATGGACACCAAGCTCCTCCCTGTTTAACCGACTTGAACCCACCATAGGTTTATTTTGTTATGAGTTGTACTGATTGTTGATAGTCGCAGCCAATTGCATTATCTCTCACTGAACCGGACGCATGCCTGGTTGAAGCGAAACGAGTTCCTTTTGTTCATATTGGTCGGAATTAGAAAATAATCATCATTGTTTCGGTAAGGTCAAGTTAGGAGAGTTTGGGTTGATTTGGGCTAATTTTGGTTAGGCTGTACAACTAAGAGAGGTCGCCGGCCATATCTCCGTGAGTTTTCATCCCACATTTTTGGAAAAAAAAATTATTATATTATAAGTTGCTAAGAGAAATTGCTGGAAACTATTTCCAAGTTCGTGCGATGTCCGCTAGGGGGCGTAATACAATAGTGAAATAGAAAATATAGGTTTTATTAAGAATATTGAACGGTGACCTACCAGAAAAAAAGTTTTATATTAAAGAAGGAGAAATTATTAACATTTTTCATATTAAACTTTTTTTTGTAACCTGTCAAATAAAGGGTTGGGGGAGGATCGAATAATAATTTTTAAAATTGTTGATAACTTTTGATTGGCGTAACCGATTCCAATGATCTTAGCGTCATTTTAAAGGTTTATTGTTATGCTTTTTTATGGTGTAATATCACTTCACGAATTATTTTATTGCTGAACGGTAGAGGGCGCTTTCTGTAAAAATGAATTATTTCATCGATTTTTTCAAAAATATTCAAAACAAAGGTATTCTTCTTTCACGTTAGTTTGAAAGAGCGTGAGAAAAATATGAGAAATGGCGCAAACGGCAAGCTAATAACTTATTTGAAATCGAAATTAGCAATAAAAACATAATTAAAGTGTGAATGTTGCCGCGCTTGCGTCACGGAACTCGATCTGTGTAGAGTAGGCTTAGAAAACAAATACCTAATGAAAACGTCGTCGCTTTGGTGAATGCGTATATTATTTATTTAACGTCAAAAAAAAATTAAAAAAAAGGTGTTTTTCTTTTACGTTAGTTTGAAAGAGCGTTAAAAAATATAAAAAATGGCGCAAACGGCAAGTTAATAACTTTTTTTTTTTTTTTTACACCTTTATTTTTTATTTCACTATTATATTACGCCCCCTAGCAGACATCGCACGAACTTGGAGATAATTTCCAGCAAACACTCTTGGCAGCTTTGATAATAATTAATTTTTTCAAAAATGTGGGATGAATACTTACGGAGATATGGCCTGCGACCTTTTTGTATTCTTTTTTTTCTTTATTCAATCTTTTTCTAATGCATATACAGTGTTTTCCCGTTTATTTTTGCACCTCCAGAGGTTTATTTGGAAATATATTAGAATAAGGTGAATACAAAAGTATTAAAAAAAACAAGTATATGTTCAAATACGACAGAAAATAAAACTTGGAGCTTTTCTGGTTTTTATTGATATTTTAAATATAGTTATGCAATAAAATCTTTCAAGTTGTTCAAATTATGATATAACGCCGACAATGGTATTTGTGTGGAACATCATTGGAAATAGTATGCGGAAAGATATTGAGAATGATCATAAAAATCCAGGTCCGTATTCGAGAAAATAAAGTTGGTTATTCGAATAAAAAATATGAATATTGAGGAATGGAGAAAATCAGCAGCTTTCAACTTTCTGGGATAGCAAAAGATATACGCTATTTAGGACACCTTGTATATGAACAGACGCAAAACTAGAAATGCAAATCAAAAAAATATTGTAGGCTCTATGCACTCAATCCAACATAATTTTTTTGTGAGGTCAAGTTAGATTATTAGATATAAAAAAAGTAAGAAAAGAACGAAAAAAAAGACGAGAAAAAAGCAAATTTAGGAATGCGAGAAAAATAAACATAACCCACACCAACCTAAAAGTACCCCACAATGGAAGTACCTGATTGTTTAATTCCGAGAAACATAGCTTTATTGAACAAACTGAACACAATGGACAATTTGCACATTTTTTGGAAATATGAAAAAAATAAAAATTAGTAAGTACTGATGCCGTTGTTAAGAAAATCAACCTGCGACCTCCATTGATGTGGTTATCACCGAATAAAGAGCGCCAATCAATATCCACCACGTCACAGAACACATTATCTATATCTATCTCCGTCTGGCGTATTGACTGTAATGACTCTTTCTCTATTTTTATTTTCTTTTTAGCTTGTAATTGCGAAGAAAAAGGTGGTGGGGAGCAGTAAAAAAAAAATAAAAAAAAAAAAAAACAAAAATAAAAAATATTATGTTTTTCTGGAAGCTTATGAGTTGGTCTATCACCCCTCTCAGTATTATCGTTGACTTTTCGGACAACCTGTATAAAATTTCAAGTCATTTGAAAATGTATGCAAATAGTCCATTACCCGTGTTCATTTTGTTTCAGAGTAACATGTGTTCATATCAGTAGCAAAGATTGCAATTGGCGCTATCAACAATTTACACATCTCTTTCTAACCCATAAAAACATCAACGTTTGGTGAGTCCAAGTCAGTTGAACTGGGAGGAGTTTGGTGTCAATGCGGTTCTAATTTTATGCGCACAGAAACATGTCAGGATTGTAAGATAGGAATAAATTTGCATTTTTATTTCAAGCGAATGGAATACGTCGTTGACTAAGTGGAAGGAATTGTGAATTGTTGATCGTATGCGCACGTCACGGTCAAGTGAAAAACATGAATTAATGATGTGATGTTTTAAAAGATGATTTTCAAGGCATAAAAATGAATATGTAACAATAATATAGTGAATCAATTCGAAATAATGGATCACACTATATTTTATGTTCAAAAGTAGTGAAAGTACCATCCTGCGTAACTTAAACAGAGAAGCCAGAGACGGACTGGCCCAAGTGCGTCCAAGTGAGTCACTGACATGGGGTTGCCTGCAGATGCATCAATTAGAAAAAAAAAACTATTGAACGATTCAAGCGAATTGCAAAAGTTAATTGAATTTAGGATGCCCGAAAAGGTGCAGATTCAAATATTTTAAGATATACAGTATGTCCAAAAAATTGAACGATACGAAAAAAAGTCATTCTACATAAAAAAGTCTGCTTGCCGAAAAAATGGGACCTACGATGAGAAAACTGATTTTTATTATACAGGGCGTCGAAAAAATGCAAAAACATAAAATCAATAGACAGCAAACAGCAATTTTTTTTTGACTTATCACGTGAAATAATAAATAAAAAAGTTGCTCCAAATTTAGTTCCAACCCGACTTACTAAAAAAAAATTAAACCTATTAAATTAACAAAAAAATAACAATTTTGCATTTTTGCAAGTCCGCATTTTACTCCTTTTTTTTGGAAAATGAAGTTATGTTGTAATATGCACGACCGTCCAAAAATTATTGACTAAAATTAACTTTTGGGTACTCTTTGGGGGTCCGATAGCTCCTTTATCAAAAACTTTTATATATAAAAATTCGTTTTTTCTGTGATGTGCTTTCGAAAATGTGTTTCAGAAATTGTGTTACTTTTTCGAGATGGAAAATTATAGCTTAGTATTGGTTAATGTAGAGTTCAGAGGGCGGTGCGCACTCTATCAGTTTTCAATTCAATTTACTCTTATCCTTTTGTCAAAGAACTTCGGGGTTTTCTTATTCGTACTTCTTTTTTAAACCAAAATGTAGGTAGGTACTACAAGAACATTAAATACAACCGTTTTCGCGATATTTGCAAATTTGTACATTGATGCAGGTTGAAAACCTCAAGCGCTATCATTGACCATAAAAAAAATAGACCGAGCATAAGCAACCGGTTCATTCATAAATTCCTATGTTTTGCGATCAAAAACACATTTAAAAGAGCTCACGAGTGGGACAAGGACCTTATTCCATCTCTTTTTACATACATGGTCAAAGCAACAGCGCGAGGATGGAATAGGTGGAACCAGGCGAATCGATAAATGATGTTCAAGGGCAGCGGTCGGGGGATTGGGAATGTTTCAAATTATTGGATTTTTTTTGATTAATTGTTTTTATCTTTATTAAGTTATTAGTTATTGGGATATTTGCTAGAGAATGCATATGAAAACTAAGAATGTAAGCAAGTAGGTAAGTACCTAACTATAATATTGTATACATTGACAAAAAAACATTAAAAGTCTTTGAGAAAGACATGGTTTGTTCAATATCAAATTGGAGGAATTTGGCCACCTATTGTAGCCTATAATACCTTATTGCATATATTGATAAAAAATAATAATTATAAGAGTTGTCATTTTATAATATTCAAATGACGTTGAGATTTTTATGACACACCCTCCACCAATTATTATCAAAATTCAAACACTAGTATCTTGGTTGAAGACGACCTATTAGATTTGGCATGAATTGACTCCTACAGGTAGTTTACTTTTGAAAAAAAAAATGAAACTCCTCAAAAGGTAAGCTTATGTGTTGTCATTCTTGATACCCACAGGAATATGTGAGTCTCCATACTATTCCTTTTATGATGATGCATCACACTTCAAATTCAATTGGACCGCTTGAGTATTTTCAGTTATTGACCCAGGAAATCACAGGGAAATATTTGAGCAACAGATTTATCAAAAACCGATATGCTATGAACAAAAAAAATCAAAAATAGTCACGATAAAGAGAATATAGAAACCAAAACAGTTGAAAATCATTAAAAACTAAAAAAACTCACCTGGTAAAAAAAGTTCATCACCAATCACTATAATCCGCACATAACACTCGACTCAACTCACATTTTGTTGTTCTTGAGTAAAATCACGGTCTAAAGACGGTTATTTCACAAACTTTTTTTTTTGAAATACTACTGCCCATCTGAAATCGATTTATAGGACATCGCCAGGGTGCCAAGATTTTTATATCAAAAACAATTCAAAATCGCGATAATTCCCCAGCAAACACGTTTGGTCGGCAAGGTACATATTTGATGATGACATCATGATGGCAAAATATTGATTTGTATTATTTGCAAAATAATGCAAATATGCATTGTTTTTCAAATGAAGAAAAGGTATTGGCACACTACCTATAAAAAGGCAAAAGTTATCAAAAATTATCAATTGATCCATAATGAAAGTGGTTCATAATAAATGGACAAGCAACTTCTCCTCATGGACTTTGTCACTTGATGTTTCTATTGGTTGAAAAATTGAAATGAATTTTCATTCAGCAACGTAAATAAGTGGAACTTACTCCGATAGAGATTTCCTGATTTCAAATATATAAGAGTTGGGGGTGTTATCTTTAACGGTTATAAGGATATCAACGTTTTTCTATACATAGAATGGTTGGCTGATGGTCTCTTCCAATAATTAGGCATCCTTCAGGCCAATCTAGGTATATCATCATTATTCCTTGTATAGAAAAACGTTAAAATCTTCATAACCGTAAGAGATAAAACCCCCAACACTTGCATTTGAAATCAAGGAAAAATTAATTCTCTATCGAACTATGGGATAAAATACAGGGTGTCCTCAAAAATGAAGAAGTCTGAATTTTTTTGACTTCTGATACTCAATTGTTTTTTCTGATAACAAATTCTGATAATTCAGAAAAATTACTACAATTATTCTAATTTGAACCACTCTCCAGGGTTATTATTAACGAAGGTAGCAATTGGCCAAAATATACGAGAACACCCTGTACAATATACGTCCAACCATTGCTATTTTGTTGTAGCACATTTCAAAATAACCACCCTTTTTGCTCAAAATCCGCAGGAGGAAAATTTTCGATTTTGCTAATTTTACACTCAGTAGGCATTTACTGACAAATTCTCAAGATGTCTATAAATCCAAGCTACATTTTCTTTATGCAATAGCCAATATTTCATCCATGAAAAGTATTTTTAGACTAAAACGCTGCCAATATTTTCTGTTTAGAATTGTCATTTTATAAATGCGCAAACGTAGATCCCATGAGTATTAGTTCGATGACATGTTTATTCGTGCACTGGGTGTTGGGTGTTGAAACAAAAATAAGAACGTATTAAATTGGGACAAATTAATTCCCAGTATAGATGATTGTTTCTTGCAAGGATATGAAAAAGATTCACTTCAAATTAGACTTTTTTATGTGCATATGATCATTAATAATGTTCTACCTTGTTAAAAAGAATGTTTGCGATATTTTAAAGTTAGGTTCAATATCGTTGCAACAAACATGAAGGTTGTGATTTTCTAAAAAATTTAAAATTTAGGTAAATTTTCTAAATATGCTCAAATTAGAACTAAGTTATGCGAATTTGATTTGTTTTTGAATAATTTATGAAACGTTCAGGGTGAATAAGAAAGAACATTTTTTTTTGGGAAATAATAAGATGTTTAAAAAAATATATATTTTTCTTCTTAGGAGACCATGATGTGGTATTTAGGCAGAACTTTCAGTTCTTAACAACTTTTTTTTTACACATTCTACCGAATTTTCTGAAGTAAGGGTACTCTACTTTTGTACAATTTTCATATTTTTTTGCCTACCCTGTATGCTGTTTGACTTGCAACTGTTCTAAGTGCACCTAATATGATTATCGAACATGCACCAGCTTTTGGAAATATTTGTATTTTTGTTGTGCAGTTAATAAAAAAAAAAATCAAATATGTTGCACACTCAAGTGCCAATAGATATAATGCATTGAATTGGTGGTGTTTCTTTTACAATCCTTGACATTTGATGGTGAAGTGGTGATTTGCCATCACATATCCATTATGGCAAAATGCCTTGCGGCCGAATGACGGCCGGCATGCCAAATTGATACTCTTCAGGTGATAACAGACAATGCCATCACTATGGAGCTACATTGCCGCCATGGCATGTTTGCCAGTAGTATCTCAACTTTCCAAAACATAACACGCTCTATCTCCAAAACTACATAAGCTATCGGAACCATTTTTTTTTTATTTAAAAGAGTGGAAAGAGTTGCAGTGTATGTGAAAATCTTTTCAAACATAAAAATTGCACGTTCACTGAAAAATGTCATGCTCAAAAGCCTGATGAGAAAATGTTTTTGATTTTTTGAGTGGGAAAAAGTATGTCTACCAATTTTTTTTTAATCTTTAGCGTCTTGAAGAAGATCCATACTTCAAAATAGAAAAAAAATGTTTCCCTAGTTTTGGTTTTGGAGATAGAGCGAGAAATTCTGAATAGCCGCGAGCAATTTTGACGTTTTTTCAATATAAAACACCCTGGCGATGTTCTGATCTGAATATACCTCATAAAAAAACTCAATACTTCGACCCGGTTTTTACTCCGTTATTGGTACATTATTCAGTTGGCTTATTCTACACGTCCCACTTAGCCTGAGAGGAGGTACTTAGTTCTAGATAGATAACAACGGATTGTATGTTCATCTTTGTTCAACTCATTTGGAAATCCTTTATAATATAGTATAGTACTCATTCAAAGTGGGAGGAGCCCGTTCCTCCCAATTATGACTTCTTGTTCTCATGGGTAAAGTAAGTGAGCAGAAGAGTTTTTTTTTAAAAATGTGTAGAATGTTCATTCCAGGCAAACAATACTTTTGTTTGTTGATTCAAAATCTTGATTGACAATATTTTTTTCCAATTTATAAATTTCACTTTCGAAAAAAATAAAATCCCAGCTGTTTTGACTGTGAATATATTCAATATTTATGGAATAGTGATTCATATCATCACACATGTTTAAATATTATTTTGGCTTGAAATGATAAGCTCAACATCAACTAATAAAAACAAGAGCTTAACTAGGATGAAATGTTGCTGAATTCGGAATTTGGAGAGTTAAATTTTCTTAATTTTTTCCAAAAACTATATTACAGTTAAAAACCTCAGAATCATTCGAGGAGCTCAAAACTTCACGATTTTTTTTTAACAGGATGGTCATTTCAAATGTTGGTTGAAAAAGAGAAGTAGCCGTTATTGATGCTCATTGAAAATCCATTCTTTGTATCTCGATTTTTTTTTCAGTTCGCGAGATAAAAGCTAAATTGTGAAAATCATAATGAGTGAGAAATGGATTAACGAAAAGATCAAAGCAATGATGAATACTAGAGACTGTTCATACAAAAGAACGGTTTCAGTAAGGACAGATAAAAGAAGCAGCGATAAGCAGAATTTAGTATCTAAAGTCAGATTTGAGAAATATTTGATTGTAAGAAACCAACTAGAAAAAAATCCCAGAAAGTATAATATGAAGTATCATGTTAATTCAAAAATTCGGATGTTTAGAAATAATGAACCTACAATAATTTGACATGAAAAAGTTGTTTTTTTGTATGTTCCACAGAGTGTTTCAAAATGTTGGTGCCAAACTGGTAATTTGATATGCATTTTGTGAAATGTCCTGAAACTTACACTCAAAAGCCAATATACTAGGGAAAATAATTGAGGTTGAAAAAATAGTTTCACTATCCACTTGTGAATCATATATAATACAACTAGATCGCGGTATTTTAAGCTCCCGAGATCTTTCTGAAACTTTTAACTATTGGTTATGACTCAATAGTGAATTTCGTGGTAACATTTTATCAAAAACTTCCATTCTGATTGTTGGAAAATCGGTAGTTTTCAGGATATCATGAAAAAAGTTTTTGCAGAATAACAAGTTTTTTTTATTCTGCACAATTATTGAATGGGATAGTGAAGAATCTCGATAAAAACCAAAACAGTAATCACGAACAAGAAAAAAAAATGCATCACACTCAGGAAGATCTAAATTTAGACAATGAAATACTTTTTATATTCTATCGAAAATAAGTTTCAATCAATATCCATGAAAAAGGAAGCGGAATTCAGATGAAAGTGTAAGAAATCATCAAAATTCAAAGACAAAATCTTGTAAGTGGTATAAAATAAGAAAAATAAAATTTTGGTAGATCACGATTCATAAACAAAAAATATTAGAACTGTTACCATGAATAGTCAACGTACTTCAATCACAACAAATTCACTAAGTCTGATTTTCACTTAATTATGACGACCGTCGCGAAATCATATAGCAAACTAAGCTTTCTTGCGTCGTACTGATTCGTGCCTTGGTAACTACGGGAGGGGGTACATGTTCACAAGTAGCAACAAATTCCATGTGCGTCTCTTTCTAACTTGAGAAAAAATTGACTTATGACATACCTCACTGCATGAACTGAATGGAGTTGGTGGTTTGGTGTCCTTTTCGCTCTTATGCGCTAGGTGAGTGTGTAAGCGAGTGAGAAGTGCTGTGAAGGCTGGCTATAGTTATCTCTTTCCTTCATGTTACTCGGGACGATGTTGCTGAAAAACGAATTGGTCTTGAAACTTGAAATACGTGGGTGGTCTGAAAAGTTCACGACCTAACATGGATGCTGGAGATTTTCTTTCGAATTTATTTTACTCGCAGTGATGTTTACGGTAATCGGTGATTGGACGGTAATCTAGCGCAATTTTAGATTGAGAAACAAGAAGTTGAGTGCAGATCTGGTGATCAAGGACGGTTGATGAGCAGTCTAAATCGCAATTCGTGGATTTTGGCCCCAGGATTGTCTAGGTAGAACAGATTTTTTTTGTTGCACTTTATGTGCATTTTTCGTTTTAGCTCGTCAAGATTCTGATTTATGACCCCAATTTGTTCAAAAAAAGCGTTGGAATCAGATCTTTCACAATTTGGAAAAATATGATCAGCCGCTTATTTTGAGCATGTGAAGTCATCATGTATATCGTCAATTTTCCAAAATATCTAAGAAACCATGAGTTTTGAAAACTTGGTTTGCAAAGGCTTCTTTGACACAATCATAAATATAAACTCACAATGAAGTTTTGAGCTATACTCTTCATCAATTTACATTCGTGAAAAAAGTTTGGATTGTGATTGTGTTTTGAGATCAGATTTTCTGGAAAAGTTTCATCTGTGGAGTTTTTCAGAATAGGTAAAATCGATATGGTTATTCAATTCACAATTTGAGAGAATATTACAAGCCGTTCATGATAAGAAGTTCTAGAGAGTTTTATTCAAAATGTAATCGAACGGAGAGGCGTACAATATAAAAAAAAGACTATCTTATGTATATAAATATTTAAAAAAGCTCAAATTGTACAAAATGTTCAGTGGAATAAAGGAAATGAGTCGAAGACAAAAGGAATAAAAAAAGAAGAAGACTTGCCCGATCACCCTAGTGCTTTGGATAACCATTTATGAACACATTTTTATGGATTTCAATAGAGAATAAAGATTTCTTTTAGTCTATAGCACTCGACAGTTTTTGTTTCCAAACCCAAAAACAAACTTTGAGTGCTGCAAATAAATACCTGATTTTCAACAGTGACGGCTATCCACCATATATCATTGTCGACTCAGCTGGAAGTGGTAGTGACCATGATCCTGAAAAAGAAAATTGCAGGTCTTCAACTATCCATATAAAAAAAAAAAAAACAATTTTGGTTTCATCAAGAACAGAGCTTGATAATGTTAAAATTCAATGTTTTAGATATTTTTTATTGCATTGAAGAATTCTGGATAGTTTTCATCTAAAATACCTATAACCTTTTTTAGAATATGACATCTGAATAGAAATTTGATCATGACAGCAGAAATTGTATTTCAATTTTTTTAATTGATAGAGCAACGGATTCATTGTCAGGATTTTCTTGAGTTACCTGTCGTCTAAACTCTGATACTAGTCAAGCAGTCCTATTCTTTCATCATCTGGTTCTGGATAAAGTGAGATTGGTGTTGATAAGGGCTGAAAGCTTGCTCTTAGTAGTCCACTTTCCACGGGCTGGCGTATCCAATCTTCTCTTCTTTTTCATGAGTATCGGTGGCGATAAAGAAAATCAGTGAAAGGACTCTCGTAGGATGGGTCAATGGAACAGGCGGATGAGGTTGATAGACGGACAAAAAGTGTTGAGACAGCGGACAGCTGACGTCGCTGGCTGTACCGTCTCCGCATACGGCAGCAGCAAGTTCATTGCTTTATGCAATACCTTACTGGCCAGACAGTAGAATAAATACTCTAGAGGTCTTTGTATTTCCCCATGAACTCTCATTCAAAGAACAACAGAAACGTATTTCTAAATCAACCCGTAATCCACCATGCATCAAATATCATGATTGATTCTACTATCGCCCAACCACGATCTCCACCTTCAGATTACTATAGCTACTTCTGGATGACACAGATCTACTTGCTTCAACCCCCGTACTATTTTTTAGGACTAAGGCAACAATGAGAGAAAGCTTTCTCCTCATCTTTTGACGTTTGCCAAGGTGCTATTGATGTTCATATCGCGATCATTGGTAGATTTTTAGTAGAGTGGTCTCATCCTTCCCCTAAAGATTTTTCCGCACCTCTCTTTCCCTTAATGAACTAGACAAAAAACTCCAAGAGAACCAAAGCTACCTTTCCTCTGGGAAGTGAACAATGGATTCAGTGCTGTGGTACAATTTTCAAATTTCCATTTTTGCAACTGTCATTTGTCCTACGGAATGAAACCTTGACCCAAGATCTTACAAAGCAGACTTTCCTATTCTGCGACCAGGTAACGTTACCAAACTTAAGTTTCGACAAAAAAGACTAAAAGAGTAGTGTATTGTCATGAAATTATAAATAAAATAACAACATATTTTCTGGATGGGTTGAATTTAGTGGTTTTAATTTAAAAAATAATGACCTAAACATCATTTGCTTCATTGTTTTATTGTCTTTATGTTCACAGCGCATTCACCAAGATATGGAAGGTTCTTTTGTAGCTCCATAGTGTGGCAGTGGTTGTATTCAATTGATACATAACAATCAAAAAGACTTGGGTGATCGATATAATTTATTGTATATTGTTTATAAGTTCAAATGACGTATAAGAGTAGTCCTTTATCCGCTGGTTGTTGATGTTCTTTGTATTCCAGAGACTCATCACTTTTGTATTACCTGGAAATCTCAATAAAATAATCTTATTTTCGAAAAATTTTGATTCCCACCCTTCGCTTCTTTATTCCAATCATCATCATAATTGTACCCAAAAGTATCCATGTTTTTCTCCAAAAATGTCATCGTTCATTTCCCTTTTCCTAGCCAAGGTGGTCTCTGGTAGCGTCCTCAATCTTTGATTCCATCGAATTTTCGTCCAATTAGACCAAACCTAGGGATAAATAGCTGTGCAAATACAAAATTTGTGACATAGTTGGGACTACTCACCATATTTGTCTGCTATTTTTGTTCCTAGAGTGGCAAGATTGTTGAACGTATAGCTAGTTATTCTCCTTTGTCTAACCTGAAAAAGTGATTTAGTCTTCACTTTGTGTAAGTACTTAGATGTTGCTTTTAACAAATTTTCAACCAATTTACATACAGATTTAATTATTTACCGATGTGAAGAAAGAAGAAAGCAGAACCACAGCAGGCACATGTTGATTGAGAAAAACGTTGATTGGACCATTTACATTAAAGTGGTCTTGTTTGAATGTGTACGTTTTAGTCAATTCCTGTGATACAGAATATGAACAAACACCCAGTTATACAGTGAGTCGCAGTTAGGATGAATACACCGCTATGTTCTATATAAAAATGTTCGCAATTATAGTTTATTGTATATACATGGATTATATATACAACCCCTTGAATTGCTTTTAATTTTGAACAATTGTGTCACATCTAGAAAATGAAAATTCTAGACTAAAACACTTTGTTCTTCTTCTCACAAATGACTGAAATAAAATACTTACATCTCGCTATCCTTTTCTAGCACTTATTCGATGTAATCTTTTTGTTCTTCATGTGCCTTTGTGATAAACATGATCATGACAATATTTTTTTCATGTAAAAATGTTCGAATTTATGGAAATTGCCTTGCTCCTGGAAAAAGATTGAAAACAATTTTTGAAAAGTCTCATTATTCTTCCCAACTACTTACCAGATGACGACGACTGTCATCGTTTCATTCATCAACACAAGCCCTGAACGAAGCTTAAATCCGATGGTCTCAATAAGTCCCACTTTTTTGGAAAGTTCCAGTCGATCTTCAACTTGCGTGGACATCTAATGAGATATCTGTGAAGTCTTCTTCTACTATCGAAATAAAATTAAAATAAACTACAGTGATAGGAAATCACTACATCAAATTCACAATAAGTGTGGTTTATTCCTTTTTTCAAAGTGATGGTAATCCTTTTCCATTATTGACGTTGAAATGGTACAAGTCACATTCCTTTTCTTCGCAACTGCTTGGAGTTGAACAAGCAGTTGAGAAGAAAAGGATGGGCCATGCCATTATTACAAAATGAGGACAAGTGCTGTGGTTAAGACTTATTTGTAACCGCCATCTGACTTGATCTGATTTCCTGAATGAACATTCATCATCAATACTTACTGTATCAGAAAAAAAAATTGTTACAGTTTGGATTTTATACAGAATGCAATGGAGGTTATAATTTAGAATGTCACTTGAATGAAAGACATAAATCTATACGTATCAAGCGTCAAGTGAAATTTCGTTTCACAGGGATCGTTCCACCAGTGTGACCAGTCTTAAAACGTATCATATCTTTATTTTTCAATCGATAGGTATCGATCGACACAACTTGATCAGTGTGAATAAGTCAAAAAGAAGCTTCGATGCAAAATTATTTTTCAAAATCAAGATTTCCTAGTTGATACTCACCTAAACGAATTAGGACCTCCTACATTTGTAACAAACCACCATCACAGCAGCTTGATGTAACAAGCTACTGTTCTGGTGGTTCAATGAGCCCTCCAATCAGGACAAAAAGCTTTGACAATCTGGAAAAACTGTAGAGTAAATAAAAATTGACGCATCGGTGCAATAAGGAGTTTGTAGAATTGCACCACAATTGACTTAATTTTTAACAAATGAACAAGTTGAATCATTTATTATTATCATTTTACCAGTCTGTCAATGACAGCATTTTATTTTGATTCATTGAACTCTAATCACACTACTTTTAACTGATAGAAAGCAAGAAAGTAAATTACATTCTCAGATTTAATAGATACAAAAGAAGTGGGCTAAAAATGATGATTTATATTGACCGACGACAGATAAGGACCCCATATAATGTTATTGACACTAATATCTAATAATATGTTGTCACTATCTGGCTTCATAGTATCATAATCGGGACACCTGCAATGCACAAACATTAATTACTGGTATGAATCATTGAGGAGACTGTGATGAGTATTTCCCAATCTTAAAGAGAGTTCCGAGTATAAGATGTAACATAAATAATCCCAATCTTCAAAAACATGTTGTGATCAATGCCCAACAAGAGTCACCACACTACTTTCTTATAATGAATCAATATTTTCTTTGTATTGTTGACTGGATTTTGATGCAAATTTACATATTGCAATGCAACTGTCGTTCGTGATGATTTCTCCCCATATCAGAACGAATTTTCATAATTTCACAGAAGACGATTCGCATTTTATCATTAAATTCAAAAACGACTGTTATTTATTGATCACTGTTATTATGTGCATTCAAATGATAATATATACATATTATCTGAAACCCTTTTACCATACAATGATGTGGGCGGTTATCTTATTATAAGTTTCTCACAAATTTCTTCCACTTGTTTCTGTCCTTCGCAATTTTCCTTGCATCTTCCCAAGTTTCTCCTTTGCTCTCAATTATTCCTCCTATAACTGTGTCCCATGTTTTTCGTGGTCTTCCTTTCTTCATGTTTTTCAATATTCAGAAGGCACAATATTCTGAACAAGTGGAACGAATTTAAGCATTTTAGAACTTTTACCTTGAAAATTATGCAGGAGCAGCTTGTACTTGTAGAATACATTTGTCTCGAGGTTTTGAACATGTTCCAGCCCGACGTGATCGATCTTGATCACCGTTTGATCCTCTGTCAAGGACGATATCGGAAACATAATTGAGATGAAAGTTAATCTTCACAATCGTCAATGCTGGTTGTAGTCTTTTGCAAACATCGGTTCTGGAATGAGAATATAATGTACAAAAGATCATATAATCAAGGTGGGATGCAGCTTGATCATTCAAAAAATCAGTCCAGTTACTTGATCATGAGTAAAAAATACTTCTTATTCTCGAACAGTTCATCATAGAACACTTTATTATGGATTTTTTTCAGAGATAATAATATGGAAATGCTCCTTGCTACATCCAACGATTTCAACGAGAAGGTTCAGATATCCTCCAATATTGATGGATGTTCATGAATACGATAATTATATTTTTTCTTATTCACAAACGATAGGTATGGACTCACCCAGATTGGCAAAAAGCTTTGGTCTTCACTATATATTCTTCAAGTCGAATGGATTGTCAGAAACTTGACCAGGATGAGATTATTGTCACAAACGATATTGACTCACACAAATTGCCAAAACTATTACTTCACATGAGAGGATTCGTATAAACTTCACAATCATCAAGGATAGTTGTAATCTTGTGCAAATATTGGTTCTGGAATAGAGAATGGATGTGAGAAAAATCATAATCAATGTGGAATGCGGCTTGATCATTGGAAAATTCAGTCCAGTTACTTAGTCATAAGTCATAAAGACTTCTTATTCTCGAATAATTCATCATAGAACACTTCATAATGGTTGTGATTTGAAGATAATAACATGGGAATGTTTATTGCTGCATTCAAAAATTTCAACGAGAAGGTTAAATTATTCTTCAATCTCGATGGATGTTCATGAATCCGATCATTATATTTTTACTTATTAACAAACGATAAGTATGGACTCACCCAGATTGGCAAAAAACTTTGGTCTTCACTATGCATTCGCATGGAAGATTGCGTGCCAAACATTGTTTCTGGAATAAGTAATAGATTTAAAAAAAATTATCAAAGGGAGACATGGCTTGATCATTTGCAAAATCAGGGCAGTTTTATAAATATTAGTCATGAAGACTTCTTATATCCAGTTCTTTTGAAATGGAAATGATTATTTTTAAGTTTAACATTTTTATCAAGACGAATGGATTTTCAGAAATTTGACCATCGTTTTTTTCACAAACGGTATTGACTCACCCAAATTGCCAAGTCTATAATTCGCATGAGAGGTTTCGTATAAACTTCACAATCTTCAGGTCTGGTTGTAATCTTGTGCATAAATTGGTTCTGGAATAAGAAATGGATGTAAGAAAAGTCATAGTCAATGGGGAATGCGGCTTGATCATTCGAAAATTCAGTCCAGTTACTTAGTCAAAAGTCATAAAGACTTCCTATTCTTGAACTATTCATCATAGGACCCTTCATAATGGTTTTGGTTCAGAGAGAATAATGAAGCGAAAACGATAATTGTCCCATCCATTCGGGATTTCAGCCCACTGCAGTCAATCCGGAATTTACTACATGTTTACCGGAGAGCCGCATTCCTGCGCGATGAGTCATGCTTTTTGTTCCGGTCTTTACTTCTATATTCTTCCGGATAAGCTATATAAGCGGGTACATTGTGAACATTGGGGAAGTCTAGTTTTCGAGTTCAGATTTTGATAAGCTGTGATTTTAAAAATAAATATATGTGGTGTTGTAAACCATGTGCTGTAGTGACTTAAAATTTGTGTTTCGATGTTATTTCCTGTCAATGTTCATCTTCAATTTTCGATAGGTAAATTCCACGTTTTTATGACCAAATCCGTTTTGTGATTTGTAGTATTTATTTTTCTGCTATCTTGATTTTGATGACTGTTTCCATTGCTAGTGTTCACATGTACGTATTTTCAAGCCTAAAAAAGATGCAATACAGCATCGAAACTCTAGCTTTCTATTAAAAGGAGGACTCAAGACATTGTCCGTTATTTCCGTAATCCTCGACAAATTTGTTTAAAATTAAAAGATTAAAACTGGACAAGTATTTTCTATAGCGAAAAATATTACAATAACATGGATATGTATATTGCTGCATTCAAACATTTCAACAAGAAGGTTGAGTAATTTCTCAATTTCAATGGAATCTGATTATTATATTTTTTCTTATCCACAAACAATATGGACTCACCCAGCTTTGATCGTCATTATGTATTCGCATGGAAAATTGCGTGTAATCTTCATCATCTTTTGCAAAGATTGTTTCTAGTATAAAAAATATGAAGATTTTGAAGAAACAAGCATCAAAAGAAAACACAGCTTGATCATTTGAAAAATCAGTGCAGTTTCATATATCATTATCACCCCTTAAGACTTCTTATTTCCCAATAATTCATCATTAGAAACAAAATTGATACTTCAGCAGTGGAAATGATAACATGGTAATGGTTATTGTTCGGTTAAACAATTTCATCAGGACGTATGAGCATTTCTTTGAAATTTGAATTAATATACAAAAACTTGACAATAGTTTTTTTTCACAAATGGGATTGACTCACCTTAATTGCCAAAGCTATTTAGCAAAAGAGGTTGGGTATAAACTTCACAATCATCAGGGCTTGTTGTAGTCTTTTGCAAACATTGGTTCTGGAATAGGAAATGAATGTAAAAAAAATTATGATCAATGTGGGATGCGGCTTGATCATTTGAGAAATCAGTCCATTTACTTGATCATGAGTCAAAAAGACTTCTTATTCTCGAACAATTCATCATAAAACAATCTACTATGGTTTTTATTGGGAGATAATAATATGTTTATTGCTGCACCCAACAATTTCAAACAGAAAGTTAAGTTATTCTTCAATCTCAATGGATGTTCATGAATCCGATCATTATTTTTTTCGTATTCACAAAGGACGATATGCACTCACCCAGATAAAGCTTTGGTCTTCACTATTTATTCGCATGGAAGATTGTGTGTAGACTTCATCTTTTGCAAACATTGTTTCTGGAATGAGAAATAGATTTGAAAAAACACAACGATCATAGGGAGACATGGCTTGATCATTTGAAAAACCAGGACAGTTCTATAATCATCCGGCATGAAGACTTCTTATTCTCCAATAATCTTATATATAAAAATGAAAATCTGTAAATAACTTTCCCAAGGCTCTTGAACCGTAGCACAGAATTATCCAAAAATTTGCACAGTCATTAGCCTTTACCATTAGATGGTTTAGGAAAAAAAACAAATAAAACAATAATAAAAAAAAATAAAAAAATGAAAAAAATAAAAAATAATTAAATAAGCCTGTGCTTTTAATATGTGGGTTTTATGGGGTATACGACCAGCAAGAGAAAAAAAAATCAAATATAAAATGAAAAAAAATACATAAATTGAAAGAAATTCGAAAAAAATGTGTTGTTACTATGTAGGTTCTATGGGGTATACGGCCAGCGAGAGGAAACAAAATTAAAACATAAAAAAATGCATTTAAAAGTAATGAAAAAATCTGTGTTATTATTATCTTATACAGTGCGGCTCTAAAAGGTCCTCTCTCCCTTTTTTTTTAATGTGTGCATCAAAAATTTTGAAACTTGACATACTCTGATTGCTGTCGAAATACTACTTTTTTATGTTACTGACGTACTTTTAGTATTCAAGATGGCGGCTGGGCGCCATTTTGAAACATGTTTTTAAATGGAAAGGGGGGTCGTGTGACACATCATTCGAAAGTTCTCATCCAGTAGATGATTGTTTGAAAACTTCATAGGATTGAACGCATCCGTGCGGATATGACAGACTGTCAAACTAACAAGATAAAGAAATTAGTGAAATAAGAACAAAGAAAGCAAACTTTAATTTTTATTGTGAAAAATGTTGAAAATGTCCTCCGTTGGCCCCCAAACAATGAAATAATCTGTCTGAGAACTCCTGACGGACTTTTTCGAAAGTATCGACATTAATATTTTGACAAAAAGCAGTAATTCTTTGCTGTAAATCTAAGAGAGAGTCTGGCTGTGTTGCATATACTTTCTGTTTTAAATATCCCCATAAAAAAAGTCCAATGGTGTTAAATCGGGCGACCTGGCAGGCTATTCGGTAGGACCCCGACGACCAATTAACGATTGGGGTGAGTTATTTGTCCAAATACTCCCTTACATTTCTGCTGAAATGAGGAGGAGCACCATCCTGTTGAAAAATTGGTGCCATGCCTAATATGTTGGGATTATTCTGACGTATTTGTACAATCAAAGGCTCTATTGTAGTTCCTAACAAGTTCAAATACAGGTCCCCTGTCAAATTTTCATGAATGAAAACAGGACCAACAATATGGTTCCCCAATATGCCAGCCCATACGTTAACCTTTTCGGGATATTGCGTGTGGGTTTCCCTAAAAACATGCGGATTCACGGCACTCCAATAACGCACATTTTGCCTGTGTATACGGCCATTCAAGAAGAAAGTACACTTGTCACTATAACAAATATTTTGAACGTATCTCGGTTCTCGGCCTATTCTATCGGTCATTATTTCGCAAAATTTCACACGTCTGTCAGGATCATCTTCAGTCAACTGGTGCACCACTTGAAATTTATAAGGATAACATTTTTGTTTTTTCAGCAATCGTTTCACAGAAGCAGACGAAGTATCACAGATGTCTGCAACCTGAGAAGTCGACTGTTCAGGATTCATCACCATCTCACCAATGATTGCAATTTGTTGATCTTCCGAAATGGATGGTCACCCTTGATTGTTCAAGCTATGTCTCGATAAATTTCCGCACTTATTCGCGACGATATTTCCTGCATATCGAACGGTCCGGGAAGCGCTCATTGAAGATTCTTTCCGTCTCATGGAGATTACGATTTCCGCCATAAATAAAAATTGCTTCAATTTTTTCTTCGAGGGGACGCGAATAAGGCATTTTTGTAACACTTCCTGATTAACACAATAATCAAACAGCTGGCTCATATCGTTTCAAGATTTTCACATTTGGTTAATCTTTGGTGCTGTGGCGAGGTAGTGTGGAAACTGTATCTCCATCTTGATTTAGATTTTAGTATTATAATGCTAATAAATGCTTTCCAAATTTTTTTATCATCTTGAAATTCTTTATCTGCTTTTTATCAGCATTCCTATTTATCAACCTGATGCTCGTTAAAGAATTGAAACTTAATGTTAACGACATTCTTAAAAACTAAAAGTTTGGCAGGCTGTCATATCCGCACGGATGCGTTTAATCCTATGAAATTTTCACACAATGATTTACTTGAAAAGACCTTTCGAATGATGTGTCACACGACTCCCCTTTCTATTTAAAAAAATATTTCAAAATGGCGCCGAGCCGCCATCTTGAATACTTAAAGTACGTCAGTTACATCAAAAAGTAGTATTTCGACAGCAATTGAAGTATGCCAAGTTTCAAAATTTTTGGTGCACACATTAAAAAAAAGGGGGGGGGACCTTTTAGTGCCGCACTGTATATAAAGATGAAAATCTGTATGTTCATTTTCATAGGGCTTTTGAACCGTAGCACAGAATTATCTGAACATTTGCACAGTTATTCGGCTCTACCCAAAGATGGTTGATGAGAAAAAAAAAAGATGAAAAAAATAAAAAAAAATACATACATTGAAAAAATAAAAAAAGGGTTGTCATTATGTAGGTTCTATGGGGCATGGGGTATACGGTCAGCGGAAGCAAAAAACAATAAAACATAGAAAAAATAAATTAAAAAAAAGATCTGCGTTATTATTATCTTATTTATAAAGTAGCCTTAACCCGACGCGGGCGGCGCCGCAGGTTCAGGCTAGTTTATCATAGAAAAGATGTTGAGTTGTTGAGTTTAACATTTTTATCAAGACGGATTTTCAGAAACTTGACCATGGTTTTTTTCACAAACGGTATTGACTCACCCAAATTGCCAAATCTATTGATTCGCATAAGAGGTTTTGTATAAACTTCACAATCTTCGGGTCTGGTTGTGATCTTTTGCAAATATTGGTTCTGGAATGGAGAATGAATGTAAGAAAAAATCATAATCAATGTGGAATGCGGCTTGTTCATTCGAAAATTCAGTCCAGTTACTAAGTCATGAGTCATTAGACTTCTTATTCTCGAACAATTCATCATTAAATATTTTATAATGGTTGTTATTTTGAGATAATAATATGGAAATGTTCATTGCTGTATTCAAAAATTTCAACGAGAAGGTTGAGTTATTCTACAATCTTGATGGAATCTGATAATTTTATTTTCTCTTATTCACAAACGATAGATATGGACTCACCCAAATTGGCGAAAAGCTTTGGTCGTCATTATGTATTCGCATAGAAGATCGCGTGTAAACTTCATTTTTTGCAAACATTGTTTCTGGAATAAGAAATAGATTTGAAAAAAAAAACAATGATCAAAGGGAGATATGGCTTGATCATTCAAAAATTCAGTCCATTTACTTCGTCATTAGTCATAAAGACTTCTTATTCTCAAACTATTCATCATAGAGCACTTTATAATGGTTGTGATCCGAAGATAATAACACGGAAATGTTCATTGCTGCATTCCAAAATTTCAACGAGAAGGTTGAGTTATTTTCCAATTTCAATGCAATCTGATTGTTATATTTTTCCTTATTCACAAACAATATGGACTCAACCAAATTGGCAAAAAGCTCTGGTCTTCATCATGCATTCACATGGAAGATTGTGTGTAAACTTCATCTTTTGCAAACATTGTTTCTGGAATAAGAAATCGATTTGAAAAAAACAATGATCGAAGGGAGACATGGCTTGATCATTTGAAAAATCAGGACAGTTTTATAATCAATGGCTTACGTGAAGACTTTTTATTCTCCAATTATCAAAAATTGTATTTTTGGACACATCGACTTCAAACTCTATATTAATCATTTTGCATAAAAGAAATCAATAAAACACGTGTTTCGTCGTTTTTCAAAATTCAACCCTTAAGGGGGTTAACGAGGTGTATGTATTTTTGGTCACGTCGATGACCATTATTATGATCTTGGATAAAATTAATAGAAAATATGTTTCGTCGTTTTCCAAGTTTATGAGTGAAGCTTTCATCGTTATTCGATAACATTCAAACAATTGCGGGCGAAGCCATGACGAGTGCTGCTAGTTTATCAAAGTAAAGATAATACCAAGTTATTTTGAAATGGAAATGGTTGTTGTTGAGTTCAACATTTTTATCAAGACCTATGATCATTTTTGCAAGTCGAATGGATTTCCTGAAACTTGACCATATTTTTTCTTACAAACGGTATTGACTCACCCAAATTGACAAAACTATTGATTCGCAGAAGAGGTTTCGTATGAACTTCACAATCTACGTGGTTGGTTGTGATCTTGTGCAAATATTGGTTCTGGAATAAAAAATGGATGTAAGGAAAGTCATAATGAATGTGGAATGCGGCTTGATCATTCGAAAAATCAGTCGAGTTACTTAGTCATAGATCATAAAGACTTCTTATTCTCGAACAATTCATCATAGAACACTTTATAATGGTTGTGATTCGAAAATAATAACATGGAAATGTTCATTGCTGCATTCAAAATTCTCAACGAAAACGTTGAGTCACTTTCCAATTTCAATCTGATTATCATATTTTTTCTTATTCACAAACGACAAGTATGGACTCACCCAAATTGGCGAAAAGCTGTTGTCCTCGTTATGTATTCGCATGGAAGATTGCGTGTAATCCTCATCATCTTTTGCAAAGATTGTTTCTAAAATAAGAAATATGAAGATTTTTAAAAAAACAAGGATGAAAGGAAAACACGGCTTGATCATTTGAGAAATCAGTCCAGTTACTTAGTCATAAGTCATAAGACTTCTTATTCTCGAACAATTCATCATAGAACACTTTATAATGGTTGTGATTCGGAAATAATAACATGGAAATGTTTATTGCTGCATTAAAAAATTTCAACGAGAAGGTTGAGTTATTTTCCAATTTCAATGGCATCCGATTGTTATTTTTTTTTAGTCACAAACGAGTCGTGTTTTGTCCCATTTACAAAGTAATGCGTATTGTTTTCGTGGAAATCAATAGTGTTTGGTCATTGTTTAGTGTGAAGGAGTTGTTTCAGTGTTATCATATGACAAAGAACTTCATTGCGCATAAATAGCCTTGAAAAAGAACCAAATAAAGGTTCGAAACGTCGGCATTGATGAAAAAGTGAAGTTTACTTTCATCGTTCCCAACCCGCTAATCTTGCACACATTATACTGTATGCTGATGACACAAGCCCAATTATAGGTAACCAAATCCTCGAGGACCTAATTATGGAAACGGATCATTTTTACGCAACTATTGAAGAATGGCTTACCAAGATCAACCTGATTCTGAACAAGGAGTGAACAAATGTCATGCTCTTAAGAACAAAACAGTCAAACCGTAGGAGCAACCTGACTAGTATAGAATTAGGAACTAAATTCCTAGGTGTATAATATACAGTGTGACCCATTTGTTTTGGGAACACCCTGATAAAAAGTTTATTTCTCAACCGATTTGGTTCGTTTTTTTTTGGATTGTAGAGCTCGAAAAATTGTATATTCTTGGCAAAAAGTGACCTTCGCCATTTTGACTTCAAGGCCTACTATGTTAGTTTTTAAGAGCAAAATTTCAGGAAACCATATTAGCGATTTTTTTAGAAAAAATCTGTGTGCGCCACTGGATTCAGCATCCTTTAAAACGGGTCTATACAAATTTTCAACCGAAAATATCAAGTTGAAAAAAATTTAAAATTCGCACTTTAACAATCTTTGATTCTATCAAAACAAATAAAAATGACATAAAACTAAAAATTTGTAACTTCTACCAAACCACCATCAACTTCAATGCATTTATCATTTCTTTTGATAGAATCAAAGATTGTTAAAGTGCGAATTTTTAATTTTTTCAACTTGATATTTTCGGTTGAAAATTTGTATAGACCCGTTTTAAAGGATGCTGAATCCAGTGGCGCACACAGATTTTTTCTAAAAAAATCGCTGATATGGTTTCCTGAAATTTTGCCCTTAAAAACTAACATAGTAGGCCTTGAAGTCAAAATGGCGAAGGTCACTTTTTGCCAAGAATATACAATTTTTTGAGCTCTACAATCCAAAAAAAAAACGAACCAAATCGGTTAAGAAATAAACTTTTTATCAGGGTGTTCCCAAAACAAATGGGTCACACTGTATATGAATATTTGGATCGGATAGATCATATCAACTTTTTAAGTAAGAAATTGTCTCCCGTGTGTTTTAGTATAAGGATGATCAGTAAATATGTCAAGGTAGAGACACTCAAAGTACTGTATTTCTTTCCTTTTCAGATACGGCATAACATTCTGGGGTATTGAGTCAAGAGTGCAAAACTTGTTTGTATTTCAAAAACGTATCGTCAGGATTATTAGGAAAATGAAATGTTCAAATAGCTGTAGAGGTAGCTTCAAAGAGCTACGTATTGTGATTGTTTTCGGTTTGTATATACAGGGTGTTACTTAATGGTATGTCATAACTTTGAGGGGGAATTCCTGGATACATTTTAAGTCGAAAAGATGTAACCAGGATATGTCAGGTAAACATAAAATAATTGATTTTGGAGAAGTATAATGCGCGAACTTGAAATAATGTTATCAACTTTTTGACGGAATGTCAAGAGATGCCATTTTCTCTTCCCGATGTATCGACGTCATGAAATATCCAAAGTTTGAAGTAATTATATGTATTTGTGGCAAATTTTGTCTACTTTCATTTGGAGTTCCATAGTTATTCTCAAAAGACGATTAGTTTTCGAGTTATACTTGAAAAACTGAAAAAAAAACAAAAATGCCTGCAATTTTCGTTGTGAAGCCGACCCCTGGCGAGGTGGCAAACCTCAGATTCGGATTCAGCAAACAAAAAAACATATAGAACCAGTGAGCAAACTACTTCTACATTTTTGTCTTGGAAACGCCGTTTCTAAACCTTGGACTAAATTATTGAGTTTAACAATTTCATCAGGACGTATGAGCATTTCTTCAAGAATACAATGGATTTTACGAAACTTGGCCATAGTTTTTTTTCACAAACGGAATTGACTCACCCAATTTGCCAAAGCTATTCAGCATAGGAGGTTTCGTAAAACCTTCACAATCTTCAGGTCTGGTTGTAGTCTTGTGCATGAATTGGTTCTGGAATAAAGAATGGATTTAAGAAAAATTATAATCAATGTGGAATGCGGCTTGATCATTCAAAAATTCAGTCCATTTACTTAGTCATTAGTCATAAAGACTTCTTATTCTCGAACAATTCATCATAGAACACTTCACAATGGTTGGGATTCGGACATACTAACATGGAAATGTTTTTTGCTGCATTCAAGAATTTCGACAAGAAGGTTGAGTCACTTTCCAATTTCAATGGAATCTGATTATAAAATTTTTTTTTTTCACAAACGATAGGTATGGACTCACCCAAACTGGCGAAAAGCTTTCGTCGCCATTATGTAGTCGCATAGAAGATTGCGTGTAATCTTCTTCACCTTTTGCAAAGATTGTTTCTAGTATAAGAAATATGAAGATTTAAAAAAAAACAAGGATCAAAGGAAAACACAGCTTGATCATTTAAAAAATCAGTACAGTTTCATATATCACTAGCTCTTCACCCGCTGCGTTGCGAGCGGTTGATAAATATAATGCAAAAGGAATATGTAGAGATTAAATAGTCAAAAAATATCAACACCTATTTTAACCCCTTCCAAATAAAATTTTGAATAAAGTCTCAACACGTGTTTTCTGACCTTATATATTAAAGCCCAAAGGCTATTTTTGTCACTTTCGTCATGTTGCTATTGCCGGACCGTTTTCAATGATTTTTTTTTTAATGAAAGGTCTTTGTCCACAGATGAATGACACCTATTTATATTTTGGATGATAATTATTTACAGAATATATAAGATGGAGATACCTACACCAAGGGTATAGAGGTTATAATAGAATTCTGTATCTAAAATATGCCTTATGACGTTTGTTAGTCGCGTGAAAGGATATTCTGTCAAATAGGTTGTCTCACTTCGAAATCCATGATTGTTCACAGCCCACAGTTGTCACAGTTGATTTGACTTGCTCTATTTGAAGAAGACATTGGCTAACTTCACGCGACTGACAAACATCATAAGGAAACGAACCCAGAAATCAAGGAACCAAGAAACCAATGAATCAAATATTCAGAGTACCAAAAAACCAAGAAGCCTAGAAATCAAGAAACCAGAAAATTAGAGAATCAAAAAATCAAAAAACACAGGAAGGAAAAAATCAAGCAATCAAAAAATCACAGAACTCACGAACCAGGGAATTAAGTGACCAAAAAACCAAGAAATCACAGAACCTAAGAACCAAAGAACCAAAGAACCAGAGAACCAAAGAACCAAAGAACCAAAGAACCAAAGAACCAAAGAACCAAAGAACCAAAGAACCAAAGAACCAAAGAACCAAAGAACCAAAGAACCAAAGAACCAAAGAACCAAAGAACCAAAGAACCAAAGAACCAGAGAACCAAAGAACCAAGGAACCAGAGAACCAAATAACCAAACTCACATTTGTAGCAGTATATTCTTATTTCTTTGACCAATCCAATTCATTAATAATAGTTAGCGAAACGCCAAACACAAAGGCTATAGAGCAAAGACCTACAGGGAAGGGGAACCAAGGAATGAAGGAGCCAACGGACCAGGGAACCGAGAAATCAAGGAACGGCAGAACCTTAGGAACCAAAAAAACCAAAGAACTATTGAACCTAGAAACTAAGGAACCAGAGAACCAAAAAACAAGAAACCAAAGAATCAAAAAATCAAGGAACTTAGAAACTATGGAACCAAAGAATCACGAAACCAAAGAACTAAGGAACCAAAGAACCTCAAAAAGTCTTCAAACTTCTAAAACAGTATAAAATAGTATAAAACAGTGATATTTCGAACGAAATCACAAAATAAGCACAACATGAATAGTTCTTGGTAAAAGTCCCATAAATCAAATGACACGCTGCAGTCAAGAGCACGCCGATGACGTAGTACTTCCCCCTTCTGTCTGGGAATCGATTTCGAGATTGATTGCCAAAAATAGTTGATATCGACCGTATTGATTGTGCAATTCAGATGTTGTGGAGAAGAGAACGGTAACTGTAAAAACGTCTATCGGAGTTTTTTTTCAGTGTCATCCGCTCTACCTACTTGGGTTCAAGCTGGCAACGTTCAGTACGAAATCAATTTGACAACTGTCATAGTTGTCCGGAGTTGGTCGATAAATGTTGGCCATTTCGGCATAATTTTACAACCTTAAGGATCGAATTTTCAAAAATCCTTTCTTAGTGCCCGCCTACGTTGTATAAAGAACCTTTGTGCCTAATTTCAAGCCTCTAGACTCAGGAGTTCAGGCTGTGCGTTGATATATCAGTCAGTCAGTCACCTTATTCTTTTATATATATAGAAAAGCCCTTGAGAATTCTTATTTCCCAATAATTCATCATTAAAAAAAAACTTGATACTTTAGAGGTGGAGATGATCACATGGTAATGGTGATTGTTCAGTTAAACAATTTCATCAGGACGTATGAGCATTTCTTCAAAAATCGAATGAATATACAGAAACTTGACGAGGTTTTTTTTTCACAACCGGGATTGACTCACCAAAATTGCCAAAGCTATTCAGCATAAGAGGTTGCGTATAAACTTCACAATCATCAGGGCTTGTTGTAGTCTTTTGCAAACATTGGTTCTGGAATAAGAAATTTATGTAAAAAAAATTATAATCAATGTGGGATGCGGCTTGATCATTTGAAAAATCAGTCCAGTTACTTGATCATGAGTCAAAAAGACTTCTTATTCTCGAACAATTCATCATTAAACACTTTATATTGGTTGATTTGAAGATAATAACATGGAAATATGTATTGCTGCATTCAACAATTTCAACGAGAAGGCCAAGTTATTTTCCAATCTCGATGGATGTTCATGAATCCGATCATTATATTTTTTCTTATTCACAAACGATAGGTATGGACTCACCCAAATTGGTGAAAAGCTTTGGTCTTCACTGTGTATTCGCATGGAAGATTGCGAGTAAACTTCATCTTTTGCAAACATTGTTTCTGGAAAAAGAAATGGATTTGAGAAGAAAACAATGATCGAAGGGAGACATGGCTTGATCATTTGAAAAATCAGGGTAGTTTTATAATCATAAGCCATGAAGACTTCTTATTCTCGAATAATTCATCATAGAAAAGATAAAACCTGGTTCTTTTGAAATGAAAATGGTTGTTGTTGAGTTTAACATTTTTATCAAGGCCTATGATAATTTTTTCAAGTCAAATGGATTTCCAGAAACTTGACCAAAGTTTTTTTCACAAACGGTATTGACTCACCCAAATTGCCAAAACTATTGATTCGCAGAAGAGGTTTCGTATGAACTTCACAATCTTCAGGGCTGGTTGTAGTCTTTTGCAAATATTGGTTCTGGAATAAAAAATGAATGCAAGGAAAGTCATAATGAATGTGGAATGCGGCTTGATAATTCAAAAATTCAGTCCATTTACTTAGTCATAAGTCATAAAGACTTCTTATTCTCAAACAATTCATCATAGAACACTTTAAAATGGTTGGGATTTGGAGATAATAACATGGAAATTTTTATTGCTGCATACAAAAATCTCAACGAAAAGGTTGAGTCACTTTCCGATTTTAATCTGATTATCATATTTTTTCTTATGCACAAACGATAAGTATGGACTCACCCAAATTGGCGAAAAGCTTTGGTCGTCATTATGTATTCTTCAAGTCGAATGGATTTGCAGAAACTTGACCATAGTTTTCTTCACAAATGGTATTGGCTCACCCCAATTGCCAAATCTATTAATTCGCATAAGAGGTTTCGTAGAAACTTCACAATCTTCAGGGCTGGTTGTAATCTTGTGCAAACATTGGTTCTGGAATAAAGAATGGATTTGAGAAAATTATGATCAATGTAGAACGCGGCTTGATCATTCAAAAATTCAGTCCAGTAGATTAATCATGAGTCATAAAGACTTCTTATTCTCGAACAATTCATCATTGAACATTTTATAATGGTTGTGATTTTAAGATAATAACATGGGAATGTTTATTGCTGTATTCAAAAATTTCAACGAGAAGGTTGAGTTATTCTTTAATCTCGATGGATGTTCATGAATCCGATCATTATATTCTAACATATTCACAAACGATAGGTATGGACTCACCAAGATTGGCAAAAAGCTTTGGTCTTCACTGTGTATTCGCATGGAAGATTGCGAGTAAACTTCATCTTTTGCAAACATTGTTTCTGGAAAAAGAAATAGATTTGAAAAAAAACAATGATCAAAGGAAGACATGGCTTGATCATTTAAAAAATCATGGCCATTTTATAATCATAGGCCTTGAAGACTTCTTATCTTAATATATAAAAATGTGTACCGATTTCTTCTGGAAGATCAATAACTGGAGAACGGCTGGGGCAATTTGAGTCATTTTTTTTAAAATTTTCCCTTTTAGTCTTGGGATTGTTTTTATGGCGAGAAAAACTGGAAAATCCCCCGAAAAAACCTGAAAACACAACTTTTCATTCGGCATGTCACATGTCACCTTTCCGTGACAAAACAAACTAATATCAATGTCAATGAGTAAATTCAATAGGCGCGTTCGAGTTTCCACTCTGAGCACGAAAAGTGGAAACTCGAACTCACTTGATGATATTGATGTCAATTCAAATCATAGACCTGAGATATGAAAGAGACTCTAAACTCTACAGCAAAGCAGGGGCGGCCATTTTCAATATCAAGACAAAAATGACATTATGAGAAAAGAGTATTTCTATTTTTTCCCATAAAGGGATGTTGTGTGCGTCTGTTAGACAAAGTCCAGATTCATTTTCAGAGTTTATTCTACGTCCATACAAAAATTAAAACAAAAACAGAATCATAGGTTAGGACAAATAAAGCAACGTTGCCATAATGTTTGGATAAGTGCATTCAGTGAACGTGAACATAAAACTGAAACAGTGCTGATGCTGATTTTATCAAGGCTTATATCCTATCTAATATGAAAATTTTTTTTTCTTGGTCACTCCATCACTTGAGAACGGCTGAAGCAATTTAGGTGTTTTTTTCAATGTTCTTTGAAATATGAGGAGTGATGTTATGAAAAGAAAAATTGGAAAATCTTCCTTCAGAACCCGAAAACACAACTTCCCTTTCTTTGACATAGTGAGGTTATGTTTGCATAGTTTTATTATTTGCCAATGGATTTTGTTCAAATAATTATGTAGGTTCTACTTTGGTGTTTGATCAAAAATTGACCAAGTGCGGTTATGTTTGCCTAATTTTGTTATTTTCCAAAAGATTTTGTTCAAATCAGATAATAATATCGTAGGTTCTATTTGAAATTTGATCAAAACATTAAAAAAAATGACATGGTGAGGTCATGTTTGCATATAGTTTTGTTATTTTCCAAACGATTTTTTTCAAATCAGATATGTAGGTTCTATTTGGGATTTGATCAAAAATTTTATTGAAACATAACATACTTAGTGAGGTTATGTTTGCAAAGTTTTGTAATTTGCCAAAAGATTTTGTTCAAATAATCATGTAGGCTCTAATTTGGGGTTTGGTCAAGAAATTTAAGAAAAATCTACCAAGTGAGGTTATGTTTGCCTAATTTTGTTATTTTCCAAAGGATTTTGTTCAAACTAGATAATATATCGTAGGTTCTATTTAAGATTTGATGAAAACATTTTTTTTTAAATGACATAGTGAGGTTATATTCAAAAAGTTTTGTTATTTTCCTAAGGATTTTGATCAAATAAGATATGAAGGTTTTAATTTGAGGTTTGATTTTAGAAATTTACCAAAAATCGTCCAAGTGAGGTTATGTTTGCATAATTTTGTGATTTTCCAAAGGATTTTGTTCAAATCTGATTATAGAGGTTTTATTTGGGATTCGATCAATTTATTTTCATAAATGTGGGGTTATATTTGCTTAATTTTGTTATTTTTTTAAGGATTTTGTCCAAATTTGATATGTTAGTTCTATTTGAGATTTGGAGTGTTGTAACAATATATACGTTTTCAGTTTGAACATTCCAAAAAAAATCACGCTAGAAATGTCAGATATTTCACATATCATCTTAACTGGAAAATCGCTGGGAGGATTCTTATTATAATTTTTCATATGTTTGTTATGTCTGTGCCCCGAATAACAGAATAATTATTGAAACATCGGAAAAACTTAAAAAAAAGGAAATTGTGAAACAAATTCATTTAGCACAACATTATTAATTGATTATAAGGCAGTATGGAATTTGCCGGGTCAGCTAGTTTTCCAATACTTCATCATTAAAAAAAAAATGATAATTTAGAAGTGGAAATGATAACATGGTTATGTTTATTGTTGAGTTTAACAATTTCATCAGGAAGTATGAGCATTTCTTCAAAAATCGAATGGATATTACGAAACTTTACCATAGTTTTTTTTCACAAACGGGATTGACTCACCCAAATTGCCAAAGCTATTTAGCAGAGGTTGCGTATAAACTTCACAATCATCAGGGCTGGTTGTATTCCTGTGCTCAAATTGATTCTGGAATAAAGAATCGAAATGAGAAAAATCATAATCAATGTGGAATGCAGCTTGATTCTTCAAAAATTCAGTCCGGCTTTTTAGTCATAACTCATAAAGACTTCTTATTCTCGAAATATTCATCATGAAACACTTTATTATGGTTGTGATCCGAAGATAATAACATGGAAATGTTTATTGCTGCGTTCAAAAATTTCAACGAGAAGGTTGAGTTATTTTCCAATTTCGATGGAATCTGTTTATTATATTTTCTCTTATTCACAAACTATATGCACTCACCCCAAATTGGCGAGAAGCTTTGGTCATCATCATGTATTCGCATGGAAGATTGCGTGTAATCTTCTTTACCTTTTGCAAAGATTCTTTCTAGAATGAGAAATATGAAGATTTTAAAACTGGGATCAAAGGAAGACAGCTTGATCATTCGAAAAATCAGTGCATTTCCATAATCATAAGCCATTAAGACTTCTTATTTCCCAATAATTCATCATAAAAAAATCTTGATACTTTAAAAGTGGTAATGATAATATGGAATTGTCATTGTTGTGTTTAGCAATTTCATCAGAACGTTTGAGCATTTTTTCAAGAATCGAATGGATTTTCAGAAACTTGACCATGGTTTTTTTTCACAAACGGTATTGACTCACCCAAATTGCCAAATCTATTAGTAAGCATAAGAGGTTTTGTATAAACTTCACAATCATCAGGGCTGGTTGTAATCTTTTGCAAACATTGGTTCTGGAATAGGAAATGGATGTGAGGAAAATTCAAATCAGAGCGGAATGCGGCATGATCATTCGAAAAATCAGTCCAGTTACGTAATCATGAGTCATGAAGACTTCATATTCTCGAACAATTCATCATGAAACACTAATTCTGGGATGACAACATGGAAATATTCATTGCAGCACTCAACAATCTTAACGAGAAGATTGAGGTATTTTTCAATCTCCGTTCTGAATGTTCATAAATCCGATCATTATTCTTTTCATTACTCACAAACGATATGGACTCACCCAAATTGGTCATCTCTATGTATACGTATGGAAGATTTCTTGTAAACTTCTCAATTTCTCACCATATTGTCATTACATAAAAAACAGTCGGTTGTTTCTAGAATCAGATTCTTAATTTATCATAAGTAAAATGACTAAAAATATTCACCTTGTAGATTCCGCCGTAGAAAATTGTGTAGGTGATACATAGCAGGCTGCTTGAGATGATCTTCTCCATGGGGTTCTGGAAGTCGTACCACTTGTCACACAATCAATCTGTCAAATTAGTATTTGAGACATGATCAAAAAATTGACGATAAAAAGATGACATAACGGCAATAAGGCTAGTTGAGGCTCACCAAATGGCACATTTGGGACCATTCCCATACAGAATTCATCAGATATTGTCGACATATGACCAGTCTTAACAAATAACCATCACTACAACTTGAACTAACAAGGTGCGTTAATTCAAAAACATCAACACAATACTATCCTCTTAATACGGAGCACATGATAAAAAAAATAATAAATCAAATATAGCTGTTATGTGTAAACTTCATGATAGATATCCAACATCCTATGATACAAACCAAAAAAGCGTAGGAATTTGACAGGTCTTATGAGATTTTTGACACTACAGCTTGGTTCAACAAGCTATAGCAACAAAAAAAAGCCAAGTCAAGAGCAAAACCATCTGCAAGAAAATTTCGAGTAAGTGGAGAGTTGTTTGGCGTACAGTCACACTACTTTATGATATCTAGTTGAAATTTGAACGGTGAAGCCCGCCTACTAAGTTTTCGCAAAGAGGGCCAATCTCGATATTTTGCTTCGTGTCAGAGATATCAAAAAAGGTTACTGGAAAAAGTTGTTCTAGACTGTATACTTACCCCCATAGACTTAAAATAACAAGACAAGTAACAAAACAAATATTGCTAACCCCAACATCTCCCTCATGAAGCTATTTACTTTATTTCAGCGTCGTTGCATGTGCTCTTAATGTTCTAGAGCTTTATGAAAAATACCGGCAAAAATAATTTAATTCATCTACCAAATCATCAATCTTAAACACCTATGATTCCGTATTCTCAGTTTTCCGTCACAAATGACTTTTCTGTCGTTTAAAAACATTGTTGAAGGTGAACATTTGTATGAAGCTTTACATTTCATGATGAAATATGGCAACATCCGGTCGCAACTTTGAGGACGGACCGGCTGACGAATTGTTCACAAACGTCCGCTTAAGTGAGGTTAATGCGTTTATAGTTTGCTTATTTCTCAATTGTTCAGAAAAAGTCTTACTCTGTCTGTTCTAAATTGCGGGATTTAGTGTTTAATTGATAAACAGTGCCTTAAAAGTGTGTAGTATGTGGCCAGAGAAAAAAAACAGGCGAAAATCGGGCGTTGCACCGGTAAGTGAACAAAAACAAAACTGGCCTATCATCATTGTGTTGGGACTTGGGACCAAAACATCCAATGCTCAAAGTATAGGCGTTACGTGTCTTGTTATTTTAAGTAGGAAGAAAACAGTTTGAGTATACTCAGAGCAATAATCTTTTATTAATGTAGCTGGCAAAGCGCTTTCGGCTAATAATAAGCCATCATCAGTGCCCCAACTGAAAGTGATACCGGCATGAGTTACGTTCTTAAACGTTTATCGAAAAAAAAGAATTTATATAATAAAGGAAAAAGGAAGAATTTTGTGGTACTCACTAGTCAGTCGTGTACAGTGGACATTTTTCATCAATTTGACCATCATTGGGCTCCTTTAAAGGGTGCATATTATTCGTAAAAGTGGTCCGGCATCATACAATACTATTTTCAGAAGTTATCGAGGTCAATCAAGTTGACAAGGTTAAAATAACATTAAACATAAGCACGTACAAAACATTTACAACACTTGTACGTGCTTATGTTTAATGTTATTTTGACCTTGTCAACTTGATTGACCCCAATGGGGCCCAATGATGGTCAAATTGATGAAAAATGTCCACTGTACACAACTGACGAGTGAGTACCACAAAATTCTTTCTTTTTCCTTTATTATATAAATTCTTTTTCTTCGATAAACGTTTAAGAACGTAACTCATGCCGGTATCACTTTCAGTTGGGGCACTGATGATGGCTTATTATTAGCCGAAAGCGCTTTGCCAGCTACATTATTAAAAAATTATTGCTCTGAGTACTCAAACTGTTTTCTTCCTACTTCGAGATGAGCAACACAGCCATTCCTTCCTATTTGTTATTTTAAGTCTATGCTTAGTTAAATGAAAAAAATCATTTTTTTCCATATTTTGTTCATTTACCGTTTGACACAATATAATTCCTATAAAAACTAAAGAATTGACTTCTCTTCAATATAATGCGGTCATGACGTCTCAAAAACAATTTTCAAGGTTGTGGAAAGGCATAGTTTCTATTCAGTGATTAATCTAATTTAAGGAGAATACAAGAATGAAATTTGGTATCCAGGGTAAGAATATAATTTAGAACAACTTTTTCCTGTAACTTTTCTCGATATCTTTGCGAAGCCAAACATCGAGAATTGGCCCTCTTTGCGAAGACGTAGTGGGTGGGATTTAGACAATAAATTTTAGTTAAGTATCATAAATAGTGGAGCTTATTAGTCAGTATGACTTCACAAAATCTTATCTGCGACACACTGTAGAAAAATGTACAAAATTAAATTGGAAAATTGGTTCGTTATAGTTCATGATATAAATTTTGAAGAGTGAACACTTGGAGGACTTCTACCTCCGGCAGTTTTCCGCCACGGGCCTATTCTTTCGCCTGGCTCCGTAGGGCGATGAAAAATAAGATGGTGTAGAGACATTTTTTTTTCTCCTGACAGGGGTAGTGTGGGACTCGAAGTTATAATACCAAGCCTCATTCACATTCAATTTATTTTCGAAGTGGCAGAATTTCGAAATCGGCTTGAGCGTACAAATTTCAATGTGGACGGTGACATATTATGATTCTCGTTTCTCAAACGGAAATCTGTCACTTTTTCTTTGAAGTGAAGTTGAATGTGAATGAGCCATAAGTTTTTGACAAGTGGACTTCTAGGTCGTGTACCATGGCGATACTGGACCGCGATATATGGACTGAACTCACCTGAGGCTCAATAAATGGACTCGTTGGTGACGTCTTTGTTTGCCCCTATCTGTAAGGGATTGGTATTCTCCAGAGTACCATTTTTGAGGCACCTGCAATGGAAAACACTTTAATAAGTCCTTTAGTAGTATGAATTTTCAACATCACCTATCGAAAGTAATTCCGAATCTCAAGAACGGATACGCAACAGTTTGATACTTACATGAAAAAAAAAAAAAAACTTGACTCACTCATTACGGAGCTTATAAACATCAGTTGCGTGAATATTTGACAGGTCTCATCTGATTTTTGACACGACAGCTTGGATTAACAAGCTATAGCATCAAAAATCAAATGAGCCAAGCCAAGAACGGCATGCTGAAAAAAAATTTTGGATTAATGGAGAAAGTTAATTATTCATCATGGCTTCCAATCGTAAGGTATATTTTAAAGGCGTGGAAAGAAAGCTGAATCAACTTATCAAATTGATGGAAAGGATCATCAGAGTAGTGATTCTTATTTTCACCATAGAATCTATTACATTATCATGATACTAAAACACAAAAGATATGATCGATTGCTGGACGAAATTAGAACCAAGCCGCGCATGTCGTCACTGCGAGTCAAAAGTTAGGTTGGATGTAAAACATCAATACCGTAACCTAGTAACCGTTTGCTGATTGAAATTTGAACTGTCTCACGCATGACGTCCCCACGTGACATTGATTGTATAGGTTTGACGTAGGTCACGTGATGACATCTAAGGGGGATGTGCGAGAGTTATTGTACTTGTCGTGGGTTTATCTTGTTTTTTTTTAGTAACATGGTAACCCAGTTACCTAGGTAACCTATGTATTTTAGGTCCGGACACGCAATGACATCAGCAAAACCTGCGCGTGAGCATATCTTGTTTGTAATTGTATCATGTAACATTTTATGACTAAATACCATGACATAGATAAAAAGTCAAATGTTATTTTCCTAATGATAGAAATTGCCAACTCCGTTACACTCACTATATTTTAATTTACGAAAAGTTAATCAATTTTTGAAACTGTTGTACGTGAGAATTCATCATTGATTAGGAATACTAAGAATACAAATGTTTTCAAATGCAACAAAAAATGACGAATACTTTGAATAATTTTTATCAAAGAGGCCAAAATTCTGTGGTAGATTATTACAAAAATTACAGCCTTCACAAAAGAAATAAAAGTATTTCAACTTCCACAATCCTCAATGCACAAAATACAGGGTGCGGCAAAACAAACAATGCAGTTTTGAAGAGCTATGAAAAAAAAGGTAGGTACAACTCACGAAAAAGTGCATGATTTATTCTGCTTGACTCAGTACCATGATACTAAAACACACTGTTGTAGTATCATGAGTCAGTACTTTACTCCAGTTTTGGAGATCACATAAGCACTTTACCACGGCTTAACGGGCACATTCATCGCAACTGCACTAATGGTTTTGCCGCACAACGGAATAAAAATTTCGATGATATAATATGTAACCTGCAAACTAGAGTGAGATTAGTTGAACCACAGATCCTCCTCTTCTTTTGTTAAAACTTACGTTGATTATTGCCAGTTCATAACATCAGAGAATTGAGCCGTCTCTTTTGAGGCAACCCAGTTCTCCAACGATAGGCTCTGTCAAAGAATCCATCAATACGGTCATGGACAAAGAGTTTTGATGGCAGTTCAACTGAAATTTGAATATCCAATAAAACGTGTAGGGCGTTTCATAAATCATCAAAAATGAGGTCCTAAGGTGGGGATCTCATAGGTCAGCCGTTTGGTGACATTCATTGGTTGCAAGCTTTAACTTGTATCTGAAAGCCGGGGAGCTATATCAGTATTTTTATACCAACGACTTTACCAGAAATATACGATAGTATATATCAGAACGAGGAACCGATTCAATCATGGTTTGATCATTATAAACAACTCATCATCAATACAAGCAAACATTGAATTTTTCAAATTTGAAGACCAAGAACTTATAGCTCATCACTGATACTTACTGATCAATTTCAACATCAATCTGACTTGAATGGTGATGCTCTTGTCATTTGATCAGGTACTGATCTGGAAGAAATGAGAATGTCAAATGGTATTTACGGAGCCGCATAATTGAAAAAAAAATATTGAGCAGGGTGAGCTCGGCAAAGGTGTAAAATGGTAAAACCCGAACTATATTCGTTTTGTTCAAACACTATTTATCATCCGATGTTTCGGAAATGAACATTTGCGTGGAGCAATCATTGTAAAATCTCACAGTGGATTCAATCAAAGTTCAACATATCTGGCCCAACCTCTTGACAATAACGATCTCAATGTACGTCAAAGCGTATGCTAGCTCCGTGAGCTCATCCTTGAGATATGGAGCTTGAGGAGTCACACTCTGGTTGTGGGGAGACCAACAGCAATCAAAGAAGACCTAGACAAAGACGCAACACGGTGAAATGCTACGCCTTTTTCAACCCCACTCTTTCTTTTTGGTGAGTAAGCGTTAGTGGGGACACGACTTTGTTCGTCTATTTCATAAGTGGAACAGCACTTTACATTTTTTCCCTGTCCTTATAACAACACGCTCACTGGAGAGGCATTTCCGTCGGGCTGGAGGCTACTTGGGTAATCCAAAGCCAGTGCTGTCGAGTCATTTTCCGTCTCCAGACTTGAGCTATGGGGCACTAAGCCATATCTCTGCTCTATTTAGAAGTGTGCAGCAGTCCATAAAATACGGCATATTTTCCGATACTTGCCCACCAGTCACTGAACTTCCTGGAAGTTCAGCGCAAGGTATTTTTTCCACTCTCTCACATAAAATATGTAACTCTCATTACTTACTCATCCCACCTTCACTGCTGCTCTTTCACTCCCATTTTCTTTCTGTTTTCCCTTATTTCCCTGATGTTGATGAGCCTTTCCTCTTGTTGCCTTCTCTGCCAAGATTCGCCAGAACGTCCTCCTTGCGCATCCCCCTGCTTCTCCACTTAACCGGAAATTGTGACGTTGGCAACAGATCTCTGCGTTGACATCTTTGTGCTTTGTCTTTATAAATGAGCGCCACAATAAAAACGTTCCCACAGACACTTTTATACCCTGCCTGACAGCCCCCAGTTCACTTCCCTCATCACCGGAAAACCATCCAAATCCCAGTTTTTCTTCTTTCCAACTTTACCCCACTTTAACGAAAACCTTCGTCTTGTTGGTTATCGCACTGCTGCTGAGACTGCACCGCTCAATGGAAGGTACTCTCTCGCACCTCCCAAACTCCCCTTAGCTCTTTTCTCACAGTTATCATATCTGCCCGCTGCCCCTTGCCCTTGCCTACAGAGCCTCGGTTGCGCTCGACAGTTCTATACGCCCTTCCCTGAGATCCTTGGTTTCCTTGGTTCCCATAGTCTCATAAAATAGCCTATAAGAAAATATAAAAAGATTATAAGCCCTTCCACCGTAGTTATTACGAATTCCAGTTCACGTCATCACTGTAACCAATCATATTATTGTTGCATGCCTCCCAACAGAACGCGTCGATTTCTGGCAAGTCTCACTCGTTCTCCATCACAGCATGCTGATAACAGGGTACGTACTGTGATGGAGAGCGAATGAGCCATGCCATGAACAAAGCTTGAAGCAAAGATTTGAATGAATTATTACAAAAACAGCAATAAGCTCTCACTTGGTTATACATCAAGCCAGGAGCTAAGTCATCTAATTTGCTGTCTTGTCTAACCTCAAAACTCCTGAGCGATCGTGATGCCGGAACATCTGAAACAGATTCACCTTTCGATTGAGGATTTTACGGTCGTTTTGGACTAAGATTGTCCGTTTTTATTTAACAAGATATGTAAGTGCGATGACCTGTAACGACAATGATTTAGTTTTATCATTATGAAGGATTACATGATTACCTCTTTACGTAAAAACTCCATATATTTTTCTCCTCTATGTCTATGCGTTTTCCAATATCGCCACTGGTCCTGATAAGATAACGTCAGATTTCAACAAATTCGAAAGCTCAACTAGAAACAAATAATAGATGTTCTTTTAATCAATTTACGAAGAGTGGTAACTTCCTTGAGGATAGCTCAGTAGACATCGCCAGGTCACTCATTCATCCTATGATTATACAGGGTGGTGCCACCAAGATGGGGTGGACGGTTATGGAAAAATGGTGAGAAACTTGAATGATTTTCTCTGTTTCAAAAATATAGCCATAGTACAGGGTGTATTTATTCACACCCTGTATAAGTCAGTCCTGGAAGAAAATTTAGTCACAACAGGATTGATATCTGTTCCAAAGAACTTACCAAGCCTGGGTCGATTTTTGACCAGGATTTTCCAAGTCTTATAATTTTTGGGGTTATGAAACCATTTTGGCATCATCTGAGTCTATATCTCGCAGTTTAGCGTTAAAATTTTGCAAAAGGGCTGTTATTTCTTGGGATGTCTAAGGAAGTCTTCGGATCGTCCACTGCTTCTCCCACTTGTGATCATCATTACGACCCTTTTAGGGTGGCGTTGTCTGCCTCGTTGGTTTTTCTGATTCCACGCATCCTGGCGTTTTGCCTTTTCCCCAGCTTGCAGTTAGAAGCGACGTGGTCTCTTGTTTGAGCTCTTGGGAAGGTGTGGAGAACCTCCCAGTTTGAACTCATGTTCTGTCGTGAGCTGGATCACCAGAGACAGAACCTCTGGGTATTTCCTGCCAATTTTGAGGCATAGGACGTATATCTCTCTGCCAGCTGTATTGCAACTCTGGCATCTAATTTTCCCTCTTCTTTCGTAACTGCAAGCGCAAGAATCGATCTTGGTTTTTTGTTGCTGACCTGTGATGGAGTTGGGAGCTGAAATATTTTTCAAGGTCAATTTTTGAATCATGCGTTTATTTTGTGAACATATCAAGGTGACAATTAAATGATTATATAAGTGAATAAGATCAACATTAAACCCACTACCTTCTACCTCATAATCTGAGTCTTGACATAATCTCATAAAATAACCTAAAAGATGATATAACAAACATTATCATCTCTTCGACCGTACTTATCCAGGACTCCAGTGTCATCAGTCATATTCTTGTTCCATGTCTTTCACCAGAATTCGACGATTTCTGGCAAGTCTCACTCGGTCTCCATCACAGCACGCTGATCTAACAGGGTACGTACTGTGATGGAGAGCGAATGAGCCATGCCATGAACAGAGCTTGAGAAAAGATTTGGATCAACTAATTCAAAAACAGCAATGAGCTCTTACTTAGTTTTACATCACCCCACTGCACTGAGCAGTTGATTTCGGATCTTACGGTTTTGTCATAAGATTGTCCGTGTATCTGACAATATATGTACGTGTCATGACCTGTAACGACAATAATTCAGTCCAGTTTTATCATCATAGACGAATACGTGGCTACCTTTTTACGTGAAAGCTTCATACCTGGCGGTTCTCATCGTTATTGGTCGTCATTAGATAACACCAGAAACTAGAAACAAATCGTGGATGATTCATCTACCAACTCCACCAAGAGTTGTGACTTACTGAAGGATAGCTCAGTAGTCATCGCCAGCTTATTCATTCTTCCTAGGATTATACTAATTCGATCCTGAAATGAAATTTGGTCAACGAGATTGATATCTGTCCAAACAACTTACCAAATGTCAGCTAATTTGTCAGTATTGATGCTTTCTCCTAAATTCGTCGAATATTGGCAAATCCTGATCCTTTTTCCTTACAGACTCCTGAACTCACAGGAGGCTGAAAGGGAAAAAAGAAAGGTTCAGCCATGAACGGAGCGCTGATTTCTGCATATGCTGTCCTGAAAACTCGTAAGTTGAGAAAGCTAAGGAAAAGATTCATTTGAGCATCAAAGAATGTCATCACAATCAATGAACTCAAAAGAACCCAACTATGAAGCTCTTGATTCATCCGACATAATAATGAAGATTGAAAAAATAGGATAGTGATGCAATACAGGATGAAATTACCTCGCAATCATGAATATCCGATTCTAAACATAATATCATAAAGTCCCCATCAAAATAGCACAGACATAATTAGTAATTTCACAATGTATTATGCGGTACTAACCAGGCGTTTCACCTCCATTGGTCAGTCTTTGTTGACTTTTGGCAAATTCTAATCGTTGACCTCGATGCCCACTGGAATCACAGTGGGAAACGAAGCCAGCGAATGGAACATGCCATGAATCTGGAATCTTGCTCAACCGTTATGTAGTCCAGGATGAACATTGGGAACACAATCCTGTCAAGAACATCAACAATTTCACACTTCAGGCGCGAAGCCATTGGCGACATTTGCAAATCCTACTCACCTTCCTCTTCTGCCCACTGGATTCACAGTAGGCAACAGAGGGAGATAAATGGTCCTTGCCATGAAGCGAGCTGGATCTGAAAGAAGTATCAGAAAAACAACAATAAGGATCACATGACTATAGCTATTTTTTTGTCGGATGAATCTTAAATGATACACGGATATTCATGGCGACTAGTTATAATACATACAAAAATATAAAGATAACCATGATCACACATGCCTCCAGAAATCACAGGCATCGAATAAAATGGATAAGACATAAGCTGAATCAACCTCTGATTGATAAAAGATGTTATTCATTTTGATAAGGTTGAATTCTGTTTAGTGAAAGATAAATAACAGTACATTCTCTGTCCATGGTGTCAGCCTGCAACAGCCGTTGATGTGCGGCAAGTCCAATAATTCTCACATTGAGGTTAGAATGTGAAGAAGTGGAGTCAGAATCGGCTTTGCCTAAAAATGTCTGAAATAGCTCCACCGTGTCATCAGTTGACTTGTTCTGAAAAAAGAATTCTCGAACGGCAGCTACGAAAAGATCTACAGCAAAGAATACTTACAAGTGAATATACTATATTTTTTTAATGGCCTTTAAAGATTTTTTTGACTTGAGATTTCAAATTTTCATTTGATCATTTTCATCCTTTATGCAGGACTTGCATTCTGGAGAAACTGTTGACCTTGGGACAAAAAAAACTTTGATCAATATAGGTCTCAGGTTCATTTATTCAGACTTACCAATCCATGAAGGCGATTCGTGAACTACAAAGAAGCCTCTGTAAATACAGAGTAAAGATTATTTTTCATGATAAACCGATTGGCAGCTTACCAATTCGATTTGCTGGGTTTTTCATGTCGACCACAAGATGCACATCTAGAAAAAGTATATGATTGCCAACACATAGTTTGATCTTATTTCACATCAGTAATTAATAATTCAACATCTCCGTCGAGAATTCAAGATATCATGGTTTGATCACTCACTATTATGTTTAATCATCGATGTTGATATCAATAAAAAATATTGAATCTGAATGATATATTTCTAATATTTTTTAACATGATACTCACATACTCATCTTGTCCTATAGTCCTATCGTCGACTGAGTATGTGTTTTCTTGTCTGAAATACTCAATATATTAATGAAGAAGTCACTTCAACATGGACATTCATACAGTCCAATTCGTTAATAGATAGAGGTACAACATTGTACAGATCAACCTGCTATCAATTGTTGAGAAATTCTGGAGTTACGGAACTACACAACACTTTTTAAAATACCAGAAATTTTTTATTTGTGATAATCTTTGGTCATCTCCATTTCTCTAGCGCAGGTTCTAGAGTGAAAAATCAAAGTTAGTAACCAAAACAAGAACGTTCCGAATCTACAGACAGAAAATCGGGTTTTTGTAGGGAGTACCGGCAGTTGTGGTTGATTGAGACAAAATTGTTGTGGTTGTGCATAACGTTTGATAAAATTTTTTGAATCCAATATCTCTATCTAGCTGTAAACGCAAAAAAATAAAAAATATTCATAATTTGTGGGCGTATGATAGTCACTTCTTTGATTATATGATAATTTTGAAAGTTGGCTGAATACACCCGTTTTCAACTACCTTGAAAAACTTTGATCGTTTGATTATTTAAATGCATTTTTACACTATAATAGCAGTTTCCTGTTGTTATTATCAGAACTTTGAATGTTGTAAAGTTCTTTCAGATTCATTTGATCTTTGATAATTCATTTTCAGTTTAAGAAATGCAATTTTTATTTGGTATAACGTTATAACTTGAAAACCAATGGATATCGGATAAGAGCATATGGGTTTTCTTACATTGTTTTCGCGTGTATAATTCACTCCTGAAATTTAGTCCGTTTCTCCCGACTCGCACTTTATATCGAATGTCCATAGGAAAAAATTAAGAAATCACCCTTGGCAATTGTTGCACGGAGACTTCATTATTTGGAACATACAACAATCTTGTTCGGAACATCAATTCGTTCATCCTTATGAAATACCACATCAGAGACACGAACGCATCGACGAGTTAAGGTAGAGCCTACTCACTTTTCTCCTGTGCCCACTGGACTCACAGAGTACAAAGGAAAAAAATAAATGGGCTATATCAAAAAGGTGGATTTGGAGCAACAAATCTCACAGATCTTGTCGTTGTGAGACAATTCCGATTATCACTTCATCAGTGAACGTTGCGGTGACAATATCCAAAAATGCAGCAATAATCGGCTATGCCAATGTCTAAAATAGCTTAACAGATCATCAGTTGATACTTGTTTCAAAGAAAAGAATTCTGAAACGGCAGATATGAAAATATCTAGAGCCAAAAATACTCACAAGTAGGTTTACTATTATTTTAAATGGTTCATGAAAAGTTGAATCTTCTTCGTCATATGTATGTATTTACATCAGACATTGCTAAAATTTGATTGTTTCACACGAAACTTGGTTTTCTGCTTCTCTTAACCGAAATATCTTCCAAGCATCACTTGAAAAATTGAAGCTTGTCATTTGTAGAGAAATTTCCAAAACTTACCAATCCAAGATATTTGCTTGTAAAGTTAAAGTCCCTTTCTGCTCACTCTCTCATGTTCAAGAAATATTAAAGGTATGATGATTTCGATAACTTTCGATCTTGGACCTCAGACATGGTGGATAGCCAGTTCCGCCAGTTCCGAGCCTGGGGTCCTAACCTCGTAGAAAAGACATGATTCACTTGGCCCGCACCACCCTGTAGGGGCTCCTGCCTAGGGTTCGGGCTAAGCTGCTGCCTTGTGGTTAGACTCTCTGCTGCTGTCTTGGTTTCAATTCTCTTAACTTACCAATCCATGGGAACGTTCCGTGAACTAAGAATAGGTGAAACTCTGGGAATACAAAATGAGAATAATTTTTCAGAATGGATAAGGCTGGCAACTTACCAATCATTGGAGTTGATGAGTTGTTTGTGTTGACCATACGGGATGCACATCTAGAAAAAAAAATATGATTGCCAAAATATATCTTGGATTTGACTTATTTTGTATTGGTGATTAATACTTGCACATCTCAGAAGAGAGAGTTTTGTAGATCATGGTTTGATCCTATACTTTATTTTTAATCATTGATGCGACATAACAAGCAAAAATGATGAAACTTTATGGTGTATTTTTCATAATTTATAAACAGATACTCACATAGCCCTATCGCCATATCATCAGCTTCGCATGAGTCTTCTTGTCCCTATAGTTGCGATTATTCGACTATCTGAAAAATCTCAATTTATTATCTAAGTGATAACTTCAACATGAACGTACTGTATCCGTCCAATTTTTTCCTGAAAGCACGAAATAGTATTGGATGATCACTTTGTCAAGAATGTTGTCCACCAACTCCAAAATGTTTTAGAACAACCTGCTATCAATTTGAAAAAGAACAGATTTTATCAAAAAATCGACCTTATGAAGATTTACATGAAGCGATTGATTCTCTACACATTTCTTTTATCAAATAGTGTCAAAACTGTGGACTGAAACCGCATACTTTGATACGGATAGTTTTGGAAAACAAAGATGTTCACACGTTTTGGTAGAAAATCATTATCATTAGCAATGACAATAGTGGTGGTGATGGGATTTGAAAAAAGTGCTCGAGGACAAGAACTGGAACATGTGTTATTTTTTAGCAGAATTGATTGTTGTTTATGTGTGCATAAGACTCACAATTGACAACAATACTTTTTGAAAGTTTGATTTATTTCTTCCCAAATCCTTGAATAATATACACTATATTATCAGTCATCTCAATTTTCCGAATATTTCACTTTTTGGACATCTGTTCTTTTTCAAATAAATCCTTTAATCAATTGTCTGGAGACTGACAAGACTTCTAAATCACAGAAGTCTTTTCATTTGATGATCATTACCAATTTCTCTAGCGAAGGTTCTAGAAGTACGAAATTAAAGATAGTTACCAAAATATGTAACAATATGTTGCATCATACGAATCAAAGATGACATTCATTTTTGTCAAAACTGTGATAACTGTACCTGCTACCAAAAGAGAATCATTATGTCACTCTGATCAGATTTTCTGGAGAATTCTGGATATACATCACTAATTTTTTAGCCTAGTCCTATAAATGTTGAGTTTTATGATCCTCTCTCTGGTGATGACTTGATGAATCCCTTCGCGAAAAAAGTGTTTCGCCTATTAGAGAGGCGGAGGAGTTATTAGAGAGGGATAGAACCCATTCCTTAACGGAGTACATTGCTGTCTTCAATGCTGTCTTCAATGAGGAAACCACATTGTTACCAACAAGTTGCATTGGATCCGAGTGATATTTTCGTGGTTTGGTTATAACGGAATTCTTCTGAAGCTCCTGCCACTGATGATGACTCAATGAATCTCATAGAGGAACAAGTCATCCATTCATCAAATCTCAATACACAGATGAGCGGAGGACTTCTCCCTCGACAGTATTCATTGTTGATATTGTGTACAATTGGAGAAAAACAACAATCAATTTTTGAAGATTCGGAAAGATCAAGTGATGTTAAGCACACAGATCTTGATCACTATCTTGAGTTTATATAAAAAAAACTGATTTTGTGTGAGAAAGATACTTCCAGGTTTGATGATTGATGATTTTTTTACTTTGAAGAAGCTGAAATCTTTGGACAAGACAGATGCCTGATTCCAAAAATAGCCAATGAAAAAGAAAAAATTAAAAAAGAATTGGTAAAACTCTTCTAAATCGAAACCTTCAAAGAATATTGGTTGGTGAAGAGAATACCAATTTAAGACTGAGCACTTGGAGGACTTCTACCTCCGGCAGTTTTCCGCCACGGGCCTATTCTTCCGCCTGGCTCCGTAAGGCATAGAATGACAATGAACTTGAACATCAAAGATCTGAAGTTCCACTCATATTGATTTTATAACAAGCGACAGAGATTGTTGTACACCTTTTCTAAAATAAAACTACCAAGTTATGTGCTAGAAGTGAGTTCTCAAAGTATTTTCCGACTTACACCATGCTATGATGAGTTCTATTGACCTATCAAGCCAGAAAGAAGAGACGACTTAGTTCAATAAGACTAATTCGCCTCTACTTCCTGGCTCCATAGTGTCAGAAACAATCCAACGCAATGAAGAAAACAATAATTATTGGTAAAGATCGTATTGACATATTTGGACTCGTGCCATGCTTTGGTGATAATGGTTGATCTATAAAGTCATGGTACAAAAATATCCTATGTTGATAATACTAGAATTATTTTGGACCATGTCTTCTCAGAATCATATGTACCTGGAATAAAGAAAACAGGATTTTTTAGTATGAACGGCTGTGATTTATCTAAAAAGTCAAATATCACCAGCTAAGTAAACTAAGCTAATTGAGAATAGATTTTTTGATGAAAAGCCAGAATCAAATAAACTTGTGCCATGGTATGAGAAATTTGATTGATCTATAAAGCCATGGGTTAGAGATATGTTTTGTTGGCTTTATGATATCATGATCTCCGTAGTTAACACTCAAGTTTTGACTAGGGTAATGGTGATAAAGTTAAAGCTAGCAACGGCCAAGCTGAAAAAAAAATGATACTGTTTCCTTACTAGTCAAAAATGTAGTACGAAAAAATTCTACAGTGTAGGCAAAATATCATTGGTGATGAGTTTGAGTGATGCAACTGTAACTTTCTTTCGAGTTGATAGTGCATACAAACCGATGAACAGATACACTCAAAGTCCAGAATGTTTCACAAATTATTTGCATAGCCATCGATGTCAAACTAGTCCCAACCCCACTCAATCACGACAAATTGAAGTAACAATGTGCCGAAATGGAGTGGGAATGGGCCATGCCAAAAATGGAATATTCCTAATGGTAGTTCCAGAAAAAGAGCAATTTCTTTTTATCTACAAAACATATTTGGATGATCTTGTGGATTCCAGTTGTACGGTGCAAATTGAAATCAATTTATCATGTCAATTTGAGTCAAATGTCAGTCCTTTAAAAACCTGATAAAACATTCAGTTACATTTTTTTGGAAATTTCAAAGGTTACACATCAGACATAGAACACACCAACGACTATGTATGCTACGATTGATATTAAACACATCATCACAATAAGATACCTGGGTAGCGATTCTAGGACCGATAGAACGGTCATACGAGAGAGATAAACGATCACCTCCATATAATTCTCCGTTTACTGTCTCTCTCTTTCTCTCGATATGACCGTTCTATCGGTCCCAGAATAGGCACCCTGAAAGAAAAATAATTAGTGGATGATAAGCGTATTAACATTGAAATGGCCCACACACTAAGCAATTAGTTGAACTACAAGGTTTTCAACAGATTTGATAAACAGTCTGCGCAACCACTTGGATAGTAATTTGAACGCACAATTCTCAATTAGTTAAACGACAAGTTTGCTCGACCGTCTCTTCAATCGAACATCAATAAAATATGTACTCGTAGTCTCAACCAGTCAAAACGAGCCCACACACTATCCAATCTGTCATATTTCATGCGGTTGAAATCTTCACACATTCGTTTATCTCTTCATCCGTCGAATCAACTCGAGGATTTCATCTTGTTGAGCAACTGATTGCATACTGTGTGGGCCGTTATAGTTGTACTGAGAAACGATCTAAAATTCACGTGAAACTTCATCGTATCGTTTTCATTTTCGTATTTGGGATAATCACTACAACAGCCTTCGAAGGAGTCATTATCAAGGACATACAACAATCTTGTTTGGAACATCAATTCGTTTATCTGAATGAAATACCACAATACAGACATAAAGGCATCGACGACTTTTGGCAAAGTCCACTTACTCTTCTTCTTTACCGACTGGATTCACAGTCGATGAAGAGGAAAAATAAATGGGCAATGTCACCAATATAAGTAACATGACAATCATTTAATACAATGGCCTTGGAATGTGTCATGCTAGAACTTGGAGTGCTCAAGACGAAGAAACTGTCGTCGATGTTGGACAAGTCCAATCATGACTTCATCAGTGAACGTTGAGATAACAACATCCAAAAGTGGAGTCATAATCGGCTATACCAAACTCTGAAATACAGGTACGAGAGGATCTAGAAATAGGAATACAAACCAGTAGGATTTTTTTTTTAATTGTTCGTGTATGTGTTTTCATCAGACTAAAATTCGATTTCATCACACGAAACTTAGTTTTCCAGCCGTTTTCATGTCTAAACTGATTTGAACATCACCGGTAAAATGAAAACCTGTCATGTATTCAGAGATAAATCTCCAAAGCTTACCAATTCAAGATATTCACTTGTGAAGATAGCTCCGCTATGCCATTTCCATTACACTTGGAGAAGGGAGGAGGAAAACAAGTGGCAACCTCGTTAAACAATCATGGTTCATTTGACCCCTCTTGTAGGAGCTCCTTCCTGTCTAGGAAACAGGCGCAGCTGCTGCCTTGCAGTAATACATGGAATATCTCAAAGGCTAAGGGAATGAGCTCTTGACCAAAAACTGACCGCATATGACCACCTTTATAGCGATGTAACAGAAGCCAAAACGATATCCAAAAGGCTCAGACGATGCATACCAGTTAGCAAGGAAATCATAACAATGAACATAACAATCCAAGGACTTGAAATCATTCAATAAACGATGACAGCCTATCAAATCAGAAAAGCGAATTCTCCAAGCAACCGCATGGAAAAACAGTAGACGTCGAGGATACCAGAGAAATACTAGTCTTAGGAGGGGTAGAAAGCTCCAAAATGTAGAAGTGGATATGCGTGGAGCCGAAGAACTCGATGATGACGGTCAAATACTAATAACAGTCTGTGGGAAAAATGAACTGGGAATAACTGATGGAATTCACCAGCATAGATGTATCAATGAATATACCTGAGTCAACCAAACAGCAAGCCTCAATATCCTTGAGGTTAGAGCTTGCAGGGGAACTTTAGCAGCAGTGATCGCACCGTCTCCAAGCCAGAAGATCTTCCAATAATATTTTATAGGATCAGATATTCAGTGACGAGAATTAAACAAGGCAAATAGAATACAATTGTCAAAAGTTAGGTCAGCTATGGTAGTGAAGTTTGGCAATTGAAGGATGGATTCTACAAATTCGTAGATGCCACAGAAATGAATTTTTGTTGGGGACTGGAAGCCGGAAGATTCAAGCACGCAAGAACAAGAAACAAGAGAATCCATGAAGTTATCGACGTTTGACCACCTGAAGTGGTGATAGAGTGGTGTAGATACCAAAGAATGACACCGGAATCACTCCCAAACAGATATTGAAATGGACACCCACAAAGAGAAGAAAGCGTAGATCTGAAGAGAGGGTATCGATGAAGCAATGGATGAAAGTAGGCTGGTGAGCTGACCATGTCGAATGAAGACTGGGTATCAGAGGAGAAGAGCAACCATGACAAGGGGCATGTTGTTGGTGGATACAGATGATCTTATAGGAGCAAAGCTGGCAAGAATCTACTCGCACTTGAATAAATTTAAGTCAGGAAGAGTCGGGAATGATCATCTAGCTGGAGAGTCCAAGCAAGTAATTTTCTAAACGATCAGATTTGTCGACTTGTATCAAGAATACATGTTTTGCCTGGTAATTTTCAAAATCAATCAGTTCAATGCGTGATCAATGCAATACACTACGACCCTCCATTAACAAATGAAAGAACCATCTTTTTGCCGCATACCGAAGGTTTACTGCAAGAGGAGGACCGTGCAACCACATGTACAGCGACAATAGAACATCATCAATAGGTGCAGAAATATCATCTGAAACGAGTCTTTGAAAAACGCTAGTGGCCTACAAAGAAATGGGTATATTGTTACACCAGATTGAGGCCTATTTAAACTACAGACCGCTGCGCCCACTCAGCGATAACGTCGACGAAATAATGGCACTTACCCCAGAGCACTTTCTGTTAAATCATCTTTTCGTAGACCCAATCAGATCACAGATGAACTCTGTGCGTTCGAATATCCTTTTACGATTAAAGGAAACTTGGCAAACTATTTCGAATTATTTACTACAGAAAAAGAGAACAAGAATTTCTTAACGATACCATTAGCAACAGAAAATTTTTTTGACCAGCTAGGGATGAGACATCAATAATTGACATGACATGACATATGACAAATGACAAGAAGTGTTCAAACTAGACCTGGGCTTTCTAAAATCAAGAACAAATGATAAATTATGATTCCTGTGGCTGAGTTGGTTTTATACAAACCCAACCACGCAGAACATTGAAGACTCAAAGAAATGACGGAGAAAGACTTCTGGAAAGCATGGTCGACTGAGTAGAAAACCGTTCAGGAAAATAAAGGACCAGGAACTCGACTGCTATTGAAAGAAGAGAATATCAATCCAGCAGAATGGCGGTTAATAGTTCGAGTAGCAACAGTGGAACGAGCTGAAAAAATAAAAAGGGCTATTATTAGTTTCATACGCTGAAATCTTTCTCATAAGGAAAAGCATGCAAACCATAGGTCTACAGAGAAGTGGAACTTGGATGAATAATACAGGGACATCGAGAATCTGCAGGATAGCCAAGAAAAACTTATAAAAGCAACTTACCATCAAACAAAGGTGATGATATTCCCAGCTCGCACGTCAACAGAGATCCCTCGCCTGCTCCAGTTCCAGAACTCACAACGGTGAACATCAGATCTCACCAACGCTAACGATAGAAGAACCGGTAGTCGAGATGTCTGAAGACCTGACTAGCACGATTGAAGATAAAGAAGAACTCAGCTCAACCCTAGAACAAATACACATATGTCACTACTTCGTCGTACTCATTTACCAAAATGCCGTTTTAGAATCATCAGTATCAGTAAACGAAAAAAAAATCAAGAAAAGCGCCCTTGAGTGGCAGAACTTACCAATTATTTCATTTAAGCGTTCTGTGGATTACTTGTAAACCTGTGGAGATACAAAATGGAAATCATTTTTCAGAATGGATAGACTGACAGCTTACCAATTATTTGAGTTGCTGGGTTGACCATATGAGATGAACATCTGAACATCGCGGTTTAGTTCTAACGGAATTCTTCAACCAAGAAAAAAGCATTTAATTCAGTTCTGATGAAAAATTAAAAGCCAGTTTCTTGGTCGAAGCCACCCCATGTGAAAATTGAAGCTCCTGCCACTAATGATGACTCAATGAGTCTTATCGCAAAAAAAGTCAGCCGTTCATCAAGTCTCAATACACAGATGAGCGGAGGACTTCTTTCTCGATAGAATTCATTGCTGATAATGTGAACATTGAAGAAAAATCAACAATCAATGATTGTTGTTGACTCAGAAGTGATATATGAAGCACACAGATTGTGCACTATATTGTGTTCCTCTCAAAAAAGTATTTTGAAAGATACTACTCGGTTTGATTCATCGGAAAAGTTAAAGACTTTGAGCAAGACAGATGCCAGAGCCCAAAAAAAGCCAATGAAAAAGAAAATTGAAAAAGAATAATTTGTGTAAACTCTTCTAAATTGATACTTAAAAAATATTGGTTTGTAAAGAGAATACCAATTGAAGACTGAGCACTTGGAGGACTTCTACCTCCGGCAGTTTTCCGCCACGGGCCTATTCTTCCGCCTGGCTCCGTAAGGCATAGAATGACAATGATAATTGCGACAAAACTATGCAATACAAAAATGATCTGAAGTTCTACGGACATTGATTTTATAACCAGCGACAGATATTTTTGTACCACTTTTTGCCCTGTGCACAACTTTCATTTCAAATGATAGGTAGTACCATGTTATGTTCCAACTTGTGTGATGCTAAGATGAATTATGTTGATTTATCGGGCCAGAAAGAAGAGACGACTTAGATTAATGAGACTAATCCGCCTCTACTTCCTGGCTCCATAGTATCAAAAACAATCCAACTGCAATGGACAAAACAATAATTATTTGTAAAGTAGGTAAGTCCAAGTATATTTGAACATGTGCCATGCTCTGGTGATTTTGGTTGATCTATGAAGCCATGGAACAAAATTATCCTATGTTGATAATACTAGGACAATTTTGGACCATGTCTCCTTAGAATAATATTTGGGACACCTGCAATAGAGAAAACAGGATTTATTAGTATGAACGGTTGTGATTTACTTGAAAAGTCATATATCACCAGCTTAGTCAACACTAGGTAGCTAATTGATAATAGATTTTTTAATGAAAAGCCAGAATCAAAATATATTCAAACTTGTGCCATGGTATGAGGAATTTGGTTGATCTATTAATCCATGGGTAAAGGGTTTGTTATGTTTACACCAAAGACTTTTTGCACCTGTCAAAATAGCATCAGTTATTTCATTCGTTATGGTTAATTTAATTCAAAATGACATCAACTTCATCGGTTATCAAGAGAAGTTTTGTTCCACCACGATTTAACTTGATTTGTTATCTTGCGTCTGACCAACAGGCAAAACTGATCTTATAACAGTTTTCGTGATAACTTCCTGCTACTTGATTATTTCACTATACAATTCATTTCTTCACCATGATCAAATTTATTTTGAAAAATCGGACATACCTTAACCATTGTCATCCAAAAAGCACACAGTGCATACATACACGAATTGGTTTGTGGTGAAGTGGAAGTTGGGAATGGCTAAGCTGAAGAAAAGATTGATATTATTTTCTAACTAGTGAGAAATGACAAATTTCAAAAATTGAACACGTCATAAGAGAGTACGGAAAAGATTCACAAAATATCAATAGTGATGAATTTGGATGATGAAACTCAGTCACTTTTTATCGAAAAAGATGGTCCATCCAAACCAGTACCAAAGCAATCAAGACACTGAAACAAATCGTGTTCCAGTTATGCTATCACATACAGCAATTATTTCTAATCTGAAAAAATCAAGAAATCTGCAAAAAAAGATTTTGGCAATGCCATGAACAGATAGGTACTTCAAAAGTCCAGAAAGGTTCACATATTATTGCATGTCCATCGCTGTTAGACAAGTCCCATCCCCACTCAATCACGACAAATTGAAGTAACAATGTGCCGAAATGGAGTAGGAATGGGCCCTGACCTCATGGTAGTTCCAGAAAAATGAATTCCTATATATCTACAAAGTATCTTCAGATGATCTTGTGGATTCCAGTTGTACCGTGTAAAATGAAATTAGTTCATCATGAGATGTAGAGTTGAGGATTCTTGCGATTTTCTAATTTTATGAAATGATATATTAAAATTTCAAAGGCACATCATACAACTCAACAATTCAGTGTTTAATTTTTCATGGTTCCATGGATGTCCAACTAATCGAAAACCGAATTAATATATCGGATGTCACTGGAAAATTGTCTCAATAAAATATATAATTCCAGTAGGTAGCTCTAGAAATAGAAGAAGAAATTTGCTTTGCTGCGATTTGTTTCAGTATGCACAAGAATATATAACAATCTTGTTCGGCACATCAATTCGTTTATCTGAATAAAATACCACAATACAGACATCAACGACTTTTGGCAAAGCCTACTCACTTTTCTTATTTGCCCACTGGATTAACAGTGTGTGAAGAGGAGAAATAAATGGGCCATGCCATTAAGCAAGAGACAACCATTCAAAAAACAACAATATGAGTAACATGACGATCAGTCAATACCAATTGACTCAGAATGGGTCATGCTAGAACTTGGAGAGCTTCAGACAAAGAAACTGTCGTCAATGTGAGACAAGTCCAACTATGACCCCATCGGTAAACGTTGAGGTAACAACATCTAAAAGTGGAGTCATGATGGGCTTTGCCAATCTCTGAAATCGCTTCACACATCATGTTTTCAAAAACAGAATTCTGGACCAGCAGGACGAAAAGATCTATAGCTAAGAATACTCACAATTAGGTTCACCTACTTTAATTGTTAATGGTTCATCAAAATTCCAGTATCACATAAAACTTAGTTTTATTCCTGTCTTTTGTCTAAACTGGAGTATCTTCAAACATCAAATGAAAAATGAGAGCTTGTCATGGATTTGAAGAGAAATTTCCGAAGCTTTCCAATCCAAGATAATTGCTTGTGAAGATGGCTCTACCATGCCATTCCCAAGCATGGGAACACATTGCACTTGGAGAAAGCAGAACGGGAGGAGTGAGAACCTTGTGAAATCATGATTCATCTAGTCTGGATAAAAGCACCTTGTGGGGCTTCCGCCTATAGTACAGTGTCTCCCCGTCAAAAAAAGTCTCAAAAAAGCAGGAGCGAGCAAGCAAAATTTGACACAAGATTAATAATATTGACACTCGCTAAACGATCACATTTGTCAACAAGTTTTAACTTGAAGTCAATCAAATCAGCGCGTGAAGTGAATACGCTACAAGAGGCAGCTCCTTCATCAACAATTGGAAGTACACCGGAGCCACACCGGAGTAGATCTAAATTAATAAGACTTTGAAGGCCTAATCAACCAAGTAGACTACAAATGGACAACCTTTGAGAAGAGATCAGGAGTAGGAACCAGTGCTATTGAAAAAAGATCATTTCAATCCAGCAAAATGGCCGATGGAAAGAATAACTGATACCTATAATTGGAAAAATAGTTCATTGAGTGCGGGTAGCAAAAGTCAAACGAGGAGCTGGAACGATAGAAAGGGCTATCATCAGTATCATAATTCGCTGAAATCTTACTCATAACAAAATGCATAGGCCAACAGAAAAGAGGAATTTTTTGTCTGGAAGTCATCAATGTGATAAGAAAGATCCAATCCATTGGGGCGTTCCGTGGAAAAACCTATGGAAATACAAAATGAAAATCATTCTTAAAATGGACAGGTTGGTGGCTTACCAATTATTGGAGTTGCTGGGTTGACCATACGAGATGAACATCTGAAAAAAAAAATATGATTGCCAAAACATATCTTGGATTTGTCTTATTTTGTATTGGTGATTGATTTCACATCTCAGAAGAGAGAGTCTTGTAGATCATGGTTTGATCATATACTTTTTTTTTAATCATTGATGTGACATTTCAAGCAAAAATGATAAAACTATATGGTAGATTTCTTATTTTATATTTAGATACTCACATAACCAACTTGTCAAATGCTTCGCATGAGATCTTTTGTACCCACTGTTGAAACAATTCACATATCTGAAAGTTCTCAATTCACTATCGAAGTGATAACTTCAACATTAAGGTACTATAGCTGTCAAATTCAATCCTAGAGATACAACATAATATTGGGTGATCACTTCGTCTAACTAACTCCAAGATGTTTCAGATCAACCTGCTATCAATTGCCTGGAGACTCAAAACACTTCTCTGAATGACAGAAATCATTTCATTCGATGATCCTCTCCATTTCTCAAGCGATGGTCCTAGAAGTATAAAATCAAAGATGTGACAATATGTTGTATCTCACGTTCCTTCGCGAAAGAGGTCTATCGCCCATCGTATTTTAGATAGAGAGGCGAAGGACCCTTTTCTCAATAAAGATCATGTCCTTTTCTCAATGGAGATCATGTCCTTGATAAGAATGGAAAAACCATATTGTTATCGATAAGTTGCATTAATTGTGAAACCCGATGGATATTTTTAGAGTTAAGTTGTTACGGAAATCTTCCACCGAGAAAGAAGCATTTCATTCAGCTTTGTTAAAAAATGAAAAGCCAGTTTCTGGGGCAAAGCTACTCCGTGTCAAAATTGAATGATGACTCACTGAATCCCATCGCGAAAAAAGTCAAACGTTCATCAAGTCTCAATACACAGCGAAGCGGAGGACTTTTTCCTCGACAGAATTCATTGTTGATAATATAGGCCATATAGGCTTAGAAAGCGATATGACCGAGCGCAACCACATTAAAAGATGTTGAGTTCAGAGCGACGCTGTCAAAACAAGTTGAAAAAAGAATTACGTGCAGCATCGTACACGTGACAGAAGGGAAACTTCTTTCAAGAGAATGAGAGGAATTTGAGTTGAGAACAAGAACATAACCTCACTTGGTCAAGTCTTGTCAAATTTATTGATCAAATTATCTTATTTGAACAAAATCCTTTGGAAAAAACAAAAATATGCAAACATTACTTTACTATATAATTTTTTCAAAACATTTTGATCAAATCCCAAATTAGAACCTACATAACTAATTTGAACAAAATCTTCTGGAAAATAACAAAATTATGCAGACAAAATCTCACTTGGTCATTTTTTGGCAAATTATATGATCGAACCTCAAATTAGAACCTACATACCTAATTTCAATAAGATCTTTTGGAAAATGACAAAACTATGCAAATATAACTTGACCATATCATTTTTTTAAAGAATGTTGTGGTCAAACCCCAAATTAGGAACCTACATACCTAATTTGAACAAAATCCCTTGGAAAATAACAAAATTATGGAATCATAACCTCACTTAATCGTTTTACGTTAAATTTCTTGTCCAAAACTTAAATTAAAACCCAAATACCTAATTTGAACAAATCCTTTGGAAAATAACAAAATCATGCCTCACTTGGTCAATATCTGTTAAATTTCTTGATCAAATCTCAAATTAGAACCTACATACAGAATTTGTGAAATTTTTTTGGGAAAATAACAAAACTATGCAAACATAACCTCACACTGACCCAAATAGGACGGAGCAATTTTTTCGCCTGGCTCCGTAAGGCATAGAATGACAATCATAATAAACTGAAATCCCAATTGACACAGAATTAAACAATACATCAATGATCTGATGTTGTACTGATATTGATTTTGTAACAAGCGGCAGACATTTGATGATCTATGAAGCCAAAGTACAAAAATATTCTATGTTGATAATACTAGAATATTTCTGGACCGTGACTTCTTAGAATCATAATTGAGACACCTGCAATAGAGAAATTAATTGGTATGAACGCTGCATGAACGGTTGTGATTTACTTGAGAAGCCAAGTGAACATTAACAGGTGGCCAATTAGTTATAGATTTTTTAATGAAAAGCTTGTGCCAAGAGAAGTTTGGTTGATCCATAAAGCCATGGTCAAAAGATATGTAATGTTAATTATACTAAAATATCCTTTGATCTTGGTTTCATAGTATCATATTCGAGACACCTTGCAATATACAAAACAGTTATAGAAGGTGCCTTTGACAACGCATCTTTCAATGTGATCCACAGGTACTGCAAAGCGAGGCATAGACGACATCACATCATGTCAGTGAATATACAACACGCTGCAGTACCGACGACACTCTAGAGACAACAGTGACACAAGGATGTCCCCAAGAGGGTGTCCTGTTGCCGCTTCTGTGGAACCTGATGGTCGATGAATTGCTCACGGATCTGGATCTCCTGTGCTTCTACGCCAAGACTCAAGATAACAACCTATTATTTTAAGCATAAGAACCAATTTTTAATTGAGACAATATTTGATGCATGATTCATAAATATAACAAGAATCAATAAAGTAGACTGCCAAAGAACCGAACGAGATCGTGATAAAACGCAAGAACTGAATCAAATCATGAAGAATACTCCACCAAAGTAGCAAGAAACCGACATTATGCTTTTACTTTTCACTTTTACTGCTGGTCACTGCCGTTGAACTTTTAAGTGTTGATTCAACACAACAAAATAAATAAACATATCATAACAATAGATTCACATCGATTCAACGCCTCCTTTTAATTATTTCAAATATTTCATCAATTCCAACCCTGCACAATCGAAGCCTAACCCTTGTCCATTTACATGTTATTTGCATTTTGTGATCACTGGTCATTTATAAGCGAACCTCGGTATACGTCACTGAAAGATTAGTCTGTCACTCAGACAGTCCAGCGCTATATCATGGTCATTCTTTAGCATTGAAATGGCCCCCTTCAATCATCCCAATATTTAACCGAACGAGATCCATTTATATTGATTAAATGAACCGCTGTTTATACATCATGCATATATGCGGGACTATTTGAAGCGATCACGCAAAAAATCGTCACGCTACCCTACATCCAGTGGGAACATTGAATGTGTCAAAAGTTTTATTTGAGGACATTTATATACAGGTGGAAATTCATGGGGGATGGGGTTGTCGCTGAGCATTATTTTGTGAAAAATTGAGTTGTGAACAGCAGGAGGTGAGATTGAATTTTTTCGATATGTGCGGAGATCAGCATGAGTTAAATTTGACAATATAAATGCGTATCATGAACAATCAAGTTATGGACGCGAAAGTGTGAACAGGAATGTTTTGTAATTACCTATTTTATACACTGCGACTCAAAAAGGTCCCCCCTTCTAACTTTTAAACCGTTTGATATATTCGAAGTGTGATGGTATGACAGCGTTATATATATTTTCATTTTTGTTAATTATTGATAGTCCCGCTAAAGTAGACTTCTTTAAACTAAGAGGATATGATGAGTTACCATGGATTTACAAAATGAGCTATTACTCAATCTTTTTGACGAGGATGAATTTGAAAAAAAATATTTATAATAATTGGTGTGAATAAAGTAATCATGATATGCATATAGATAAACTCTTATTCAAAGTGCAATTTTTGTATTTTATACCATCATACCTGATGTGTCTATTATTTATTACAAAAAAAATATATTTCTCTAGGGCGCTTTGTTCTTGGTATGAATGCAAAACTCCAGACTCTGAAAAACTTTTTTTTGTAACGTTTTTGAAAATAAGGGTACGTTTTTCCTGTACAATTTTCATATTTTCTGACCCAACGTTACGGATGTTTCTATTCCAATTATTGCTTAAAATAAGTCTATCCACCATGAACCAACTTTTGGTGATATTTGAATTTTTGTTTGGCAATTGATAAAAAAAAAATCTTTATGCTGCACTCTTGTATGAACACCTTGTATATAGACTTCCACCTCCAGCTACTATTATGGCTGATAGAAAAAAAACTCTTAATAAGAAAGTTATGAGTTTTTTCACGTGACACAACTGTTACCTGAAAAATGCTGTTGTAAAGGAGCTTATGAAAACTTCTCGTGGAATTTCTTGACAGGCGATGATTTTGCTGTTTTAAAATGATCCAAGTTATTTGATTTCTCCACAAAAATAATTTGTTTTAATTGGCCACATGGGAAGAAGTCTAAAAGTGTTGAGTCAGGTGACCTGACTGGCCACATGATACTGACCCCGATTCCCTATCCATTTCTCTCCATATCGTTTCGTGAAAAATTATACTTCAGCTGATGAAGAAGGTCAAATCGGGTATTATTTCAAATCTCAATGGAGAACCTAATTTATCTCCCAAATAATCATTATCATTTTCGATCCAACAAGAATTTATCACCTGGGTTTTTCCCACTTTAAGTCCCAATAATTTTAATTTTTTTAATCATCATCATTGCTACAAAACAATACTATTTAATCAACCAAGCAACCAACCCAAGTAACACAAATTTGTTTATAAGTATTTTATAGACCGTTATATAACAGTTTCGTGAAACATTTCGCTTGTAAAAATATTTTTATAGTCATTTCATAGACATTAATAACACTTATAAAGACGAAAAATGACCACTTTATAAAATATTTTTGTTGTATTAGAATGTTTATAGGGTTCCTAGGTAACAACCATAAAGCTGCTTCACTACTGCTATATAGCTCCAATAAGAGTTAAGTTGTTCCAAGTTAAACATTTATAAAACAGTTATAAATATATTTTGTTGTTGATATATTCGCGGTATTTACACTGCAATTTTGTGTATATTCAGAGCAGAATGAATCAGAATTGTTGCAAAAGTATATCAACTGTAGATGACAAAAAATTAATGGAGTCTATCCTACTATTAGACAAGTAGCATATTGCAAAATATTGAAAATTCAAGGATGATAATAAGTTGATTTGACTTGCGAATTTGATTTTACTGTTAATATATGGGTACAGCATGAACTAAATTTTCATGCGCCTGCATTTTGAGGCAATTTGAGACTTTTTATCCTAATATTTCAATTTTCATAACCTCAAGATCTTGATTACAAACAAAAACTACTCTATTAAATATAAATCGTCTGATATTTACAATGTTTTTTTATAATGACGTTTATATTATCGTATTTCCTTTATAAATATTTGTTTTTTTTTCCCAAACCTAAAAAATGACCGACAAATCTCGCCTACCAAATATGGCGAACTCTTATAACTGTGCTTGTTGCAACAAATTTGTTATATACGTATTGGACAATTTGCATACATTTTCAAATGACTTGAAATTTTTTATACGTTTTCTAGACCAGCGAAAACATTTTTCCAAAATACCCAAAAATACACTAAATAAATGAAAAAGAAGACGCGAATTTCACTGTATGATCGCAAACGGGGTGGGCGTCTTTAGGCAAGACTATGTTGCTATTTCGTGCCCATTTTTAGTCAATTCAGATTTAAATACGTTCGCGACTTAACGGTTTAATTGAAGATAGCTATATATGATCATGTTTTGTATTGTTTTTATACTTAAGCATTTTGCATTTGTATTTGCTTTGTCCATAAAATTTATTTGAATCTTTCTGTGGCAAAAAAGCATATTTGATTTGATTTGATTTGATAAAATAATAAATCTCTAATAAAATATTTTGTAACGATCTCATGAAGTTCTCTATAAAACCTTTATGAACCAATTATACAACAAATTAGACTTGAGAGTAATCCCTCTTAAAAACTTGGTGCTATAATATGCTATAAGAATTCAATTTCTTATGTTTTATAAAAGGCTAATTAAATGGTCTTCTAGAGAGCTATATTACATGATTATAACACTTTTTTGTCTCTGAGAGTATTTTGTCTCAACTATCGTCACTTAATGATAAAATTGTATATTGAAAGACCCTTATATATCAGCTATATAGCATTTCAGTTTAATAAGGCAAAATCTGTGTTAGTTGGGAAGCCAGTTAATTCTAAACTGTTAGATAATTTGATTGCTCACTCATACAATCAATAGAACAAAAATGACTTTATTTATCCATTTCCAAACAATAAATGTTGACTTGATATCAGGTACCCACAAAATGAATTTGTTAATCAGTTCAAAACTTTATATTTATAGAAGCTCCACAGAATTTACTAAGCCCCTATTCACTACATAAACTACCCCTCACCCAAACCAACACACTTTTTTCATCCCCATTGTCTAATCACCCTTCAACCCTCAACTAAGCTCGAATAGTAACAATAGGCCCTGTTGGTTAAATCGGGCTGTCGCAAAGCGTAAACATGAATACGCGTATTAAATTCCACCTGACCGATGTAATTTTCCTGAAATATCCTAATGGCGCAAACAGATTTGTCGAGTTGACAGTTTCCCCGCTAATACGGACGGACAGACAGACAGACTTACCGACAACCAGAGCCTGATATATTGGGATCTATTTCGTATTATCCTATCCGGCCCTTACACTCGCTATTCAACAGATACGAGCGGTAATATATGTAAACATTGCGGGATGTGATTGAGCGTAACTTCAATCTAATTGAGGTATTTTGGCAAAGCTATAAAGGGATGTCTTGTAATCTCGCTATTCATTGCTTGATTTTGGATGATTGGAGGAAGTAAGGCGAATTGAATGTTTGTATTAGTCGGGAAATTGAATTTGTGGTTGCTCAACTCATCTGACTGATGTTCATTTTCCTGGCATGTATAGACGATCTTTTTTTTCTTCTCAAAGGAAAACAAATTCAATAAACTTGTGATTTTCTCGGAGTCACTTTTGAATTGTTGAATACTAGAAGAGTTGAGATTGGACTAGTATCGACGACTCTTTTCTTAATGATTAATGTGGGAATGAATTGAGACAAATTCAATCAAATAAATGCGAATCATGAGCAATCAAGTTATGGACGCGAAACATCACATCTTGAACAAAGATGATGAAAATCAAATGAGCTTCTAGATATTTATTGTCAGGTGTATTCATGGAACATCTAATAAAAAGTAAAAAACAAATCCAAAATCTGATAAGTGATTCATGAAAATTGAAAGATGGCATCTAAAAGATCAAAAATTTGAACAAAGAACCAAAAAAAGATGATTTTATGATGTTCTAAGTGTTGTTGGAGGTTAAGCAGCCAAAAAAAACTCACGTAGAGAAGACTACTTGTTCCTTCAAGCCAAACATAATAGTTTAATTACCAAAAAGTATTTTTCTTTGACGTCTATAGATTGTTAATTAGCTCTGTTTTAATGCCCTGAACTGGATCAGATAAACAAATTCGAGAATGAATTCACACAAAAACCTCGGCAGTAGTCTGAATTCAACAAAATATTGTAATTGACTACAACCAAATCATACTAATTATTTCCAATGTGTTGTCCGTGCTTCAGCACCGAAATCCCAAATAACCAACGAGACAAATTGAACCTGAAAACAAAAGCTGACCTTTTGAATAGTGTCATTTTTGTTCTATCAAACTGAAATCTGCGTATATTCACTGGACATGTATGTCGAGAATTTTCATAAAATTTATATGAATTCGACAATATCGGCAAAGGGATCAAAGGGCTGATCGCCTAAAATAAAATGTTCGGGGGATATCTATTGCAACTAACAATATTGTATAAATTTGAGCCAGTTATTTGATGTTATATTCATGTCCTTTGAGGAAAATAGATATGTACATGTATTTGACGTACTTTTAATGAATTTGTTATTAAATGTCCACCAGCTGGTTAATTATTTCTAGATTGTATTGTATTTTCAGGGGTTCATTGAAAACCGACATTTTGATGTTTTATTATACATCAATAGAATTTTCTAGTCAAGCTTCATGATCTGAGCGCTATTTTTTTCGAACCTTATCTATACCCCAATACATTTCTAGTTTCTGAATTTTGAAAGTACAATAAACACTTTTTATCGGAAATCCCGATCACGTCAAAGTTATGCTACAGGTCGGACAAACGGGTAGATTTGAAAGCGTGTGATTTTTGATAGCTACACGACAACAACAAAGGCGAAAAAGAACTTTTTGAGCAAAAAATTACAGAAACAAAAGAAAATCTAACTATCATTCACTGGTATGAATCAGCGTTGGAAATCAACAAGGATACAAAAACTGGACACTGGGCCCTAAAAAAATATATGCATATACCATAGACTTCTTTACCCATGGGTCCATATGAAGGCTCTGCAATGAAGAGGAGGAGAGATCCTCACATATCGTTTTTGGGTGTGAAGTACTGTCTGGAGAAGGAATAATGGGGAACCCATACTCATTCCTCGAAGGTCAGACAGAGAAACAGTGGGAGAAGCCACAAACCTCATTTGGGTAAATGAAAGACAGGCACAGAGAAATCACAATAAGCCTACCAGAGGGTACGGTTTCGGGAACAATACCCCGAAGGCTCGTTACATATCAGTTATCAATAGTTATGAGTAATCCACCCTTGATGGAGATCTCAAATCCACCAAACATGATCTAATATCAAAACGTTTAGACCGAGCAAATTTCCAGATAAAATGCGATAAACAATAGTTTTTCCAAAAAATCATTCCATTGTGTAATTGGTTATCATATTTCATCAAAAGATATCTATAATCATAAACTTGTCTGCAATCACACGTTTTCAAATTACATTTTCAAAAACATAACAGCAAATACGAATCAGTGAACATTCACGAAAGCTCCAGAAGATTGATCGAATGCGTCATTTGCGTAATTTTTTCGAAAACTAAAAAAAAAACATTTTTTCCGTTTTTCGCGGAGAAATTATTAAATTTTAAAAATTATTAATTATTAAAATTCACTTGTGTTATTTTTTTATCCATGACTTTGTTGTTCATTATAATTTGAAGAATTGCTTTGCAGTCGACTCCAAAATTATCTTGGCCAATGGAAATTTTGTTTAATCGCTTTTTTTATTTTAACCACTATTCATAAACGTGAATTTGATTGGAAAGTCAATTTTCAAATACCTCCATTTATGAAAGACGCCCCTTCGACTTCATGGGTACAGGAGGTAGGCACATAATTTCAAATGAGGACTTGAATACGGAGCAGCCTGTCTTCTCAGGAAAGGGCCCGAAAAAAGTTCATGGTGGAACGATACTCTGGATTTTTGCCTCCAGGTTGCCTCCTCCATCGCCACACTCTCAAGAAATGAGGTCAGCTTGATTGGGAGACCTTCGTTGACATCAGGAAGAAATTCAAATCAGAGGTAAGGATAAGAAGTAGCAAGAGGGCTACATGGCGTAGATTCTGCAGGTGGATCTTATCTTTCTCAAAGTCAGTGAAACAAAAATAAGACTGTTGAAAAGAGAGGATAACACATGGACTGACAATACGAAGGGACTCATTAAACCTACTCCTCCAAACACATTTTCAAGGCAGCAGGACCTGACGGGATTTTCTCGTCGCTGATGCCGAAAGTCAAGACTCAAGTCTATCTAAATCTAAGTCTTTCGAACCAGGACTTCTTAGATGGGTGCAAAACTGCCAAAGTAGTATTTGTAACGAAATTTAGCAAAAAAGACCACGGGCTACCAAAGTCTCACAAGCCAATCAGTTTGATATCTACAAATAAATGCATCGGAAAAGATGATTGATAGGTATTTGACCAAGAAAATTCTCGCAGGTCCACTACAAGGGCAAGAGTAAGAAATCGGTCTCCATGCTGTGGTGCAACTAGCTGAAAGGACTGTTAACGACAAATGGGTCGCCTTGACCCTGTTCTTTCACTTCGAAGGAGCATAAAGACAAAAATGGATGTCATTTGCGGGGCTCTCAAGGTCAAAGCAACCCTCACCTTCCTGGTGAGTTCAGTTTGGTTTGCTCTTCGGAATCACCAAGTGAAAGCGTCCTTGAAAGACTGTCATATACGTACAGGGAGGTTGCCAAGGCAGCTGCCACCCACACAGGCTTTCGTGACCGATAATGAATAGCCTCCTGACAAGAATGGAGTTGGAAAGCTTTTATGCGCAGGCCTACGACTATGACGGTCTGACCTTCATAGGAGGCAAACATCTGAAAGTCAGTTGTCAAGTTCTGGAGGTATGGTGTAGATTCTATCCACAAATAGGAGGACTCCCAAAAAATTTGAGTTTACCCTATTGGAAAACTCACAACGATTTTTCAAGCAGAGGTGTACCAGGAGATCAAAAAATGTAAATAACTTGTAACTATCAATATAAGCTAAAGGGCAATCAATGTACTGTCAATCAAAAAAATGTTTGGATTCGATATCTGAAATAAAAAGAAAATCATCCCATATTTGTAAAACCCGGGTTTAAAAAAAATGTAATAATTTGCGAAGACCTACTAGACTATTGTGAAAATTGAAGTGAAAAATGGTTATGGTTAATTTGAAATTTTATTGTTTTACGTCCACTAGTCTTGGAGATACAAACCTTCAAAGTAGATCATTTTTCTTAAAATGCAAATATCTCCAAAACAGACAAAGATGACCATAAATAATTATTTGATAAACTCACCCTAGTTTTCAAAAATAAATCTGATCATGGAATGAAAAATGGGAGTTGCCACTCAAAATAGGGAAGCTGGTAACTACTAGAGTCAATTCAATTTATATCGCTAAATGGCAAAAGACAATCAAACATTCAAAAATATTGAATAATATGAATAAAGCATTGAATTTTAACAAAACCAAAAATTAGGAACATTGTAACTGTTCATTCAATAACTTACATTTCAATTCCAAAAAACTCTTTAACTGTCCATTTGATTTATGACAGGTTAACAAAACTAATTCATATACGCAATAAATGTTTATCGACCATATTCCGTATTATATTGACGGCTATAACTCTATTTAGGAGCGTATAACATTTTTGAAAGTCGTATATGTCCAAATATACTTTTCTAGTTTAACGATTTGGACAATGTATATTTTATGACACCCCCTAACAGCCTCATTCATTTGAATAGTCAATTAAAAGCGCATAATGAACACCGGACGCTTTTTTTGTTTTTATTTAAAAAAATCTATTCGGTGAATTTTATTTTGTCCGTGATCGAAGAGCTTTGTTTAGCCGGATTTTATAGCTTAAAAGCATTCTAGATTACTGATGGATTGAAGTTTTAATTTTTATTGCGTTTTTTATTGCATTTTGTTTAGTTTTTATGAACAATATTATTTAATTATCAATTGGAGGACTCTATTTTGATTTTAATATGCCAATGTGTTCTATGAAAGTTTTTCAAATACCCGTTTGTCAAATAAATGACCTCAGGATTGAGTTTCATGTTTATTATTGAAAATATTATTTTTCTATTCACATAGAAACTGATTTTTGATCATTTTCCGCATTCTCTCTTTTTGTTCATTCCAGTTATGAAATTCTGAGGAACACTTATTTTGAAAAATTTCATGAATAGAAATTTATATTAAAATTAGGCGAACCCACAACAAAATTTGTTTGTTCAAATACAATTTATAAAATCGTAATCTGATATAAGTCGTGTAAATAGAATCTCCCTGCAAACCTGCCAATTTTATGGGTTTTAAATTTCAATCGAATCACCGCTAATCAGTTTAAAGAAGTTTAAATTGCAAAATTAAAATGAGAAGAGGGTGCTCTGCTCGCGACACGGTGCCGAAAATAAAGAAATTGATAAATCTGAAAGACTGGATGCTTCTTTAATTCAATGTTTATTGGCTTGAACTACTTCTTTGATTAAAAAGGGAGGGTTCACTTTTATTTGGCCTTTAATGAAATAAGAAACCTCGCGGATCTGATTGAACCAAACCGAGATGCGCCAATTTCAATCGTAAATTTGATTTTACAAAATCATTTTACTTTTTTCTCATGCAGAAAACGACTGAGATAAATGCGGATTGTTACGTCGATCGGTAATGACTGCGAGTTCTTGACGTTGAATTTTTCACCGCAAAAAAGACAATTTCAATGGTTTATTGCCCCTGTCGTTTGGCTTTTATCTTCTAATGACCCTTTAGAATCTGCTAGTAGTAAATGGAAAGGAGTCGTCTCCGAAACTTGAATTTAGGAAAGCGATTTTTTAAACTATGTGATAAGTTTATGATCCATTGTTCTTGCAGTTCCTTCGATATGCGAATATGTGTCGATGATTTTTTGATATTTTTTTTATTTCTCTTCCCAATTACACACACCAAAAAAATCTAGGGAACAGGAATTCAATATGTATGTTTTAACTTTTTGAAAAAACCGGGTATTATCTACATAGACTTAAAATAACAAGACTAACCCAAACTTACCACAACATCTCCCTCATGAAGCTATTTACTTTATTTCAGCGCCGTTGTCATGTGCTCTTAATGTTCTAAAGCTTTATGAAAAATACCGGCAAAAATAATTTAATTCAACTACCAAATCATCAATCTTAAACACCTATAGTTCCGTATTCTCAGTTTTCCGTCACAAATTACTTTTCTGTCGTTTAAAAAGATTGTTGAAGGTGAACATTTGTATTAAGCTCTACATTTCATGATGAAATATGGCAACATCCGGTCGCAACTTTGAGGAGGGACCGGCTGACGAATTGTTCACAAACGTCCGCTTAAGTGAGGTTAATGCGTTTATAGTTTGCTTATTTCTCAATTGTTCAGAAAAAGTCTTACTCTGTCTGTTCTAAATTGCGGGATTTAGTGTTTAATTGATAAACAGTGCCTAAAAAGTGTGTAGTGTGTGGCCAGAGAAAAAAAAACAGGCGAAAATCGGGCGTTGCACCGGTAAGTGAACAAAAACAAAACTGGCCTATCATCATTGTGTTGGGACCAAAACATTCAATGCTAAAGGTATGGGCGTTACGTGTCTTGTTATTTTAAGTCTATGATTATCTACATATTTTGTCCTGATATTTTTCATGTCGTTATAATACACAATATTAGGATGTTGAGCAAGTTCATGGCATGTGTAAAGTAGTGTTATTGTCAAAAATAAGTATTTGTTTCATTTTATTGTCTGCTTCGTAAAAACCAATATACTTTTTGATATCCAGTGAATCATTTTTGGATTCAACTTTATTGTTTGAGATGGAAAGACGACATTTGGATGTGCATGGTTGCCACACACTCAAAGTTTACTTATAAGAATAAGTTGCGTCACTCTTCGTCGGCACTTTGACAAATTCATAGCGCGAGCCGCCGAGTGGCGTAGACTGTTCAAGACAATGCAGTTCACAAGAAGCCGCTTCGATGAAAGTTTTTCAAAGATGCCGACAACAAACATCAACGCGTCTCCAAAACCACGCTGCCCTAGCGTGGCTCAACTTATACAGCGTGTGCCCAAATTTAGTTAACGAATGGTATTTTATTTGATATCAATTCTAGCGAGAAAAAATATTCCATAAACAGTTTTGTTAAAAAAAAACATGATTTCTCCAGAAATCAAGTTATTTGTATACAGGGGGTGGCCAAAACTTGCAAAAACATTAATTTTACCTACAAAATACACCCGATTATGCGAAATCCGCATTATCCGGAACGACCTATGAACCAGATTATCCGAAATGACTCTACAATACCCCAGCATCATCCGAAATTGTAATATTTTTTGTCGTTTTATCGAGATAATACCTCAAAATATGGAAAGACATTTTTAAAAATCAAAAAAGTTTAAAATCGAAACTATACCTCTTTCTTGAACTTATAAAAATATATACAAAGAGAAAATTGAAAATTAATACGTATAAAAATGTATGCTGAATAAAAGTTAGCATTTTATTATTACTTGTCATGTACAGAGTGACCCATTTGAAAGCGATTTTTTGAGTGAGAATCTGCCTACGCCACTGGATTTTTCATTCCCTGAAATGGGTCTGTACCAATTTCATGAAAAAATATTCAATTCAAAAATATTATTTCTGTGAGTAAATTTTTTTCTATTTATTTTTGTCAGTATCGTTTGTTTGTTCTCATTGTATTTTGACGTGAGTATATCTATTAAATGTTAATATTTAAATTTTTTTTTCTGGTAGATTTGCTATCGCAAGAAATTCGAGGTAAAATACTTTTGGTGCATAAAAAAATTAATCGTTAATTTTCAATATTTTTTCATGAAATTTGGTACAGATCCATTTCTGGGTATGACGAATCCAGTGGCGTTGACAGATTTTCTCTAAAAAAATCGCTAATATGTTTTCTGGATTTTTCAGCTTCTAAATATGCTCTAGAAGCCCTTGGTTTTTGGAAAAAACTCGGCGACGTATGGCCTCAGAACAAACCTTCACACTTCAAAAAAAAAAATGACAAAATCGTTCCATAAATAAAAATGTTATAAGGGTGGCTCACTTTCAAATGGGTCACTCTGTATGTATCAAGTGTGTAAATGCATACGAGCACATTATCATGTTTTCTAAGAATTCCTTACAGTTACTAACTCATAGAATATTTCAGTTATACTTATGAATATACATAATATACATAATATACATAGGTAATTATGTATTTGTTTTGTTGAGTGTTATTCAAATGAAAATTGCATAAATGATTCCTTTACAAATTACATCATGTAGTTGATGATTTTCGTCAATCTCCCGCATTATCCGAAATTTCAATTATTCGAAATCGTCTTGATCTACATTATTCCGTATGATCGAGAGTCTAGTGTACCTCTAATTTCAATTTTCAAGGAAAATTTCATTTGAAAATTTGTTAGGAATTACATACTCACTCAAATGATATACGAAATTTCAAGTTAAAACTCCACAATGTTCTTCAAACGTCAGAAAAACGGACTGAGTATCGGCCGCAGAGTTCCACTCTTCCTCCGGCGTTTTCACGTGGTTGAGTTTGAATTTTGAGTGGACTGCGTTTCAAAAAAAATTCTCATTATTTGATAAAACTTACTCAATTATTGCTCACAATCAGCTATGATTTGAAAGAAATCATAATCTATAATGAAAATGTTGACGTTGACAGTGAACATTTTTCACCGTGACAGTGTTGCCTACATTGACATTATAAGAAAGAGGACTCGTAACTCCTTATAAACGTCATACGACGAAATTGCGGCCTGTTCAGTCAGTTTGGACTCAAAAAAATGGCGTACGTCATTTTGTAATAACTTGTATCATTGCGGATCTTACTGATTTTGTGAATCCCGCACGACCTAAAAAATTGTTACCTAATTTGACGGTAACGGATATTTTTTTGGTGTCAAAAGGTCGCAAAACAACTCACATTGTGGGATATCCCTTTTTTTCTTATCTGAGGTTGCCTATTAGGGATTCAAGCTAAGCGATTCGCTCTCTGGTGGAGAATTTCACTAGTATATTATAATATCATTTATTTTTATTGTTGATGCTTTGACATTGATAACATTGTGGGTTTTGCAATAATTTCCGGCAGCGTTATCAAGTTAGGTTGGTTTTCCTCAGCTTGTATGTTTCCATTGTTGCAAATCTAGACTGAATGACGTCACTATGATACTATTCAAACGTGAGCCTGGCGCCGCCGCCCGAAACTATATTCATGTGAACTTGAAAACATATTATGGTTTTGTTAAATTTGTCGACATTTTAAAAGAAAATAGCATATTTTATTTGGAGAAGTGACTTTTAATGACTTGCTCACACGAGCGCGTCATGAAAAGTATCACTTTTCCTCCATATAAAATATTATTAAATTTTTAGCACTTTTTTAACCTTCTCCATAGGTAAGAAAAAACTATAATCTCTGGATAAATCAGGTTTTTTTTGCAAGCTTAATTTTTCGAAAAGATTTTTTTTCGCTAAAATCGATAACAAAGAAGATTTCCCTTTGCTAACTAAGGACACACGTAAAAAAAAAATTGAATGTTAAAATAAAATTTCGTATATCATTCGAGTTTGTGATTCTAAACAGCTTGTTATCTATCAACAAAGACACTTCCAATTTTATGGATTGCCGAATATGGAATATAAAATTCATTCAAGTATACACTCACCGACATAAAATGTGGGACCACAAAAATTTAAGGTCAAACATAATGAAGGTAATTTTTTCACTCCGCTATACCAGTATCAAGCATAGGCCCCATCATATATGATGAATGAAGAGGGGGAAAAGTAACAACCTTGTCAAAAACCCAGGATTCATCTGATCCGAATGATGACAACCTGTAAGGGCTCTTTGTCTAGGATACAGACGAAGCTGCTGCCTTGCATTATATGATTTTGGTTCATCAAAGAATAAAGGAAGATAACCTCGACTACACATTCCTGGTCCTCCAAGTTGGGGGTTATAGCCAGCCGGCTTCCTACTAGTAAAAGAAAACAATTGAAAAAAATTACAGTAGCACGCCTTGAAATACGACTGATTTTTTAGGAAAACGAACACGGCAACGGAATAGGTTGATATTTGAAACATGAAATGTACAAGGATTTAACAGAAAGTTTGAACTATTAGGCTTTGCAACGAGGCAAAGTACCTAGAGATCATTCTTGACTCAAACCTCTTCTGGAATAGAAACACAGAGGAAAAAATGAAGAGAGGCCTCAATGCATAATATATATGCAGGAGAATGATGGGTAAAGAATGGGGACTGAAGCCGCACATTATCCACTGGATGTAAACAGCGATCGTGAGACCCATAATTACCTACGGAGCCGTGGTATGGTGGAAAGCCATCGACACGAACTCGAACGTAAAGATGCTCACGAAAGTACAACGAGTGGCAGCACTAAGTACAACGGGAACAAAGAACAGCCCACCGCAGGCAGCTGTAGAAGTCAATCTAAACCTCCTGCCCTTTGACTTGTTCATTAAAAGCACTGCCGCAAAGGGAGCTCTCAGACTGAGAGAGGCTAGATTGTAGAAGGGAAATCTCAAAGACAAAGGATAACCAAGAGGCAAAGCTGCTACAAACGGCAACAGACTACATGGTGACCAAGAGCTCTTTTGAGAATGAGGTAGTGGTTAAAATACCTACCAGAAAAGCTTGGAATCAAGACTTAATCATAATAAATAAAGAATAATCCATCTTGACAGACGCAGCAAAGACAAATACAGGCACAGGAGCAGGTATATACTCAAAGGAACTAGACATCCAAGAGTCCATCAAACTTGAGAAAGGATATGGCATTCTGCATGCAGGATCATTGCCATTAGGGAAGCTGTCAACCTGCTGCAAAGACTGGACAACACAAAAAAAGACGTCACAATCTTGCAGACAGCAAAGCAGCGTTAAGACTACTAGATTCAGATACAGTGAGGTCAAAGGTAGTGATGAGTTGCCGTGAGGCAGTGTCCTGGATCAGGATCAAGAAGCTCGCTCTATGCTGAGAGTGGGGACGGCAACACTATAATCATATGGGAGCAAAATCCAGATGCAAAGCCAGGGAGATGTCCACTTATTAATCTTTCAGTCACGTGATTATGGGTAGGGTGATTTCCGATAAAATTAGGTCGTTGCCATAGCAACATGTTAAAATGCAAGCCTATGATTGGTTAGAATTGACGGGTAGGAAATTTTCTTCAGAATCTACCTGAGCAAAGCTATAATACTCAAGAAGAAGCTGTGATGATGAGTCCACGGATTAACGAAGAAGCGTTTAGAGATCAGACTGCGCAGGTGAGAATCGGGTTTTTAGCATTCCTACCTGTATTTGTAGATGCTTTCCGGAAGGTAACCGGGTACCAAAGAGTCAAATCAAGTGAGAAGATTGGGACACTGAAGGGATCATCCCTGACCTAATGCGGATGAAAGAATTGGTGGGTCGAAGCCCACACTACTCTATGGTCTTGGAACCAGACTGGTTTCAGATTCCTTTCCTTGGGGCCGGAACCCATAAACAAAAAAAAAACAGAAAAACGGCTGGGCGCCATCTTGGAATGTTTTTTTAATAGGAATAGGGGTCATGTGACACCTCGTTTTGGAGGTCCTGATGAGTACTTTATAACCCTCGAATATTGCGTCGATATCTTGAAGTACTACAAAATGGCGGTACATTTAATTACCAACATTGATACATACACTTTTTAAAAAAATTCGTCAAGTTCAATTCAAAAGATGCTTTTTTGACATTTTTGTAATTTATTCCTAACCCAAACTTTATGTCAAGAATTTTTCCAGCATCTTTTGTATGTAATGATATACAGGGTGTTTCCTAACCTCTGTGACAAAATAAAAGGGGTGATTCTTCGCTTAATTTTAAGACGAAAATGTGGTATAACTTTTTTTCGAATTTCGCTTTGTTTCCAAAATACAGGGTGTTTAATTTTTTTTTTGATTAGTTTTTTATTTTTAATTAATTTATCTTTCACTCGATTTTGTTGAAGTTTCGTAACGGTATTTATAGTGATAACGGGCTCATTTTGCCATGAACAAATAAAAATTATCAACTACAGTGGCGTCCCGAGCGGCACTTCAACCAATATTATTGGTGGTAAAAAAAGGTACGCCACTGACTTTTTGTGTCATTTTCATTTTTTTCTCAGGTTACTCAACTAAAAACGCAACTTTTTGATCTCTTAAATTTTTATCGTATCCTGCGTAATTTTTGAGATAAACCACTTTATTGCAGGTCTCTGGACTACACAAAAATAACAATATGATGCAAAGCAGGCTTTTTGCTTCGATCCATGGCAACCACATTATTTGTTTTCTCCATGACATTTGCCTACTGTATGAAAGTTTCCAATAATGTATTTAAGTAACTATTGTTTTTCAATTTATTCGTAATAAATAACGTTCTCTTCATAATGGCTGAGTTTACCAATCAAGAAATGGCTCAAATGCATTTTATGTACGGTTTAGCGGATGGAAATGCCCGAGAGGCGAGACGTTTGTATGCAGAACGTTTTCCTAATAGACAAGTACCATGTTCGGCAACATTTACAAGGTTACATCTCCGGTTAGAGAAAACAGGTAGTTTTGCAAACAGCCAAATAGGCGGCCGATCACTTACGGTTAGGACCGCCCAACTTGAGGAAGAAGTCTTGATCATGGTAGAAGAATCTCCAAACATGAGTACTAGGAAAATTGGAAGTGAATTAAATGTGAGTCACAAAACAGTCTGGAGTATCTTAAAAGACTATTTACTCTTTCCTCACCACATACAAAGAGTACAAGCTTTGTTGCCCAGAGACTTTCCAGCTCGCGTTGATTTTTGTAACTGGTTTCAAGAAATTTCTTTACGAGTACGTCATTTTTCGGCAAAAGTACTATTTACCGATGAAGCCAATTTTTCTAGAGATGGAATAATGAATTTTCACAACAACCATGTTTGGGCAGAAGAGAATCCTCATGCTATCGTCGAAGGACATCACCAGTATACATTTTCATTTAATATTTTGGCAGGGTTTATTGGAGATGTCTTAGTTGGACCGTATTTTTTCCCAAATCGACTTACTGGTAAGGTCTATTACAACTTCCTTAGAGATGAATTACCCGAATTGATGGAAGCAGTGCCATTAAGAACGCGATCTCTAATGTGGTTCATGCATGACGGCGCTCCCCCTCACTTTAAATCATTTAGATCAGCAATATCCTGATCGTTGGATCGGCAGAGGAGGACCTCACCCATGGCCACCACGTTCACCGGATCTGAATCCATCAGATTTTTATTTTTGGGAACATCTTAAGCAACTTGTTCATAGCACTCCCATTCAATCCAAAGAAGACCTACGGATGCGTATTATTAATGGATTCAATACGATTTCCGCCAGTCCCGAAATTTTCCGTGTGGTGAGAGATAACTTAGCACTCGACTTAGCACGTCGTGTACATGGATGTTTACTGGCTCGTGGCGGACATTTTCAGCAGTTTATTTAACTTTTTTTTTATTTATTTAGTGTTTTTGAATTCTCCATTAAAATGATTATAATTGATTGCTGTATTTGTTAGAAAATTCAACATCAGCGATAAAATTACTTTTTGCGTCAAAACTCACTCAACTAGATTTAATTTTTTATCTCAAAAATTAGGCAAGATACGATAAAAATTCAAAAGATCAAAAAGTTGCGTTTTTAGTTGAATAACCTGAGAAAAAAATGAAAATGACACAAAAAGTCAGTGGCGTACATTTTTTTCCCAATAATATTGGTTGAAGTGCCGCTCGGGACGCCACTGTATTCGATAATTTTTATTTGTTCATGGCAAAATGAGCCCATTAAAAATAAAAAACCAATCGAAAAAAAAAATAAACACCCTGTATTCTGGAAACAGAGTGAAATTCGAAAAAAAGTTATACAACATTTTCGTCTTAAAATTAAGCGAAGAATCACCCCTTTCATTTTGTCACAGAGGTTAGGAAACACCCTGTATAGGGTGTGCCATTTAAAAAAAAGTAAGTTATGCCAATGATTTTGACATTTGACAGTTAAGAAAGTATTTGATCAACCTTTTAGCTCAAAAAATAAATATTTTACGGTCTTTTGAAAGTGTGACAAATTAAATTGAAAGCACTGTACGGCGCAAGTACCAATGTCATGAATTAATTAATCAGTGATAATAAGTACAACCCTGAAAAGGTTGATACTTTAGTACAAAAATAGTTACTCAAATAACATATTTATGAATTAAATAGTAATAAACATTTTACTATTGGTATGTGGAAGTTACGTAGAAAATTGCAAAGAATAGATATGGAGAATTGATGAATAGGTAAGGGAAAAACTGGCCTGTTACTGCTGTTGCCTCAAGATCATCAGCCATGAACGGATTCGGTTCGCTCTGGTGGTGCGGGTATCTCCTCCATCACAAAATACCATCCTTGCGACAGATTCCAACTGCATATGGGGACTCATACATGCAAGTTCACGACAAAGTGATAATCTTCAAACTATTTGGCCAGCATACCATCAATATGGTAATTTGGTATTAGAGTTGAAGTTGATACAAAAGATTCGAAGAAAAAACCCTAAAATAATGTTTCCTTGTCAGAAACCACCTCATGGTGAAAACTCACCTCGTAAGGTTCATAAGAATTCGGCAAATATCTATGCCATCACTGGATAAAACACACCCATTTCTTCATGGGATGTCCATGGACATTTCAAATGTGAAATATTGTCAAAACTCAATGATACACTGGAATATTTAAATAGAAAAAATGCCACACAGCACTTTGACGTCTTGCATTGCACGTACCATCCATCAAAAGTCAAGTTAACAGTGTCAAGCAAGTGTCTGACATAGAGTAATGAATCAACTGGACAAGCAGCAAATGACCTCAAAAGAATACACCTAATCACCACAATACAGACTGAAAAAAGGGAAACTGCAACACCGTCACCGTGCCAAAAACTATCAGCTGTGCAAAATGAAGGTGTCCAAGATTCGTGAACGTCCTATAATGTTCACCCACGGACCTATATAAAAACTGGACTGCTAATGCATAAGGCCGACCTTACCAAAGATCACTGAGGCATGGGCGCCGTCATGATGGGACAATTTACTCATTGTTGGTATCTCTGATCTTTTTCACGTGTCACTCATGGCTGCGTTCCGAGAATTAGCGCTATATTTGGGTGGTCCTATTGAATTGAAATGATTCGCTGTGCTGCGGCACAGTAGTCTAGCAAAAAGAGGTATATTTCCTTCGCTTTATCGCAGGAACTGTGATGCAATTATCATTTATGTCATTTCAGTGAGATCGCTCGATAAAAGCGATGCAGCGCTGCAATTCGTCTTATGCGGCCATTGGAAAATGCAGAGATCAGAGAAAAGGAAGGGGGTAGAACTTGTTTGACAGATGCGCGGACGGTGAGATTTACGAACCCACCTTTTGAAGTATAGCTGTCAAAATCAAAGCCGCATTCAACGACCGAGCGGAACACAAGTGTTGATTTGCGTGTTAGTTTGCAGTGTTGATACCATCATAGTTATAATAATGTTAGGTATATGGTAACTTGAATAATAGAATCTGAAGAAATAACTTATGTTAATGAGATTCAGTTTATTGGACAAAAATCAATTGAACTCTTGTTAACTTTATATCACAGAATGCATCCATCAATAAGAACAAAACTTGATATGTTATGACACATGACATGACAACAACAATCACGGGTCAAGGGATCAAAGCTTTGATCCTCAACAATCGACATTAATGACATTTAAATGACGTAGAATAGACACTCTTGACAGATATACTTACATTACAAGATGTCTGCGCCCTTGCCGTTCCACAAAAATTGGATGCGCAGTGGTCGACAAGCGTTCTTTTCGCCTTCCATTTCTCTGGCAGAGTTTTGTTTCTGAGGTTATGTTACCTATTCCTTATTTCGATTTGGATTTTGGATTTTAAGAAGATACCTATAGGTACTCAAAATTCAATATTTACATTGTGATTTTGTGCAGGGTTTTTGACATTATTCTAGATACTTATAAAACTATGAAACGTTTAGTGTTGGATTATTATTTACATAAAAATGAGCCTTCATTCAACTCAATTTTTCAAAAATATCATAACCTATAATGTCCTTTCAACAGTACCCACCAAACGAGTTTAGATTGGACCCTGGAAAATAGGTAGGTATAGGTCAGAGAAATGGGAGGGGAGTAGAATGCTTTTCGACCGCAGACATCTTGTAAGTATATTTGTCAAGAGTGTCTATTCTACGTCATTTAAATATCAATAATGTCGATTGTCAAAGATCAAAGCTTTGATCCTTGCCTTGTTGTCATGTCATGTGTCATAACATATAGAGTTTTGTTCTTGGTGATGGATGCATTCTGTGACATAGATTTAACAATAAATCGATTGATCTTTGTCAAATCAACTGAATTTCATCACCATAAGTCATTTCTTCAAATTCTATCATCCAAATAACCATATACCTAACGTTATTATACCTATGATGGTATCAACACTGCAAACTAACACGCGAATCAACACTTGTGATCCGCTCGGTCCCTGAATGCGGCCATGATTTTGACAGCTATAATACAAAATGATAGATTCGTAAATCTCACCGTCCGCGCTTCTGTTAAATGAGTTCTACTTCCCTCCCATTTCTCTTGTATAGGTACTTGAGATAGTCGATGTTTCAAGATTCATGCATTCTGTGCTTTCAGAATCGATAAAGGTAATAATATTTTCTTCAACATGCACAAAAACCACGGGAACGAAAAGTCATACACTTGAATAAAAAATAGAAATATTAACCAATATCCTTCGTCCTTTATTTTATTATTTATATACTTATATTATATTTATATTAATTAATTTAACCTCGAAATCAGACAGTAGCTTTATGTAAGAGTTACATTCAATTTGTTTTCGAATTGGAACTGTCAAATTTCCGCTTGGCAAACGAGAATCATATGCTACCATCTAAATCGAATTTGTGTCACGCTTACGCCAAATTCAATGTGAATGGTGACATATGATTCCCGTTTGCCAAGCAGAAATTTGACAGTTCCACTTCGAAATGAAATTTAATGTATATCAGGCAATACAGATTTCTGCATTTTTCAACGATGGCACCACTGAAAATCAGAAGCACAAACTAGAATTGTCCAATCATGGCAGCGCCCATGCTCCAGTGATTTTCTTCTCATTGCATTAGCAGTCCATTTTAATTTACCAAGTCCGTGTGTTCACAAGTGAAAAAAGTCCTTGTTGCTGAGTGATAAGATAACAATTTTGATTTTGTATTGTAAAGTCATACTTAATGACAAATGATTTTTCAAAATATTAATTGCAAAAAAGAAAAAGTATACTGACCATCGAAGATCAAAGTCCATACCGGAGCAAACAACAAAGACGCAAAGGTGGAATTCCCAACATTTTGGTACCTTCAAGTCAGATTTGGCCCATAGATCGGAAGAAGTCAGCCTAGAAAAAAATATATAACCCCGAATTCCAAACCAGGGATCGAGGGGCCCAGTATTCCAAAGCAGGGATCAATCAGGCAGTGACCATTTCTGACATTCCAATCAATCTGACATTTTGGCCTTGTATGAGGTGGATTTTGATCCATATCTCAGAAGAAGTCGAGCAAGCAGGAAAGCTAGAAGATCAGTATGTGATAGGTTGCCTCACTTTTACGGTCATGACGTCATCTGTCTCAGGTGTTGCCAGATGGTCACTATCAAAAACAGTAGAACAGAAACCCATGGGTGAAATCAGTAGATCTCCTGTTCAAACAGTACTTCTGGCAACCTTGCGAATGTCACGTAACACGATACGATGCAGATCGATGCAATCGAATGACAGGATTAAGTCTACTGCCGATAACGTCATATTTCCCCCTTCCCCCGTCTCCTGCCTCAGGCGAAATGATGAGGCAACCTCTTGTATGCTGATATTGGGGAAGCTAGATGCCCCGAATTCCAAAGCAGGAATCGAGGGACCCAGTATTCCAAAGCAAGGATCAAGGGATCAGCTGACATTGACGACTTCTGACATTTCAAATCAAATCAAAAAGGTAAAATCCATTTTTAATCAAATTTTTGACTATTAACATGCTTTCACTCTGTGTTCTGTGTTACAGTACTTAGTTTCAAAAAATCAATATAGGTTTCATTTATCATTATAATATTCATTGTAGAAGAGTATATCATGGATACACCAAATTTTAAAAAACAAATTTATCAAGGAGGTGTTCTGAAGAGTCAATTGAGTCGTTTTGAGACATATCTTGAGACTCAACGTAATTTAGAAATTGACTTAATTGATACTTTACAAATAAATGAAAGGTTAAACAAATGCCAATCAATGTAATACGCCTTGGATGCCATACAGACAGAAATTGAATTGATTGACAATTCAGATGCGCAAATTGCGGAGAGAGTTAGTTTTGAAAATGAGTTTTATAAAATAGTTTCAGATGCTAGGAAATTTGTAAATATAAATAGCAACATTGATAATCAACAAAACCCAATTCAAACCACTAACTCGAATATAATACCTCCAGACAGTCAAAATACATTTTGTGTAAAACTTCCTCCAATCACATTACCCACCTTTTCAGGTAAAAACTATTAAGATTCAATACAACATGTACAAAATGAACATGTGAAAGATATTGTTAATCACATATAGCATTCCCAACAAACATAGAGGTCAAATTAACCACTTCTCGACCTACAAATTGGAAATTTTTGGAAACATCAATACAGCATTTATGAAGTTGTTTTACATCTGATTCTTATCCACTAGATTTTTTCGATGTGTGTATATTGGTTTGGTGGTTATTTTTCATGATATAACATGTGAAATATTGAAGATCCTGTTACTTTTTCATAAACGTTGCAACACTTTAAATATTCTACACTGAGAAAACAAAGTCTTAGAACAATGCTACGTTTCGCTTTCCGTAAATATTCTCTATTGTGTCAAGAAATGAAACAACATACATAATTCATAAAAAAAAACTCACCCAAGATCTATGTGCTGCAATTCTTTCTCCAATTTCTCACATGGGCCATACACCTCCATATTTGTCGCCATAAAACAAAAGTTTCAATTACTGTTCTGTATAAAATTACATAATCGTGTTTACTCACCGGGGCCCACAAGCCCTTCTACGTCATCAGAATTATGCTCAAAACTCCTCAAAGTATCAAACGTTATGGAATCATCTTTTCAATTTTCTGACATCGGCCACTCAATTTCCAAAGATGGTTTTACATATTTATTGATATGAAACAAAATCTCAATTACTGTTCTGTATGTTATTTGTTGATTGGGTTCACTCACCGGGGCCCACAAGCCCTTCTGCCCCATCATGATAACCCTAGTTGCCTGGAAAGTATTCATGGTATTCTTGATGAAACATTTCAAGATCACTTTGTCACTGGATATCTTTGGTCTGGAGTCATCAGGATGGTTCCTCATATTTGTTGACATGAAAAAAAAACCCAATTACTGTTCTGTATTCAATTTCATATTTATGTTTACTCACCAGGGCCCACAGGCCTTCCGTCCAATCAAGATGATGCTGGTATCCTTCTCATTTGTTCCTTAACACACACAGGAAAAGATAATATAACTTATTACCATCGGTAAAGGAGTTATTTCAAAGATAATAAGAAATTTGGAAAAAAACGTATTTTTATACTTACCTAAGAAATTCTACCAACTTCTTGCACAAATTCACGTCACTTAGTATCCAGGTTGGTAGGGGCATGCGCATTAATGAAACGAAATGGATTCTTTCCGTCATTACACGAATAAAATGATGTGGTGAAACAGAAAAAAATCGGACTTCCATCGTCTTAAACTAATGATTTGTTCAAAAACTCACCTGACACTATAGGTCTTATTATTGTGGTATTTTACCAATGGTTGCTGATTCATAAGAGGTAGTCATCTGGAAATATACACTATTCAAAGAGACAGTAGAAATCAGTATTTGCCAGTAGCACCACGGGCTTATCATGATATACTCACCCAATTGTTGGGAACATTTTATCATTTGGGAGCTTTTCCATGAGTTCATGATCAATATCCCACTTTTATCAACACTGAAAGACAGATATTTATTCAGTATTAATTTATTAAATTTATTTTCCAATAACTTACCACTGACTTGTACAGTTACCAACCCAGGCTAGAGGTAAGCATGCATATACCTGGAATTAATTTTGATTAGCTGAACAAACGGATCATCCTGTTCATGGAATCACCAAAAAGTGATCTTGGAACTGACCTCATTATAATGCATGAAATTAAATCTGGAGCAGTCGTCTTGGAAGTTTCATGCATCCTCATCAATTTTCAAGGTCATCGATCGAGTCTCCAGGGTGGAGATCAGTGACCACAGAACAATCACAAAAATTCTTCGATTAATCTGCTCACGGAATCTGTGAATATAGTTACTCACTCACCTGAAAATAAGATATAGAATATAAAACAAAACACAACAATACAAAAATACCTGTTTTTTAATGAGTCCCTTCAACCTGCTCAGACGTTGTCCAGGTAAAACATTTGAGATTAACCGGTGTGTCCTGGATTGTGCCCAAGGGTGAGTCCAAATTGCTCACGTTTTTACTCGCTCTTGATTGTGATCACTCTCGCGCTCGTGGTCTGGATTTCGCTGTTAAACTTTGATTTAAATTATCACTCACCTAGAGTAAGTAAGAAGTGATACAGTTTTTTCTCAAAACATATAAATAAGAACAAACCTGACTGCTGATCTGCGTAAACATAAGCTGGTCACTAGTTTTCCGGATGTGGAAGAAGGTTGCCCTTCGAAGGCTTTTCGTGGGCCAACATCGGTTTTTGATGATCCAACTGCCTGCAAGACTTTTTATGAATGATAAATTGTGCAAATAACATTTTTTAAAAGAGTAGAGAGATTTTTGAAGACCTCAAATAATGAAGGAGATTTCTGATTATATTTTGGCTTCTAGTTTTAAGGAAATGTTCAATTGAGTTTTTCATTAATAGAAATGTTTTCAACTTACCATAGTGCGCTCAACTCTACAATCCATGATTTCCTTTTACGCTGTCAACAGAGCTTCTCACTGACCTGATCAAAATATTTCAAGTATGCGGTGACACGATATATTCTCAAAAAAAGAATAAAATTAAACTACATACCTGGCATTGCAGATCTGTCTCATCACAAGTCGCCTTGGTAAACCATCATTAGATTCTAAAACATGGCCTCTTGCTATTGAAAACATTTTCATTTATTGTTTGTTAACTCACCATTGTGAATCATTGAGATGAAACTTTGGAACTGGACTTCTCAAACGTTTTTTGGTAGCTTCACCAGTGAAGAGGCAACAGACTTTCCACATGTTCTGAGGTAAGAAAGCATTACAGATGATAAATCCTGGATAATATAAGATTATACAAACTCAAGCCTACAACTTGAAAGCTTATTACCTCTCATAGGTTCACAACATCATGTATTAGCTGTACTTTGTTCATGTTATATTAATTATTGAACCAATAAAGTTGCAGCTTTTCATTTTGGCACTTCTTCATACGCGTTATCATCTGAAATGAATTTTAATTCATGAGCAAAAAAACAATGAGAGATTTCATAAAAAGATAGACGGGATAACAGATTTCAAAGACTTACTCAATTTTGATTATTCTGGATTGTTCATTGCATAATCTTTTTTTATGAAGTCCGTTGGATCTTCCCCATGGTTCAGTCTGACAAAAAAATTATTGCACTTCTTCATGAAATCATATTTTTTGTCATTTACCTTTAATTATCGACCTCACTAGTCCATACATTCTAGTACATATTTATTTTGTCACTTTTTTGTAATTATTCCTCTTCTGTCGATTTGATCACAACCATACAGTATCGAAATATCTTTTCGCCATCGTTTCTGTTGAGGTTTTCACAGTTCAGCGATTCAACATTCTGGCAGTTTTTTTGAATTTTTTCATTTTAACTGAAAGTGAATGACAGAAAAGTGTAATTTTGGAAACTGTGGAGATCAGTGACCACAGAACAATCACAAAAATTCTTTGATTAATCTGCTCACGGAATCTGTGAATATAAATACTCACTCACCTGAAAATAAGATATAGAATATAGAACAAAACACAACATTACAAAAATACCTGTTTTTTAATGAGTCCCTTCAACCTCCTCAGACGTTGTCCAGGTAAAACATTTGAGATTAACCGGTGTGTCCTGGATTGTGCCCAAGGGTGAGTCCAAATTGCTCACGTTTTTACTCGCTCTTGATTGTGATCACTCTCGCGCTCGTGGTCGGGATTTCGCTGTTAAAGTTTGATTAAAACTATCACTCACCTAGAGTAAGTAAGAAGTGATACAGTTTCTTCTCAAAAAATATAAATAAGAACAAACCTGACTGCTCATCTGCGTAAACACAAGCTGGTCACTAGTTTTCCGGATGTGGAAGAAGGTTGCCCTTCGAAGGCTTTTCGTGGGCCAACATCGGTTTTTGATGATCCAACTGCCTGCAAGACTTTTTATGAATGATAAATTGTGCAAATAACATTTTTTGCAAGAGTTGAGAGATTTTTGAAGACCTCAAATAATGAAGGAGATTTCCGATTATATTTTGGCTTCTAGTTTTTAGAAAATGTTTAATTGAGTTTTTCATTAATAAAAATGTTTTCAACTCACCATAGTGCGCTCAACTCTACAATCCATAACGTCTCTTTTACGCTGTCAACAGTGCTCCTCACTGACCTGCAATTCAAAAATAAAAATCAAAATATTTCAAGTATGCGGTGACACGATATACTTTCAAAATAGACAATAAAATTAAACTACATACCTGGCATTGCAGATCTGTCTCAGTGTCTCATCACAAGTCGCCTCGGTAAACCATCATTAGATTCTAAAACATGGCCTTTTGCTATTGAAAACATTTTCATTTATTGTTTGTTAACTCACCATTGTGAATCATTGAGATGAAACTTTGAAACTGGACTTCTCAAACGTTTTTTGGTAGCTTCACCAGTGAAGAGGCAACAGACTTTCCACATGTTCTGAGGCAAGAAAGCATTACAGATGATAAATCCTGGATAATATAAGATTATACAAACTCAAGCCTACAACTTGAAAGCTTATTACCTCTCATAGGTTCACAACATCATGTATCAGCTGTACTTTGTTCATGTTATATTAATTATTGAACCAATAAAGTTGCAGCTTTTCAGTTTGGCACTTCTTCATACGCGTTATCATCTGAAATGAATTTTAATTCATGAGCAAAAAAACAATGAGAGATTTCATAAAAAGATAGACGGGATAACAAATTTCAAAGACTTACTCAATTTTGATTATTCTGGATTGTTCATTGCAGAATCTTTTTTTATGAAGTCCGTTGGATCTTCCCCATGGTTCAGTCTGACAAAAAAATTATTGCACTTCTTCATGAAATCATATTTTTTGTCATTTACCTTTAATTATCGACCTCACTAGTCCATACATTCTAGTACATATTTATTTTGTCACTTTTTTGTAATTATTCCTCTTCTGTCGATTTGATTACAACCATACAGTATCGAAATATCTTTTCGCCATCGTTTCTGTTCAGGTTTTCACAGTTCAGCGATTCAACATTCTGGCAGTTTTTTCGAATGTTTTCATTTCAACTGAAAGTGGATGACAGAAAAGTGTAATTTTGGAAACAGTGGAGATCAGTGACCACAGAACAATCACAAAAATTATTTGATTAATCTGCTCACGGAATCTGTGAATATAGTTACTCACTCACCTGAAAATAAGATATAGAGTATAGAACAAAACACAACAGTACAAAAATACCTGTTTTTTAATGAGTCCCTTCAACCTGCTCAGACGTTGTCCAGGTAAAACATTTGAGATTAACCGGTGTGTCCTGGATTGTGCCCAAGGGTGAGTCCAAATTGCTCACGTTTTTACACGCTCTTGATTGTGATCACTTTCGCGCTCTTGGTCTGGATTTCGCTGTTAAACTTTGATTAAAATTATCACTCACCTAGAGTAAGTAAGAAGTGATACAGTTTTTTCTCAAAACATATAAATAAGAACAAACCTGACTGCTGATCTGCGTAAACATAAGCTGGTCACTAGTTTTCCGGATGTGGAAGAAGGTTGCCCTTCGAAGGCTTTTCGTGGGCCAACATCGGTTTTTGATGATCCAACTGCCTGGAAGACTTTTTATGAATGATAAATTGTGCAAATGACATTTTTTGAAAGAGTAGAGAGATTTTTGAAGACCTCAAATAATGAAGGAGATTTCCGATTATATTTTGGCTTCTAGTTTTTAGAAAATGTTCAAGAGTTTTTCATTATTAAAAATGTTTTCAACTCACCATAGTGCGCTCAACTCTACAATCCATGACGTCCTCTCACGCTGTCAACAGAGCTTCTTACTGACCTGCAATTCAACAATAACAATCAAAATATTTCAAGTATGCGGTGACACGATATATTTTCAAAATAGACAATAAAATTGAACTACATACCTGGCATTGTAGATCTTTCTCATCACAAGTCGCCTCGGTGAACCATCATTAGATTTTGAAACATGGCCTCTTGCTATTGAAAACATTTTCATTTATTGTTTGTTAACTCACCATTGTGAATCATTGAGATTGAACTTTGGAACTGGACTTCTCAAACGCTTTTTGGTAACTTCACCAGTGAAGAGGCAGCAGACTTTCCACATGGTCAGAGGCAAGAAAGCATTACAGCTCAAATTTGATAAATCCTGGATGATAAGATTAAACAAAGTCAAGCCTACAACTTGAAATGCTTATTACCTCTCATAGCTTCACAACATCATGCATCAGCTGTACTTTGTTCATGTTATATCAGTTATTGAACCAATTAAGTTGTAGCTTTTCAGTTTGGCACTTCTTCATACGCGGTATCATCTGCAAAAAAATTAATAAGCAAAAAAACAATGCGAGATTTCATAAAGAAATAAACGAGATAACAGATTTCAAAAACTCACTTACTTTTGATTATTCTGGATTGTTCATCGCAGAATCTTCTTAAATAAAGTCCGTTGGATCTTTTCGATGGTTAAGTCTGATAAAAAAATTATTGCACTTCTTCATGAAATTATATTTTTTGTCATTTACCTTTGATTATCGACCTCACTAGTCCAAACATTCTAGTACATATTTATTTGGTCACTTTTTTGTAATTATTCCTCTTCTGTCGATTTGATCACAACCATACAGTATCGAAATATCTTTTCGCCATCATTTCTGTTGAGGTATTCACAGTTCAGCGATTCAACATTCTGGCAGTTTTTTCGAATGTTTTCATTTTAACTGAAAGTGGATGACAGAAAAGTGTAATTTTGGAAAAGATCATTCTCATGAATAATTACAAAATCACATAAATACAAGGATATTTGCAAAATTAATCTATAGAAGATATAAAAAAAAAGAAACAATGAATAGTACATTTTGTGTCAAGGGCGGAAAGTAGATTATTTTGACGAGGGTATAAGTGGCAGCACGAGCAAAGCGAGGGCAGATATCAGCCGAGTCAAAATCATCTCATTCTTTCGTCCGTAGTGCAAACAGTTCTTTTTGTACAACCAGTTTGTAATCATTTAAAAAAGAATAATTATGAAAATCAAAAATAAATAATCGATACACTGCACTACACTGCTGACAAGTCAGACATCTGACAAGTGACAACTGTCAATCATGGTTACAATAGGTGTGTTCCCATATTCTTTTGTGGTGCGGATTCATTGTCACCGAGATTGTCACGTGATTAGTTCCTATTAGTATGCTAGACTGTCACGTGGTTATTAGTTTCAGAGGCGTCGGGATGCAATGAACCGTTGCTAAGCGACCTACTTTTGCGCCCGCGGGCGCGAAAGTACTTTTAGGCCCGTCTGCCAAAATCAGCGACTTTCCGCCTGCTTTGCATGCATTGAAAAATGGACTTTACGTGTAGGTTGTACAAAAAAGGAATAACAGCTTACTACGGAAAAGATAAAGAAGAGTTGACCAGATTCTAGATAGATAAAGCTCGCATCAATATATGTTAAATATCGTCTTTGACACTCACCTGAGTTCTCAAATTGGTACTGTGAATGAGCGTCCAGAAGACAGTGCTCGATCTGTCCAAATGAAATGATCCATCTTTTTCCTAGCTTTTTTGGAAAACAAAATTTCCTGCACCTTCTGCTGATTGTAACAAAAATGGCCTTGAGAATACTGTCACAAGTATTAGAAATACTAGCTTCTTTGGACATATCATAATCATCATCTGAATTTTTGATAATTTCTACTTCATCCCTCCATAAAAATCTACTTAATCATCAAATGTGATTGTTCTGTTCCATCATCGCATCTAGAGAAAAAATAAAAAAAGTTGATTACCATATTTTGTTGATGATACATGATTTGTCGACTTACTCGCAACCAATGCGCTCACTTAATAACTCTGCATTGACCTAAAAGTTGATTATGAAAAATAGGAGACACAAAAATCAAAGACCAGACCTGTCTTCAGAAGATTCCCCCAAGCATGTCCGGATGTTGTCCTAGTCAATTTGACATTATTCTTTGTGTCCCAGTTTTCCAGTTCAACGTTACTGTGTATCTGGAAGTTAATTTGAATTTTTTTGACGATCTACAAGAAATATCTCACCACCACCTGAAGGGGGTTGTGATAATATTAATTCTATCCCAACCATAAACATAACATTACATTGCATAAGAAAAATCTTTTTTATAATTGAATCAAAACTGACATCAAAATTCAACATCATCCTTTAGCTCTAAAAATTCAAACATTATAAGAATCGTCATAGTCGTTGTATCCCCTTACATCATGATTTGGTAAATGAAACGGGAAAACCAAAAAAGATCAATGATCAAATCAAGAACTATCCGGGGAGAACCATCTTTCTTGAAGAACTAGACAAAATCTATAGAAAACTCACCATCATTTCCATTTCTCTGCATCATCAGTCGTTGACCACTTGGTGTCTTCCAACTGGAATAGCAAGAGCCATGACTATGTGTAGAATCTGGAATCAAACACTTAATATCACTTTTTTGTTGGAGATATTTCGTATAATCACCCAGAGCTGAAGGGGCTCACCACACCAACTGGAGCATTGGATGTGGTCTTGGATCTACCTCCGCTACACTGCTCCACAAGTGGTTCATGAGATTCCCAAAATGGGTTTTCTCCTACGATTGCGGCACCTATCCCCATGGCTTGTCTTGAAACCGTCTGTGTACCCCATGTGTCCTTCGGAGTTGTTTTATTGCTTTTTCTACCTAGTGTAGCTTGGTTTTGAGAGCCGTATTGAAGTTGGTATTTTTCAGCATGATATCATTCCTTATTGTTAAAAAGGGGCTCGTGGTTTTGCTGAAAATCTAAGTATGCCCTTGGGAGTTCAAGTGGCTTCAGTTACCGGTGTTGTTAATGCGTTGGCGTGGTTCCCATGGCTCCAGTTATACAAAGACATGCCAACCTCTGAACTTTTGTTAGTTCTGTGGCTGCCTGTCGTTGCTTGATTTTTCGCCACCAAAAAAAAATCGTGGATAAGTGTTTGTCTTACCACAGCACAGTAGAGACAGTGCATCTTCATCAATCTTCAAGGTCATCAATCAAGTTGTACGTGAATTGAGACCTCATGTTTTGTCCACTTTTTGTTGCCATTTTTGTGGATTGACTATTTTCTGAAAGTGTGAGTTCCACGAGAGCTTGTCGTCTGGGATGACGCCTAGGTATTCGAATTCTTTTGTGCCACCAGCACTCTTTTCCGAATAATACAAGTTCCAATTGGTCACTTGTATACATTTTCCTCGTGAAGTTAGTCAGGAAAGTTTTCTTAGGATTTACCTTGAGGTTCACCTTCCTGCGCAAGTCTTCTACGATACTCAGGATCATCAGTTCTGTTAACGTTTTGGTGTGCTTACCTTTACTAGTATTTCTACATCGTCGGCAAAGCCTTGGGTCTGGATTCCCTGACTGTTAAGTTCTACCAGTAGTTCGTCTGCGACTAGGTTCCAGAGAAGAGGAGATAGAAATCCACTTTGGGAAAATCATTTAGCTACCTCTGAAGTCACAGTTTTATCAAGCATAGTGTTAATTTCACGCCGGTCAATTGCGGTAGCTCAGTTGTACCGGGGTATAGGACTTTGATATTGATATATTGTCCGACTATTCCGCCCTTAGTGATCCGGGGTTCTGGGATTGTGGCCAGCTCTAGGGTGTTCTTTGCCATGTAATGACAAAGAGCAGCTGTTGCTGCATTATTGTGCTGAAGGTTTATCTGAATCACCTTCAGCATTGGGGATGTCCTTTCACAAGAGTCTGAAGGTCAAGCTCCGGAAAGCTCAGCCATTTTATTTAGGCGGATGTTGCCAGCACCCGTACTTATCCCAAGAAACAATTTTTAATTTATGATTTTTTGCACGAAAACTCTAAGCCTCCTTCGTTTTCAATTTTTTGAAATTTTCTCATTAATATTAATCCGTATTTTAGCCAGAACTCCAAATAAGAGTGATTTCACAAAGTCTTCCTCGAAGATGTCGTGGAATTTTCAATTTTTTGAGTGTTTGCATTTTTATCCTCAAACAAGATGGACGCCGTGGTTGTTATTTTGATACATATTATATGGCGACACATTCTCCAAATCCAATTTGTATTGGTGAAACTCATTAGTATAAAAGTATATATTTTTGTCTACATTATTACCACCTTGAGGCTTATTTTTCTCATACAAGTTTACTTGATCTTATTGCATACTATTTAAGAGTAACTGGTCTTGCATAGACCCGGATTAAGAAGAAATTACCTAAAAGTCGTTAAATTTACCTCACATGCGCCTGCTATGAACTGATTTTTATAATATTTTATACATGGTTAGACGCACACGAGTACAGTAGTTATAAGAAGAGCTTTGTCGTTTTGTTCACTTGATGGAACCTTGATTGTTTAAAGATACTATATTATAAATCTTGAATAAAACTTGTTTGATTTTGAGGTTAGGATAAGACTGAAATGATTCAAAGAACTCTCAAAACCTTAGGGTTTTATGACATTCTTTTTTGAGAGAATGATGAATCAACCATAAATATTTGACATTTCAAATCTATTACGATCCAAAGGATACTCTCAAGTGAGGTTATGAATTCTATTCTTGAAAGCAATTTGATTCAAGTGTAGAAAGAATATTTTCAAACTTTCATGAAACAATTAGTTCTTCACTTCACCTTAACAAATCTGCCATAAATATTATCCAAGAACATGGACATGAGATTGTTTCTTGGGAATAGCTGATACCAAGGGTGTGCATTCTTATTTCCCTGATTTTCAGTGGTGGGTTTGTTGTAGAGGTTTGGTGACGCCTCAGAAATATAAACGTGCGATTGGCCCTCTTCGTGAGGCCAGCGTTGACCACCGAGGCTTCCACACGATCAACTGTGAGATTGAGACTCACTTGAGGTAACGTATCCAACCGTTTGTCATACATTGTTTTGTTTTTGCATGTTTTTTAGTTCATCTCCTCCCCTTTTGCCTGTTCGATAAGGGTGGCCCTGCAAGTAGCTCTGGAGCTAACGCCGGCATAGCTCCGAGGTTTCCAGAACGCCCGCAAGCTCCCTCACCTCGTTAAGGTAGACATGCCAGGAGAAGGAGGGGTGACAACATGACCAGAACAGCCAACACACAAGATGGGTTGTGGTGGTTCTCTGATGCCTCTAAGCATCAGAAAGGCATATGAACAGGGTTTTGGAAGATCTAGATAGACAGTAAAACGGCCTTGCTCGGCATGCACACAAGGTCGAATAACACATTGTCATTGGGCATATGAAATTTTAGAAAGCGGCTTAAACCATAGAACAGTCAACATATAGTTAGATAGCACTTCAGCATTGGGGAAAGAAGTGAGCTCCTGGAATGAGAAGAGATTTCCATCCCCTTTCGATAACTTTGGACTTCTATGCTCATTACTCAAGAACTGTTCGGTTCTAGTTCAGATGGAGTATGTACTTTTGATTCGCAGAAGATTGTTCAAAAAATTTTCCACAGCGAGCACCCGCTTCGTGTATGACAACGGGTATGACAAAATATTCAAATTATTGAAAATCGCAAATCGATACATCATAACCGTCATCGATTTGGCATTTCTATTTTTTTCTTCGATTGATAGGGAGCTTCAAGCACGCGAAGAAATATAGGTGCAATGTGGGAAAAGGAAAAGAACGACCAGAACACTGGTGTGCGAACTGCAATGAATGGAGCAAGAACATCATGCGCTCAAACTATTTGGAGCTACTCCATGCTGTGAAAGGAGGCAGTGATAGGGTCATGCAAAACAGCAACTGAGTTGGGCAGGCATCCGGCCAAGGCCAAAGGCAAACACGAACGCTGGCCGACTAGCCAAAATTGGTTTATCAGGTAAGACGATAGGATCTGAGCCAATATTTATCACTCCAATGACAGCAAAAGAAGGCGGCACGAAGATACTTATATTTGGAAAGGTCACTTAGATGGAATTTCACAGGCGTAGGCACTAACAAGACCGCAAAATTTGAGGTCTGAGGTCTATAAACAGGTCACATGAACATGAAGGGTCACCTCCACGTGATAGGAATCTTCTTACTAGACAAGCAACATGTCGGATCTGAAATGAATCACTTCTATTTTGAAATGTTGTATACTCACCCCCTAAAGAGGCCACCAACCATTTTTTAAACTGGCAAACCTGAAAAGTCATCATTTGTTGACAATCCACTTGCCCACATCGACAACGTCTGTCGTCAAAGTTTGATCATCGGAAGGCTTTGTCAAAATTGTCCAATCTTCCATCATGTCTACGACAAAAAATATATCATTAGTCAATCAAACAAATATGATTGAGTCTTTCCGGCACAAGATCATAAATATTTTAGGCACATAAACCTCACCTGATCTTTTCAGATTGTGAAACCATCTGTCCATAAATACTTGATCACTCAGTTTTTTGGGCTGATTGACTTTTTCAGTATGACTATCTGCGAACAAGAAGAGAGATAACAATAGACACTTTGTTTTAGGTTTGCGTTATTTGTAGTTTTACCGCCAGCTGATGAGTTGACAATTCGTCACATCCCCATATCGAAGCAATAAGGAAATTGAACTCCAAAATATCCAAAATTATCTTTCTTAGCAAATATGGCTCATCATAACTTCTTGCACGGCTGATTCATCATCATTCCTTCTATTTTGATGATATACAGATAATCTTCATATAGTTAACCTCACCAGTGGCTGCGTGAGATCCTGGAATATATTTTTGATCAGAAAAATGTTATGTTAAGATTTTACCACAAAATTTCAACTCATGAATGAATCGGAAAGATTCTGTTTTTTTTTCTGATATTTATTTTTGTATAGGATTCACAATTCTCTTGATTATGATCAACACATTTTTGAGAAAGGGATATTCATTGAATTTCATGTTCAATTACTCACTAAAGAGAGCAGTTTTTTTATGATACAGCAAAAATTGACCTTTTCATTGCAAAAACGTTTGAAAAATGTTATCTTGCCGTTACGCCAATAAACCGTTACTGCCTCAAGGGATAAATTTCTTGATGTTTGAAGAACAAACCAGAACTTCCAAAAAGACCAATACAGAAAGGGACCAAGAGAACAATAACATTATTTCCCTATAAACTTGGACCATTTAGAAAATACATCTATAGTGAGCTTACCCTGTTCTCTGATTGTCTGGTTCATCAGACTTTGACCACTCAATATCTTCTGATTGCTGGTTACATATCGATCATTGGGTGTATGATCTGGAACAACACCAAATATTACTTTCATGTAGGAAATTCAACCATTTCATGTATTTACCCAGAGCTGAAGAAGCTTTCTGATTAGCAAAATTCGCCAGTGTTCAACAGGTCCAGTTCTCAACGCTTCCATATTATGACTTTAAAATGGTTTCTGTCGGATGTGGTGATCAGTTGCTGATTGTGCCTGAAGGTGGGTCCACATAGCACCTGTTCGTGCTGGCGGTTGCGCTCATTATCGTGCTCACACCCACGCTCGTGATCGTTCTCACACCCGCACTCGTGCTCTTGACGTGAACCGCTGTGATCAAAACTATCCACTTACCTAAAGAAAGTAAAAAGTGATAAAAAATGTTCTCAAAGAAATATTGCTAAGAACTAACCTGAGTGCTCATCTGCATTGACACAAGCTGGTCACTAGTTCTCTGGACGTGAAGGACTTGGTTGGCCTTCTAAGGCTTTTTGTGGGGCTTCAAACACCGGTTCCCGATTCAACTTTTCTTGAAGGCCTGCAAGGATCTTAATAACTGTTACTTTGCCAATATATTTCAAAGACAATAAATTTAATAGATTTCAAAAGATTTAACCATTTTGGGAAGTTTTTAGACAATGTTCCACTGCGTTCTTTATCAATTGATAATTATTACAACTCACCTCTGGTTATGTTAACAATTCAGCACGTCTCTTTCACGCAGTCATCAGAGTCACCTATTGATCTGAAAGTGAAGTATAACAATAAAAAAGTGAAGTATAACATTTGAAGTATGCAGTTTAATTTTTTTTTCAAATTTGGTCAAATAAGCAGTAAGACTACCTGACTTTGCAGATCCGTCTCATCGCAATTCCATTACTAGCTCTTCGGTAGAAGATTGATGGTCCAATTCTGTGACAAAGAAGATTGGAATGTTGATATGTTGACATTCTTCATCAAAAGGAACTGGGCAACTGAATTTCCACATGGGCTGAGGCAAGGAAGCATTACGGCTTTTTTCTCAAAACTTGAATCTTGTAGTCGTACATTCTGGATAATAAATGAATAAGAATTCAAGCATACAACTTTGTTGAAGAGCTCACCACTTCTTATAATTCTATGACCTAATGTATCAGTTGAATAGTGTGATTCTTCTATTTTATTAAACTTGATCTCTCAACAAGTGTTTACTCCCAAGCAACCGCGATCTTTCAATTTGGCACTTCTTCCTCTGGCGTATGTTTTATCTATCTATAAACCAAAAAACAAGGATTCCATAAAATGAAAATCGAGGTGAGAAATTTCAAGAACTTACCAATTATTTTCTCTATGAAGTCTTTCACATTATTTTTTCAGCCTTAAAAAAATCAACAATTACTTCTGTACTTGATAATGTGATCATTTTTGTCACTTACCTTTGATTATCAAGCTTAATGATCCATTTTTTATCACTTTCCAGTATTTATGTTTAATCATTTCTCTTTCCATTTAATTATAACCAAAAAATATTGATATTTGATTGGGACCCCATCGTTTTTATTCATGTTTTTTTGCAATTCAGCCATTCAATCAACTGGCACTGAAAGTGGATGACAATGTAAGCTTATATTTGGAAAAAGTTTTCATTTCAACAACTTACCAAATTTCATAGAGAGAAGACTCTACCAGATTCTAAATTGATAAAGTATTGGTATAACCCTCACTGAAATTTTCAATTGTGGCTGTGAATGAGTTTCCAGAAAACGTCCAGACTGTCCAAATGAATTGATTCTTCTTTTCCCTCATTTTCTTGGTGGAAAATTTCTCATTGTGCTTAAGATAAGCCAATTGTACTCTTGATTGACCAATTATTCTGTTGACTCACCTTTTTTCCAAGAGACAATAAGCTGATCCGATCTTATCACTTGTCGCTAGTCGATTTACCACCGAAGTCCCAGATAAAGAAAACTAGTCCATTGACAATCTTCAGGAATGTCATCCATTGCCCCTCATCATCATTTCTAGAATCCTCCAAGAGTTTTTCCTTATGTGCTCAACAGCTGAATTCTATGATGGGGAAAAGCTGAAAAGTGTATTTATATGTTTCTCTTCAATGTATCCATTGAAGCAAAATATGTAATTTGAATCTCAACTAACCTACCTGTGAACATGTTTTTCAATCCAACACCAACAACAAGTAGCACAAATATAACTGAGATTGCGCGGGGACGCATGAGCATCAAGTAGCCGGTAGCGCTTGCGTACATACAAAATGATGCATCAACTATAATTAAACCGTTCGATTTCTTCGAAATAAGCATAAAACTTTGTTCAAAAACTTACCCCCTCCTTCAACCCCATGACAGTTGAAATATTGAAAAATGGTGAAACTCACATGTGACCGCAGTTTTCCAGTCTCCCATATAGTACCTTGAACTCACCTGAAAAAAAACAATCAATTAACAAAAAACTGTTCAGAATGACAACAAGAAATTATACATACAATTTCAATTATTCTAGATGGGTCTCCATGGAATCTTTCTTCCTGGTCATGAAGGTTCGAATTTTAGTCTAAGAAAAAACAACAATATAATTGTTGTTCTTGGTTATGTGATCATTCTTGTAACTTACCATTGATTATTACGCTTACTAAGCTCTTTATTCTTCTTTAGTGTTGATATCTTGTTTGAATTTTCGTCTTCTTCCAGAATAACTGACATAACGTAAGGACTTATTTTGATGACTACTCCAGGCTATTGATCCAGATTTTGGCTCTTTAGGGGTTTTTCTTCCATAATCTGTACCAGAAAATAATATGGTTTTGTCAGATATTTTATTGTCATAATGATAATCAATGAAACTTTGAGTAGCAAAAATAAAATCAAAATGATGGAAGTCCGAAATTCTGCTTTTGAATAGGTGTATCACGCACACGGTCTACCGTTGTATATTTGGGCGTTACTATACAAAGTCCGCAAAAAAGGTTTGTGAGAAAAAAATCCACAAATCCTCGGTCGATTTTTTGAGTTTAGACAATATACGTGCGTAGATCTGGAGTCTAGAAACTATGAATATGATGATAAAAGGAAAACCCTCAACAATAATTATTGTATGTCCGATTTTCCATTTGCTCTTTAGTGAACAATCAATATACACTGAATAAAAAAAAATTAAAAAAATTAAAAATCAAAGTAAATGAGAAACCTTAACTTCAAAATCTACCAATGAATAGGTACTTGATGATGCATACCTTGGGAGGGTAGTTTGGATCGATAAACAAGAAAACAAGATGTTCAAAAACTCACCCTCTTTGCAAAATTTCACCTTGTCACAAGACTGTTATTTTTTCATATACTGTAGGAGAATTAAAATTTAAAAACAATTCTATGCAACTAAGGAATAGAAAATTCGCATGGAATTTTTGAAAACTCACCTGATATTTGCGAATCAAGTGTCAGTTATCCAAGGTCCACTTTTATTTTAACAATGGCACTGAACAACATGATATAACGATTTTTTGTACGATCTTACCATGGTAGACTCGCTTTGTAAGTGAACAGTCGCTCACCCATGTTGATATTGTAGGTCCATCTAGAAAGAGTTCAAATATTCATAAAATCAAAAAAAAATTGGTAATGTTTTACTGGTTTGTCTCTTTTTTATAATTTTTTTTTTTTAGTTCAACATATTGATAGGAATCCAAAACTGCTAGTACCCTTCTGAACTTCAATATGAATAAAAAATGAAAATTATAGAATAAATGAGAGTTGTCTTTTTTACAAAAAGTTTACTTGAAGGTTTGGTGTTTTTTTGCGCGAATTTCTATTTTGATGTGGTTCCCAATATAATTTATTGTGTATGCTCGAGGTTGTGGACTCGATACCAGGAACATAGCGGTCCTTGAACGGAGTATTGCACTTCAATACAGCTCTCAACAAGATCGACAGTATGTAGCCTTACACTATACCCTGCTCATGGTGACCCTACTGGAGCTGAGTTCTATGGATCTAGAATGAAGGGTGGATACACATTCCGTATACTCTGCTTCAAGTAGACGCGAGACCTCCAGGATGTAGTGGTGAGATGGAGGGATCCTGGTGCTTCAGTTACTCAAAACGCCACTTTGACCCTGATTTCTATGTAAACCGGACGTCGAGCCTAACGCAAGTCGATCAATCAGCTCCATTGCTCCGCCAAAGAAACGACAGAGTGATTGTTCTGGAAAATGGAGTGCGTAGTTGGGGTCCGACATCAACTCGTCCCAGAAGCTGGAACTGGAAGAACTTCCTCCGTATGGCTACACTCGATTGGTCTCCCTGGAGTATTATCCCTTCCATTTGAGGCTCCCAGGGAGTTAGGAGCCGGTTGAACTCCAGCAGTCAGGAATCACCAGGGCGACCCCGCAAGCGAACTCGGAGATCTGGCCTCTAGGGCTAATCCTGACAGCGGAATGAAAAGGGTGGTCCGCCCAAAGATACAACAGGGAGGAAAATTGAGACAAGGTGTTTTTTCACAGGCGAATTGGACAGAGAAGAAGAAAACAATCTGATGAAGCAAGAAGCAAGCTGAACCCTGGTAAGAAACCCAAACCAGCATCAGATAAATAGAGAGATCCCTCAAAAACTTTGCCTTTAGGTGTCAACCATCCTTCCAACCTTGGAACACTGACAGGTATGCTAACGGGACATTGTTAGCTGGATAGGCATATTCCCACCTTGATTGTGGTGACGGATTCGACTTGTAGGAGGTGCCACGAGGACGACAAGAGCGCTAAACCTGTTATTTGCCATTGCTGAGCTCTCGTGAATATCAGAGAATTCATTGTGAGGAAAAAATGGTCTCAATCGGAGGATGCTCGGCCGCCAAAGTCGCTCGACGTGTTCCGATAAAATTTACAATAAACTCACTCAAGTGTCCTAAGTAAAAGTATGGTGCAAGCGACCCCTTCCTATCTCTATAAATGTATATATATTTCAGATTTTAAATTTCCGTTCATTTCTCTTGATTAACTTCCTCTTCATTTTCATTCGCGTGTTCTGTTCAACATTGAATTCAAACAAATCTAATAATTGATGTGTCTTATCAAAACATCAGCGTCAACAACCTCATATCGTGACTGAGTGATTTGGTAATATTGTGGACACATAATTAATAAAATAGGAAGTTAAGCATTGTTTGGAAAAAATCTTTTGTCTAATGTTATCGCTTATCAGAATGATCAACGCGCTGATAAAGTTCCTGAGTGGATTACTGATTTGAATAATGACGTGGCAACTTATATTGAATCACAAAAGTCTATTTTGAATTGACGCCTTTTGTCACTACACACCTATTATGCTGATTATTTTAATCATTCATTTGCTCATTTAACACTACTTCTTATTAATTGGAAATTTCCCTGTTTGTAGGTGTTGATCATTTTATTAGCAGAATACATCAGTTAGCTGGTCTGGAAACCAAATTATCTGGAACTCACCTGTTATGGATTTTGGCCTTGAACATCCAACTTGTCTCTTTTGATAGTTTGTCCACTTGATTTTTTGCACAAAAATAACTGGTTCTCATATCGTCCACGACATGAAACCAAAAGACCAATTACTGTTCTGTTGTTAGTCAAACTGTTGTTAACTCACCGGGGACTGCTGATCTCAGAACCCAGTCCTCATGTATTTGAGCATCTCACTACATTTGTCCAGTTTTTCTTGAACAGTTCTCATTTTGTCCATGACATGAAACCAAAAAACCAATTACTGTTCTGTTGTTAATTCAACTGTTTTGTTAACTCACCGGGGGCTTCTTGGCCCAGAACCCACATAAACACTTTAAGGTGGTTGAGATGATCTGAAAAAGGATATGGTTAGTGCAATCTTCAACGCTGATCTTTTTGTTACCTTCTTATGAAGATGTGCCCATTGTATCCATATTTTCATGTCTAAGGTTCCTTTAAGGTACCCCAATTAGAGGAATGCATACTTACTGAACAGCAGTATCTTCTTCTAAATTATTGTTTGCAAGGATGATACAGACTAGCAAAGGATGTAACATTGAACATAAGATTGATCCAATAAAGACAGAACAATGAACGGTGAAGATAATACTCATAAGATCCCGCAAATAGACCGAGTCTGGAACAAAAAAAGGGACTAAAACAGAAAGAAAACAAAGGCACAATTTCAATTCATGATACCTTTAGCTGTACCTTCAACCTAGAGCAGATATTGAACAAAGTACCAAAGAAACAAACAAAGCAGAAACAGAAACTCAGGAAGGAATTAAACAAAGAACCCAAGTTGACATCAAAGAAGAAATCAAGAAGAAATCAAATGAAGAACCAAAGGACTATAGACAAAAAAAAAACAAAAAAAATACAAGCTGCTTTTCTTCACCTTCTGCCTAGAGCTTAAAAGACAAAAAAAAATGACAAAAGGTGCTCAAATTAATCATCAGGAATCAAGACTCAAGAAGAAAACTCGAATTCTTGTGACCTTTGGCACTACCTCAAGCCCGTTCTCCAGCCTAACCAAGAAAACAATCAGAGGAGAAATCAAACAAGAAATCAAAGGAGGAACGGAATAAAAGACAAAAGCTGAAATTCACACTCTGCAAGAAAACTACAAGCCTTGAAACATTTGGCTCCAGCAGAATTCTAACAAAGGACCAAAGAAGGCATCAGTGGATAAAAAAAAGTAGAAATCGAAAAAAGAACCAAAAGAGAAATCAAAGAAGAAAACAAAGAAGCAACCAAAGCAACCTGCTAAAATTCATCACTCATCAAGGAGACTCCAATTCCCCAAACCCCTCAAACCAGAAATGAAACAACAAAGAAAAGACAAAAGCTCCTTTTTTTCTTGAGACCTTTGGTAGGAGTTGAGTAAGTATTTTACTTTTCCAAGCATCACATGAATAACTTCAGAAATAACGGTTTTTGTTTTTTTTTTATTTCATTTTGAAAATAGCCATTCATCTCCACTTTCATCTATTTTTCACCGGCAATATTCAAATCAGGTATTGTCGCTTTGCAAATCCCCAATATAGAAATTTCGCAGCCGGAAAGCTCGATTTGCCAGCGATTATTAAGTAAAGGGGGGAAATCCGTGGAATTGAATTTATTTACTTTGACGATTGCACGAGCGACGAAACCAATTACTTTGCGTAATTTCACAGATGAACCCTCTTTACTTCACTTGTCTACAAATTCTTGTCAAGAAACTATAATCACCCCCATATAACCTATTAGTTAATTATTAGGGGAAAGTCTATGTTTTGATGTCTTACGTTTGGTATTATTTGCCTAAATGTCTTGTTTCTGCTTGATGAATTATAAATGATACGATTGCCTTTTGGCCATTAGTTACCTTTATTCAATTATTAGTTTGCTGTAAAAATCTTTAATTGGTTCAAATCAGAATGAATTACGGGAGATTAAGGAGCTTCAACGCATTCCCGTGTGTGAGCACTTTTATCAGATTAAAACATTAATTCTTTTCCCTGAAGGTAGAGAAGGGTGATTAACTTTGAAATGAGAATTGGATATATGGTGGAATATAAAATTGCTAGCTCTAACTACTAATTTTTTTTGGACAGGAAGTTTTTGGGCGCCACCACCAAAGTCTTTTCACTTCCTGATTTTCGGCCAATATTTACGACTGATAAATGAGACTTCATGGATAATGATAGACCAGTAAGTGACCAGAGAAAGCTTTAACGAGTTGTGGTAAAACAAAATGAGTGTACATCAGGATTGCGTAAGCAAACCTCAGTGCAGTCTTCTTGAAACCTCAAGGGGGATTTTAGTGGGTAAACCTTAGCAAGATAAGAGTCCTCCACTACCTAGGATCCCACAAAAAAAATCGTTCCTCGGGCCCATCACCGCTGCTAAAACTCATTTCCTACAACTCATCAAGAAATGAATCACTGACTTATATTTGCTATCTTGGAAAAAAAGGAAGAAGTTTGGATTCAGTGGTAACACCCTCACAAACCTTTACGACTAAAACATTAACCTTTTAAGTATTTAAGTTGGACGAATCTGAATAGCATATTACATCTCATTTAAACAGGGGGTGAGTATGGGCTTGCACTTTTTCACCCCCAGGGTAAGGATTAGCGATTATGTGGACGTTATTTCGGAAGTGCACTGGAGGGATTTAATTGTGTAATTACTTTAATTGGCCAGCCTTGTTATCTGAAGCAGTAAAAAAGTTCCGATTTGCTGACCAGCTCCTCTATTTGGGGATAAGTGCGCACTGGATAGTGTTTCAAAAAGACTTTTCAGAAATGGAAAAAACGGTTGCGAATTCAAGTTCAACTTCCACGTCACGTACTGAAAAGTTAAATTCTTGTTGTAAATGGTGTAGTGGGGGTAAAGACGTCAGAATGAGGAAGCCAATTAAAGATGGTGATTTGAAATGGTTTATGGTGTTCTCGGTGGAGATGAATATTGCCATAAATTGTAGAGTCAATATTAGAACGGTAATTTCGTGATTAGCCAACAAGCGGGGTGGTAATAATTTATGGGCTCGGCTGGACAACCTCTGTGTTAATAAGCTAACTTAATTATACCAAAATCTAGCATTTAATAGCGCGTTCAGATTGAGCCATGTTCACTTATATCCATTACAACACCCATGATGCATTGCTATTTTACATATTAACTAGCAAATTATACTGATCGAGCCTCCAATTTTGCTGAATAATTATGCATTGATTTTTTAGGGTTTACTTTCTTTGATGAATAAATCGGATCAGAATTGAAAGACTCATGCTCATGCGTAAAAATTGATATAAGCAGTCATATTACATGCTTTTTGTCCTCAAACTTGAATTTTACCAAATTCCAATATAAGAGAGAAGCAAAAATTCTTGATAAGATAGTTTCAACAGACCAATGATGCCCCATTCACACACCCATGGCCACAATATAAACGACCTAATTTTTCTTATAAAACGTTTTTTATCGTCGGAAAATGTTTTTAAAGAAAACACACCACAAAGCAAGGGATAAGAAATTCCATATCCCCGCTAATATTTATAGCTCGGCATTATTCAGGACAAAAGTGCATACGCTTTTACCATTTGCCTCTCCGAATTTAAGTGGGATATGTTATTTATGACTTTCTCTCGTCGCGCTACTTGCTAAAATTTTTATTTCCACTAAATGTGCCCTCTTCGTATTTATGGCATTATGTCTTTCGATATTATTGAATTATGTCGCTTTGTGTGCGGAATGGCTTTCGGCTATGGCAGACAACCAGAAATAGATTGCTTGTGTATTATAGTACACTTAAATCAGTAATGGAAATATATAATAATTCAATCATGGTGACGAGACATTTTTTTATTTATTGCTTGAAAAGTTCTATATCTGTCATCTTTGGGAATTGAATTTTTGATCGATTGTTCTTCGCTTGGATTTGTCTGTCAATTCTGCTGTAATCTATCATCCGTTAGTAAAGCCAATAATTGTATTAAAGCGTGTACTGAACGTCTTTGTTATTTATGAGCCAAAGTAGAGAAGCAGAAAGATTTCTTTTTTTTTCTCTTAGGGTCTAAAACAAACTGATTTGGATTTTTTTTTCTCGTTGAGGTTATAAGTCCATGGGCACAAATTTGGCTCTGTTTACCAGGAGTGAGATGACGCCCTCCAATCCATTTGTTTCAAAATAAACGTTTCAACGAGATATTCTTTTCAAAATACCATAAAATGCTCTTTCAAACGACAACAACTTTTTCAAATCTACAAACCTACCAAAACTACAAAATGATCATGTAGAATCATTTTCCAACCCTCTTGATCTTGGTATCCTTGTCCGGTCCCTGTTTATGATTTGTTTATTCACTCTGATTATGATGTTCTCATAATCACTACTTCATCACACTTACCTTCTCATTTTGCTTTTCTTCAGGTATTTAGTACGTAATTTTGCACTTAGATGTGCTTTCCTCGCTTCTCCATAATTCTCTTTAAAGCTATCAATTAAAAAATCAATAATAAAGTTACACTATATTTGAATAATAATACAATAAGAAAATTCTGCTCAGATTAAATTTCGATTAACTTTTCCAAAACTTTCCAAAAGACCGGTGGCAAAGAAATGATCTGAGCAGCAATAATATTGAAAAATAAAAAGAATTAAAAGCTATAACCTAAACACACTGTTCACGACTCTCAGGAAACAAATCTTGGAAGTATCAAAGTAGATTGAGATAAATGACATCAATTTATGTGATATCTGATAAATCTGTTCCATAGATGATTTGATGTTCTAAACGATTTATTACGAAGCATATTGATTTTGAAGCTGATGGTTTCATGTTGTAATACCTGATTCATCTAAAAAAAAAACATTTTAAGTCTTGGTTAGATCCACTTGGTAGGCCAAGTTAAAAAATTTTGATGAGAGACGGAGAACCTTCACAGTGTATTTCCAATGTGACCTTCAAAAACTTTAATAATAGAGATATGATAAAAGTATATTTCTTCCAATGTACCACGTCAGGAAAAAAATGTCAATAATTTTTATAATTAAAACTCAAACGATGGATTAGTTGTGTAGTTAAAGGATGATTTCGACGTGAACATAATCCTAGTTTTTTTTCGTTTTTTTCCTCTTAAATAACCCCATAACTAAAAACTACTTTACTTTTTTTTTGTCTTTTTCCAATATTTTCTCCGCAGATAACCATATAACTTGAATCATTTTGAATAAACTCATCGTAGTTTCTAATTTGCTTTTTTTATTTTTTTTTCAGATAACCCTGAAGCCTAAAACTATTTGCGTAAATGGATATTGATATCATATGATAAAGTTAATCAGATTCAAATAATTCTGTAGATGTGATCGCACGCCTCCACACTTAACCTAAGTCCAATAGATACCTTATTCTAATCGATGAATTATTTTTTTTTGCTTTTTTTATTTTTTCCCCAGATAACCCTATAACTAAAAACTATTTGCGTGAATAGTGAAATTTAAGGGATTTTATCTTTGATATGTAATTGTTCTTTTCAATGATGTTTTTCATTTTTGTATTAGTATGTTATATTTTATTGTCCTATGTTTTTTATACACTAATGTATTCCCATGTACCTAAGTATTGTATTTTTTTGTAAAACTATGCTTAATAAAGGTTCATTCATTTATTTATTCATTTATTTTATTTTTTCCCCAAATAACCCTATAACCTAAAACTATTTGCGTGAATAGATGTTGATATGATATGATGAAGCTGATTAGATTCAAATAATTCTGTAGATGTGATCGCACGCTTCTACACTAAACCTAAGTCCAATATTATACTTATTCTAATCGATTAATGATTTTTTTTTGCTTTTTATAGTTTTTCACCTAAATCTAGTCCTTTAAATAATATTTATTACACACTACTTGTTGGAGGTTTGTTTCGTACGTTGCTTAATCTTACTTAATACTTATATTTGAGGGAGTCTAGTGATAAAGTCTAATAAAATTGCCATGTCTCTCTACTGTGATACAAGTCTCAAAGTGCCTTCGTTTTTCGTCCTTATACTAAGTAATGTACTATTCTAATTTTTTTTTTGCTTTTTTTATTTTTTCCCCAGATAACCCTATAGCTTAAAACTATTTGCGTGAATAGATATTTATATGATATGATATAGCTAATCAGATTCAAATAACTCTGTAGATGTGATCGCACGCTTCTACACTTAACCTAAGTCCAATAGATACCTTATTCTAATCGATTAATGATTTTTTTTTGCTTTTTATAGTTTTTTTTGTATAGTTTGTTGATAAGGTTGGTTTCGTACGTTGCTTAATCTTACTTATTACTTATATTCAAGGGAGCCTTGTGATTAAGTCTAATAAAATTGCCATGTCTCTCCACTGTGATACAAGTCTCAAAGTGCCTTCGTTTTTCGTCCTTACACTAAGTAATGTACTATTCTAGTATTTTTTTGTTTTTTTTTTTATTTTTTTTCACCTATCTAGTGCTACGGTTGTTGATCAAAGTTTATATGAATATTCGCTTAGATTAAAATAATTCTGTTGATGTGATCGCATGCTTCTACACTTAACCTAAGTCCAATAGATACCTTATTCTAATCGATTAATGATTTTTTTTTGCTTTTTATAGTGTTTTTTGTATAGTTTGTTGATAAGGTTGGTTTCGTACGTTGCTTAATCTTACTTATTACTTATATTCAAGGGAGCCTTGTGATTAAGTCTAATAAAATTGCCATGTCTCTCTACTGTGATACAAGTCTCAAAGTGCCTTCGTTTTTCGTCCTTATACTAAGTAATGTACTATTCTAGTATTTTTTTGTTTTTTTTTATTTTTTTTACCTATCTAGTGCTACGGTTGTTGATCAAAGTTTATATGAATATTCGCTTGGATTCAAATAATTCTGTTGATGGTATCGCACACTTCTACACTTAACCTAAGTCCAATAGATACCTTATTCTAATCGATTAATGATTTTTTTTTTGCTTTTTATAGTTTTTTACCTAAATCTAGTCCTTTAAATAATATTTATGACAAACTACTTGTTGATAAGGTTTGTTTCGTACGTTGCTTAATCTAACTTAATACTTATATTTAAGGAAGTCTTGTGATAAAATTGCCATGTCTCTCTACTGTGGTACAAGTCTCAAAGTGCCTTTGTTTTTCGTCCTTATACTAAGTTATGTACTATTCTAATATTTTTTTTTGTTTTTTTTTTATTTTTTTTTTACCTATCTAGTGCTACGGTTGTTGATCAAAGTCTATATGAATACTCGCTTAAGCTACTTTATATTTGATAGAGTAAATAATTTCCAATAAAATATACCTTACACCTACATCATTTTAAAATATTACGTATGTTGTAAATTCTCTCTTTGTATTGTGTCCTTAACTTAGTCCTCAATGTATTATTCTTAGTACCACTTTTTTTTGTTTTTTCTTTAATTTTTTCACCCATATGAATACTTGCTTAAGCTACTTATATTTAATTGAGTAAATAATTTCCAATAAAATATATCTTACACATAGGTTATGTTCCTTAACTAAGTCCTTTAAATGTTACCTTATTGACTAAAATATTTCTACTGTACAGCCAACTTATCAAACTATATACTTACCAAATAAGAGCGAGTTTATACATACATTTTTTATCAATTTTTTAGTCTGACGAAAGTGAAAATAAAGAATCAATCCTGTTATATGAACCCGCCCTTATGGTATCCCTCTTGGTCTGACTTTTCACTGAAAGATCAAGTGCGCAAGCCCCCCCACTGCGACAAAGTGGGGATACGTCGGGGGGGACTCAAAAGCGAGACACCATTTCATTTTTTCAAATTCAAAATTAAAAATGTTGTTTCGCTTTTGAGTGGCACATTAGTTTTTTTAAGGGTCAGCCTCAATCTATGCCTTTTAACAACTATACAGGGTGTTTCAGAATAACATGCTAATAATAAAGGGGGTGATTCTTGGGCTCATTTTAAGAAAAAAAATTCATATGAACGTATGTCCTAAACGCCTTAACTTTTGAGATACAGGGTGTCAAAGTTTTAAAAAATAGATACTTTTTTTACAATAACTTTGTCATTACTGTAGATATCTTTATGAAATTTGAGTCATGTATTTTAGGCATTAATACTCATTCTTTGATGCATCAACAATTTGATTATTCTGACCAGTGCCGTCCATGCGGGTTTTGGTTTGCATATTTTTTGGGAAAAAAGTTAAGGCGTTTAGGACATACGTTCATATGAATTTTTTTTCTTAAAATGAGCCCAAGAATCACCCCCTTTATTATTAGCATGTTATTCTGAAACACCCTGTATAGTCATATGAACTCACCCTCAATTGACAAGATGTACAAATACATCTACACAACATATAATTCTATATGCAACTGAGAGCAAATTTATACTATCTAAAATGTCTTATTTTTCATTCTCTAGTGAGAAACCAAAAAAGAAACTAGAGAATAAAAAATCAGAAATTAAAGCTCAAGCTATATAAACCCTTTCTCAGGAACAAAATAAATAACCATTTTTAAAGAATATAGACAAAAAAAAAGCGAGTTTATACAATTTCTCACTGCTGATTCCTAATCCTTTAGTCTAAAGTAAGAATCCACAAGAACTTGAAACTAAAGAATAAGGATTCAAAGCTGAAGTTGTACAAACTCGCTCTCAGGGAACAAAATATACAAATAACTTTATATAAGTATTTACACTATATACACCTATATACAAATAAGGGTGAGTTCAAACATACATTTTTTATTGATTCCTTACTTTTACGGAAACAGCTAAAAACGTGAAAATAAGAAATCAATTCAGTTGTATGAACTCGCCCTTATGATAACCCTTTCTATCATACAACTATTTACACTATATACATCTATATTCAAATAAGGGTGAGTTCAAACATACATTTTTTATTGATTCCTTACTTTTACGGAAACAGCCAAAAACGTGAAAATAAGAAATAAATTCAGTTGTATGAACTCGCCCTTATGATATCCCTTATTATCATACAACTATTTACACTATATACACCTATATATACAAATGAGGGTGAGTTTGAACATACATTTTTCATTGATTCTTCAGTTTTACGGAAACAGCCAGGAACGTGAAAATAAAGAATCAATTCAGTTGTATAAACTCGCCCTTATGGTATCCCTCTTGGTGTGACTTTTGACTCAAGAATCATTCGACATGAGTGACCCTACCAACAGATCCTAAGAACTGTCGTCGGCATGACTCAAGAGTAAAAGTGCGCAAGCCCCCCCACTGCGACAAAGTGGGGAATACGTCGGGGGGGACCCAAAAGCAGGACTTCATCTATCCATGCAGCTCCATTCCTTCGAATTGAAAAATCTACTTAAAGGAACAAATCTGCATTTAACAATGTTAGTTCGCTTTTGAGTGGCATATATTTTTTACTGGGCAAACAATTTTTGAATTTTGATGCTTGCAATAAAAAAGTGGACATCATCCAGATCACGGTTATGTTCCTGCTGTACAAAACGTAAAAATGTATCATGAAACATCCTGAACAGAAAAATGTTTCTTGATAGAGATTTAGGTGACAAAATTTGACAGAATGTTTGAAACTGGTGAAAGATGTAAAGTTTGACAGATCTTGAAGCTCAGTATTCCATCGTCTTGATTTTATTAGACGACGTTCCGATAAAAACTTTCAAAAGATGAATTGAGAATGCCTGGACCCGTCGATTTTTCTTGTCAAGTGAAGACAGTCTGCGCCTTTTTAACTTGACAACCTCACCCCCTGAGCAGTGGTGAGATTCACCCTCAAAATGTTAAATGAAAGGGGGATTTGAGCGATACTTGGTATTGAAGGCCCTCGCCGTTCATTTCCATCTAATATTTTGAGAGTAAATCTCACCACTGCTCAGGGGGTGAAGTTGCCAAGTTAAAAAGTCGCAAACTGTCTTTTTTCTATTTTTTCTTCTTGGTCCGTTGTTTGGGTTGTATACTTTTAACAAAAACACTTGCAATAGTCCATGCAGGTGAAGCGTCGAAGGGGGTTACTTTGCGTTGAGTTGCCATATTTGATTTTTTTTTGTCAATCAAAGTGCCATCATTTGAAAAGCTCAAATCCAAATTTGCAACCTCGTGCGTTTTTTTTTAGCGAAGATATTCGCGAAAATGCGTTTTGATGCGTATCTCGGCTTCTAATTGTCGAAAAGCCATATCTATGTATTCGTTATGAATTAATATATAACTTTTTCCTATAATTTTTTCCGTTCAAATGATTGAAAAAAAGGTATTACGCGTCAAAGTCAAAATATTTGGGAAAATTATTTGGATAATTTTTATTTTGCAAAAATGAGCAAACTTGCACTTTATTGTAAATGTTCCCGAGTACTTTTTTGTAGGTGACGTAATTTCCAACAATTTGAAAAAAAGTTGCCCGATACGACTCATAGGAGCCAAACAATTCACGCGAGAAGTTGGGCATGTTATAGCGCGCGTCAATAAATCGGCGTTTATTTTACAGCCGCATTCAAGTAGCTGTTTATTCGACGTCTAGAGGAAAATGTCAAATTGTTTATTTGATTGTTCACAACATATCCAGTAACTATTTATGTTTCAAAAAGTGATAAAAAAATTATGGCGCGTGAAAGAAGGGAAACCTCGGCAAAAGTTTTTTTTGCGAATTTCGTTAAAGCTCATTCTCGCCAAAAATTATTGGAAAACGTTAACTGAAAGGGAAACATGAATTTTGACGCGGCATAGGCCTACTGGAAAATCCACGATAAAAAAAACGCGCCAAAAACTTGACCTCCTGGGTGGTGTGGGAAGAGTTAACGACAATTTCTTTTTAGGAAATAAAATAAATGGATTAAAACGAAATTCGCAAAAAAAAATGTTCCCATGGTTTTCCACCTTCCACGCGCCATTATTTTTTCATCACTTTTCAAATCATAAAAAGTAACTGGATAAGTTGTGAACAATCAAATAAACAATTTGACATTTTCCTCCAGCCGTCGAATAAACAGCTACTTGAATACGTCTGTAAAATAGACGCCGATTTATTGAAGCGCGCTATAACATGCCCAACTTCTCGCGTGAATTACTCAGCTCCTATGAGTCGGACTGGGCATTTTTTTTTTAATTTTTGGAAATTGTGTCACCTACAAAAAAGGACTCAGCAACATTTGCCCTGAAGTGCAAGTTTGTTGTTCATTTTTGCAAAATAAAAATTATCAAACTAATTTTTCCAAATTCATTGACTTTGACGAATAACTATTTTTCTATTTATTTGAACGAAAAAAGTTATAAAAAAATGTTTTACATTATTTCATGACGAATACATAGATATGTATTTTTTGACTTTTCGGCAATTAGAAGCCAGGATATATACGTATCAAAAGGCATTGTCGCGTATAACTTGGCGAAAAAAAATCGCACGAGTTTGCAGATTTGGATTTAATCTTTTCAAATGATGGCACTGCGATTGAATACAAAAATCAAACATGGCATCTTAACAAAAAGTCAATGTACGCTTCGCCTGGACTAAAATAAGTTCAGTAAAAACCTTATTCTAATTTAGGTACTATTTTTTTTGTATTTTTTTTTTTTTTATTCCACCTTAATCTAAATCATACAGGTCTATCACGGAATTATTTAGAATAATTATTAATATGATACTGGTAAATTAATCAAAGACAGAATGCGAATGTTTTGATTTTTCCAAGTTGTGATATTGTATATTGATGACAATTTTGGGGATTTGGTAAAATCAAATTATTAAAAACTGGATTGACAGCTTGAATTTCCAAATTCAAGATTCACGTATAGACCTGATATCAAAGAAATATAACTAAATATCTTAGATCTAAAGGAACATTCGGTCTTAAATCTGAAATCTCAAAGTATCCTGTGACCACTTAAAAACTAAAGATGATTGGCTGGAATTCTGCATTCAAAAAATAAAAAAATCATATAAACAGATTCAAAAATGTGCAAAATTCTTACGTCCGAAAAGTAGGTGGTGGAGCTCTCCTTTTTTTAGATATACAATTTTTAAAAGCATGTTTTATTAAAATATTGGTTCACAAATGTCAACAGAAAATCAATGGAATATTTTAAAACTCCATATCTTCAAAACTAAGCATATCATTTATATGATTTTTTTTAAATGTTTGCATTTATGTCATCATGAAACGCTAAACTAACTGAACTAAGGTGATTGCTATAATGTACAAGTTTTTCGCATGTCACCCGCTATAGAAGCCCTTATGTTAATAGCAGCTCTGTTGCAACATTTAGTCTAAGCCTTAATAGTATCTTACACAATTAATTAAACATACCAAGTTTGAAATGTTTATTTCTAAACAGATAAACAAATAGACAGTGGAGAATTTAAATTTGAGTTCATATTTAAGAAAGAGACGTAAGTCAAGATGTTTTATCAGTCTATAAGTTGTTATTGACGATCTTTTCTTTAAAAAAGCAGTTTAAGCATCGAAAATTCCCAGGAATGCACTTCCTATTTGGGGCAATACAGTTGTCTTACCGCTCTCAATGAATTGATAATCGGGAAAATTGAAGAGCACAAATCATTTCCTGTAAGAACGTGGGAAAAAAAGACGAATTATTTGGCGTTGAATCAAGAAATATTTCCAAAAAAATCAAAATATTCGCGGTTATTTTGAAGATGAAGTGACGGAAATTCTTACGTATCAAACTGACTAGGTCGGAACTAAACTTTATATGACTATATGTTTTGCGCAGTCGCATATCTTATCACAATAATGACCACATATTTCTCCCAATGTCAAAAAGACATTCTCAGCTACCTTGACGAATTGCAGCGCAAATGATACTTAATCTAAGAACTCACTTAATAATCACCTACATTAACTTAAAACTATGAGTGGCTGCTAATATACAGTTTTGTCGCAGCCATTCCCTTAAGAAACAATGTTCCTGATACTAACTTGCTGTTCCCTACATCTAAACCATACATCCTAAACTTAAGCTATTTCGTTCTTGGTCTCTAATCTACTTATTACTTATGATCATTTGCACTTCCTCCTAGATCTTCCCCTTATCTCAGTGCCGCTTGAGCAAAGGTTCACCCTTGGTTGGTTTGATATAAATAAAAGCAGTAAGCTATGGATAATATAGCAGATTTATAGGTTAACCTATGTTGTAAATAATTTCCTTTTGTCAGATGTGGCAAATTTTGACGAAACTTGTGTTGGAGAAAGCGTCTATTGTTTAATATGAGGGATGCAACTAGTGTTGTGCCACAACCTCACCATCGCTCTATATAACATCATAATTGCCTAGTTGGAAAGTAGAATCCATATAACTTAAATTTTCAATTTACGATGTCCTGTATATCCAAAATTTACAGATCATAGTCCATATAGGTACTGACTACAGACAAAATCTAATGATGGCAAAATAGGTGTTGTCAAAAGTTTATATTTTAGGCATGTACCAACGTTCTATTTGCCTTATCAAAAAAATAATGAACCAAGGGTTCTTACTACTAGCACATTATTCAAAATAATTGAAGCCAAAATGAAAATGAAGGCTCTTGTCAACGTTTTGACAATGACTCGTCGAACATGGCAAGGCCTAGTAATGAAATCTTCGGCATGACTCAAATGTTTGATAACGGGCATTACGATTTTTGAATTTTGATGCTTTCAATAAAAAAGTGGATGTCATCCAGAACACGGTTATGTTCCTGCTTAACCTAACGTACAAATATTCCATCAAACATATTGATCAGGAAAATGTAGCAGTTTTGATTGAAATGTGGAACGGTTGGCTATAAAATTTGTTCTCAGAATGTCCAAAACTGGTGGAAGATGATGATTTCGAAACAGATCCAGAACCTCGGACTACCATCGAGAGATATTGTTGAAATGAAAGTCTAAAAAAGTCTAAACTAACTAAACTAGGATATCCTACATTAACTATTGATGACTGCTATAATGTACAGGTTTTTCGCGTGTCACCCGCTACTGTCTGTAGCCGTTATATTATGAGCAGGTATGTCACCACAATAATTACCCTAAACTTAAAAAAAATCCATAATTATTCAAATATGCCAAGTTTAAAATGTTAATTTCTGTACAGATAATTTTTTTTGCAGAATTTGAATTTGAGCCCATAATTGAGAAGTGGATGTCAATAAGGATGTTTTATCAGTTTATTTTGCTGAGCCGTTATTGAAGATTTGAAATTTTTCTTTAAATAGTTTGAGCATTGAAAATTCCCAAGTAGGTACTTCCTAATTACAGTTTTGTTGCTGCTCTTGTCATTGCTGCTCCTTGTTTCAGAATTTGGAAGAATTTAATAGAATCTGAATCTGGTAAGTGGACAGGGTGAAAAATTAAAGAGCCCAAATCATCTTCTGTAATGACATGGAAAAAGAAGACGGATGAATTTGGTGTTAATTAAAACATATTTTAAAAAAATCGAAATATTTGCAATGACTTTGGAGATGAAGTGACGGAAAATCTCACGAAGCAATCTGACTAAGCCTATAATATCTTAGAATTATGATATGACTGCTAATATACAAGTTTGGCGCAGTCATATATCTTATTACAATAATGACCATATATTACTCGCATTGTCCTACCAATTCCTACTCTAACTAAAGACTATGATAAGCACATTTGCTATATGTATGACTGCTATATATACAAGTTTTGTGCAGTTATATTATATCTATTCTATGATCTACTTTCACGTTTACTTTGACTAAATCTAAGAACTTACTTAATAACCACCTACATTAACTTAAAACTATGGTAATGTACAATTTTGTCGCAACCAATCCCTAAGGAGACATTGTTGCAGGCAACTTTACTCGCTCTGTTCGCCACATCTAACCTATACCTTACTTAGGGTTTTTTTTTGATAAGACAAATATGTTGGTCCACTTTCTTCTAGAATTTCTCCCTATCTGGGAGCTGCTTGAGCAAAAGGTCACCTTTGGATGAAATTACCCGGAACTCAAATGTTCTATTCAAAAGAATGTGATTTTGATGCGTCACCCTGTAGGTACTGTAAGATCTGATGATGCCAATATTTGGCGAAACAGGTGTCGCAACAGCAGATATTTGAAGCCTGGACCAAAGATGTATTTGTCTTATCAAAAAATTATAAACTAATGATTTTTATTATTAGCATATTTCAAAATAATATGATTAAAGCTTTAATGAAGATACGCTCTTGCCAACGTTTCGACAATGATTCGTCCGACATGGCAAGGCCTAGCAATGAAAACTTCATCGTCGGCATGACTCAAATGTTTGATAACGCTTCCAAGAGAAAAAGAAAATTAGCTAAAAGGACGAGCTAATACAAGTGAAATGAAGATGTGGAGGACAAGAATATCCATTTAACGCATATGAGCAATAATTGAGAAGTTGTATCAACTCGACCTTGATGTATTCCTTTTAGTCCAACTTTTTTCTCGTGACCCGTCTGACTTGGAAAGCCCCACCAATAGTTCTGCAGAACTATCGTCGGTATGGTTCAGAAGATCGTTAAGGTCGGGACCCAAAAGCGTGACTTCATCTATCCATGCAGCTTCATTTCTTCAAGTTGAAAAATCAACTTGAATTAACAAATCTGCATCTAACAATGTTGTTTCGCTTTTGAGTGGCATATATTTTTTACCAGAGTGCACTTGCCGAGTAGCACCAGGCAATACAATTTTTGAATTTTGATGCTTCAATAGAAAAGTGGACGTCATCCAGACAACGATTATGTTCATGCTTTACCAAAAGTGAAAATTTATCATCAAACATCCTGAGCAGAGAAATGAAGCAGATAAACGGATCTTGATAAAAATGTGAAACGGTTGGAGATAAAGTTTGTTCACAGGACGTTTGAAACTGGAACCTCGGAACCTACCATTGTCATCCAAATTTTCCATTTTCTCGAAGAAGATTTGGAAACTAAAGATAATATACTACGTCATAACGCAACTGAACATGATCGTGAGTGGCTGTACGCTCAAAATTAGCAGAACTATTTCGAGGAGAACTATTTTCCTACCACTAGGCAGGTTTCAGGCGATGGGTCATTTACGGTCATGTTCAGTTGCATTTTTCACGAAGTTACAAACAGGACTATAACCAAAAGATCCAGGATAATTATTATGAGATTAGAATGCGAATGTTAAAATTTTTTGAAGTTGTGAAATGAGGTTCTAAACTAACTAAACTAGCTTATTCTACCTTAACTATTGGTGACTGCTGTAATGTACAGGTTTTTTGCATGTCACCCGCTACTGTGTGTAGCCCTTATAATATTATTAGAGCTGTTTCCACAATTAACCTTAACTTCTATAGTATACCTTACATATTTAATTAAATATACCCTGAAATCTGGATTTGAACCCATATTTAAGAAGTGCATGTTAGTTGGGATGTTTCATCAGTTTGTTTTGCTGTGAGTGTTAGGATGTTGTAATTGAAGGTCTGAAATTCTGCTCTGAATAGCTGTCATGATTATGATGAAAAATCTTTCGAAAACGAATTTTGAACATCGGAAATCAATCAAAATATTCGCGGAAAAATGTGGGTTATCTATTTTTTCCCTGCTTACAACCTTAACTAAACCAAGATAAGATAAGATAAATATTTTGACCAATGCCTTGAATAGGCATTTGCAGTTAACTTTGCCTCAAGTCCCTGAGCAAACAAGCAAGCAGTGAAAATCTAATCAAATCTGAAGCACACCTACAAATGTGGATGCAGCTGCATTTCAAAAATGAAGGTACAGGTGAATTGTTGTCAGTAAAAATGGTATCAAATTTCGCTAGTTATAATTTGGAAGTCTATGATCTGTCATTTTTTCGTTTTTCACAACTCGTTGGCATATGATTGTTATTTCTTCATTGATGATAAATTGCGATTGTCCTATGATCAACTGATATTGGATTTGGACAAGGGTACATTTTTAAACACACCTGATATGATGAGTGAATTGACCAAGAGCGTAACATCGAATTTTTCTCATTTTTGTTGGCACGACACTGCTTTGATACTTTGTTCGGGTGTATCGCGCTAGCGAAAGGTTTGTACTCAGTTTCATAACTTTTCATTGAAGACAGACTCTAGCTTTCAGAAATGGATATGATCCGTCCTCAAAAATGTATCTTGCTCAGAAGACTTATTATTTGTGATTTGGATAATTTTTGATGACAAAGTTTTGGATCAAAAGTGCATGGTTACAAATTTGTGTTATGATAATTCGTGATAAGATTAAGTTCTCATTTATAAAATTGCATTTTCCAAAATATTACCCAAAGTGCTGACGCTGTAGTTTTTTTTTCAGTAAATTTCCTCAGTTCGATTAGGCTTTTTACACGTAACTTTTGATCTTGTGATACCTTATGGTTTGTGGTACAATTTACTCAAACACTTGATGGTCTCTATTAGCAAATTCCAATGTTTGGAACTGTTGCTGTTGTAGTGGTTATTTGTTGGCGAGCACAGCTTGGACGTCAAGAAACCGAATCAATACAGATATATCGTGTTTGAATCTACTAATCAACGGACTAACATTTGAATATGGAGTGGGAGATCTCATGGTATCCAATAAAAAAAAACAAGAAAACTCATTTGATGATAGCTTTGTTCGCGAATACAATTCCGAACCAGTTCTGAACTATTCGCATGCGCTATTGTTTAATTTCATTGAATGAATGAGTTCACCTGATTATTTGAGTTTTCAATTTTTTTCATCTCATAAAATTTGTTTTTTTTATTGTCGTGTTTATCAATTTTCCAAAAAGAAAACTTAATCAAAGAGTCAAAAATATTTTTCATGAAAACGTCGTCAAAAAAAATAAATCAAGATGATAGTCCAAGGTTTTGCATCTGTATCACGATCCACAATATTCAACACGCCACGCCAACAACACGACCGAAAAAAAATTAGCAGAAGACATAAATTCTCAACCTAAAACTATTTTAGTGAATGCTATAGCTAAAATTATCAAATCTACTATGTGTCCCCGTTCTTAAACCAAGTCCACTAAAAAAATTTTTTTTTTATTTTTTTTTTATTTTTAACCTTTTTTGAACCCACCACGCAAAAAACGGAAGGTATATATCTACAATTTTGGAATGATGAGACTGCTGTACTTTTGACAACAAACATACAATTTTTCAAATTTTTCAATGTTTTAAAACTGAATATTGATGATAAATTACCAATTATAGTGATAAAAATAATAAATTAAATCCGAAAGTTCTAACCGTTTCTCTGTTCAAAACAAAAAAGTACACTCACTTAGTATGGTGGAGGATTATTGGTACTGGTACTAAAACTAAAGATCCTATAAATAATTAATACTAATGACTGCAATATACAAGGTGTTTCAACGATGCGCTCAACCAATAATTGAAAAAACTCATAACTAAACATACGCTAATAAAATGCTCACGTCACGGACATTATTTCCTCTGGTTGTTGATTTTGCAGTATCAAATTTATTATTTATTGAAAGGTCCAAACAAAAAGGTATTAATGAAGATTTTTTCAAATTTCCAAATGAAGTGAATAACGTAAATTTTTCTAATAAAATAATAATCGGAGGGGACGCCATTGGATAGTTTCAAATTATCTGAGGCAACTTTGGAACACCCCGTATGTATATACAAATCGGTTGCAGTCATTCCTACCTATGTAATCTGCGTAGTCTCCGTGATACTTAATACTAACCATATAACTAAATTAAATAAAAATAGGCTAGAATGATTATTTTATGATTACTGGTGCTCAGTGAACTGGTGATGCAGACATTTTCTTTTCTGTATTACTCCAAAATCAAAGAATAGAGAGAGAATTTGATATAGTTAAGTGGGTATATTAAAAATAAACTGATTTTTATGAGGGAATCAATTATTGTATTGTGTTGCGTCTCGATGAACACCCAAACTAACCAAACTAACCCAAACTGCCAATGAAAAGTCTATTTTCCTCTCAACATAAAACTGAAACTAACAACTTACATACTCAAATGTTAAATACATAAACGAAAATAGAAATTAAACAGACGGGGAAAATAGATTGAGGGTTAAAGCTAGGTTTATCCGTCAATCTTACTTCACCATGAACATCGATATGTACATCTATGTACAAATAAGAGCGAGTTTATACTAAATCAAACATTTTACATTGACTATTGATCCTTTAGTTTTACGACAGTGAGATGAAAATAGAGAATTAGCAATTCAGGGTCAAAAAGTATAAACTCGCTCTTATGGTATCCCTCTTGGTCTGACTTTCACTCCAGATTCGCACGACATGGATTTTTGAAATCTGTTGATACGGTTACCAATAGATCCCAAGAACCACGTGAATCAAAAGTGAAAGTGCGCAAGCCCCCCCACTGCGACAAAGTGGAGAATACCTCGGGGGGGACTCAAAAGCGGGACTTCATCTATCCATGTAGCTTCATACCTTCGAGTTGAAAAATCAACTTGAACGAACAAATCTGCACTTAACAATGTTAGTTCGCTTTTGAGTGGCAAATTTATTTTTTAAAGGTGCACTTGCCGGGTGCACTAAGCGTCAAAAACTTTTCCCCATTACATCTATTACTCTATATGCAACTGAGAGCGAGTTTATACTATCTAAAATGTATTCAAAGCTGATTTTCCATCCTTTAGTGAGAAACCAATAAAGAAACTAGAGAATAAACAGCCAGAATTTAAAACTGAAGCTATAAACCCTCTCTCAGGAACAAAACAATATATACAGAGTAAGAGCCCCTCAGGAACAAAATAGACAAGAAAAATTAACAATATAATGCAAACAAGATAACAGCGAGTTTATACAATTCCTAACTGGTGATTCCTAATCCTTTAGTCTCAAGTAAGACCCAAAAAAAACTTGAAACTGAAGAATGAGAAATCAAAGCTACGGTTGTACGGACCCGCTCTCAGAGAACAAAATATACAAATAACTTTATACAATATATACATACAACTATTTACACTATATACAAATAAGGGTAAGTTTGAACATACGTTTTTCATTGATTCCTTACTTTTACGGAAACCGTCAAGAACGTGAAAATAAAGAATCAATTTAGTTGTATCAACTCTCCCTTATGGTATCCCTCTTGGTGTGACTTTTAACTCAAGAATCGTCCGACATGAGTGACCCTACCCACCAACAGATCCTAAGAACTGTCGTCGGCATGACTCAAGAGTAAAAGTGCGCAAGCCCCCCCACTGCGACAAAGTGGGAAATACGTCGGGGGGGACCCAAAAGCAGGACTCCATCTATCCATGCAGCTTCATTTCTTCAAGTTAAAAATTAACTTAAAGAAATAAATCTGCATTTAACAATGCTAGTTCGCTTTTGAGTGGCATATGTTTGCCAGTAAGCATCGGGGAATAAGATCGTTGACTTTTGATCAATACCAAAACCTTCAAGACAAATTTTTCTTGGTGTACCACGGCACAAGAATTTCAATCCATAGTTGAGGACAAGTGAAGTTGACGAATGTTTGTTTGATCCATCTTCAAGTATGAGAATGATGAAGTTAGGACGAAAAAGTTACAGTGAGCTCAACTGAGATTTCAGCATCATTTACAAGAATATTCGGCTTTGACCACCTCTACTTAGCACTTTACACGACCTGTTGATTGGAAACAAAAATATTATACTATAGAAATCGATAGGGACAGAGAAGAGATGCCGAATGAACGGCGGGAACAATTTTATAACAAAGTAGTCTCAAAGATTGTTCTGATTCGAATTGAACTCTACACAGACGAAATAGTCCTAGGTCATGGAGCAGGAACTCATGGAACTGCCATCCTCGACAAAGAGTTCTTTCCATCTTCACCAATTTCTCAAAAGCATACGACAGTGTTGAAAAAGATAGTTGATAAACAAAGCAAAGTTGGTAATCACAGAATCAACAGGGCGAGTCAATGGAACAAGTCTCTGAGTCTATCAAGTGAATTCACAAGTTGGAGGTTTACTGGGTATAAAAATTGGGTCCAGAAAGACCACAAGGATGCTGATACAGGAGAACTAGGACCATGGATAAATGACAATCAAACCAAGGAAGTAGATGGTCACGAATTTGAAAACATAACATTTTTTGACTCAGTATGTGTTTGTGTTGAGACTAGAGAAGAAATTTATCTAAGGAAAATGATAAAAGAAATCCCAAAGAAAGGCGACCCAGAGTAAGGCCAAAACAAAGGTGATGTAATCAAGTCAATGTGGATATGGACAAGTTGGTAGCAACTTGAGAGGATGCAGATAGATGACGTATATTGGTTCCGCTTATTATAAGAGTAAGCGTACCTAAGGATTCTTTACGGTATCTGAATCACTACGTTTGTCAGATTTAAATCAACAAGAAACAAAAAAGCTGCTAAATCTTGAAGACCGCAACACCAAACACCAAGTTTGATTGAGGTAAACTCAAAATTTTAAAATAGACTGAAGAAACTGACTCGTTGGTCCAAGAAATGTAATTATTTCATTGAAAAATCTCTGAACTGATGCCGAAATATCCTGTATGAGCTCCTACTGATGATTGCTATCTCCTTACAAAGGCAGGCGAAGTAACAGATTGATTTGAGACAAAAAAGATAAGTTTTGTGAAGTGCTTGATTGCTGGGAGGCTGCGGAGGTAGTGGCTGCAAATCCAGATTATGTTTCATGTTTCGTGATAGAGCTGATGTATGGACTTTGGGAGTAACAGAGGTCGAAGCTTCATTCCAAGGGCACTATTTCAGAAAGTCAAAATTTCGTCTCCAATTTTATAAAAGATTTCCAATTGGTCCACTATTGAATTACTCTTTCAAAAAGAAGGTGAAGTTGAAGGTTCCTGGTGAAATTTTATGAGCATGGATCTCGTTCTCCAAGAAAACTACAGCCACGCGGTTTGTTTCTATTAGTCCGTTTCAAGAGATTTTTTTTGTGTCTTCGTGCTTACTTCGTGCATAGGTCACATTAATCAAATGTAGCATGAATGATCTTAATTAACCCTACTATGGGTGACTTTTTTGCGGCCATCTCCTTACTAATAAGTACTTTTAGTGCTTGGATCCGCTCCTGTTCCTATATCCAGCAGCAGGCTCAACTTAATCTCAATCAAGCACCTTTGGCTAGCCTATTATAAAACATAACCTGAACTAAATTATGGTTGGTTTTGATAAGACAAATAAAACTTTGGTCAAGGCTTCAAATAAAACTTTTGTTGCCTAATGACAGTTGACAAGATCTGATGATGGCAATATCTAGCGAAACAGGTGTCGTCAATAGCTGTATTTGTCTTACTCAAAAGATAACAGTTGGGTGATGCCACTTTCGTAGTGGATTTCAATCAAGATGCAAAGCCCGAGACAGAGTTTATAAATATTTATTCCAAATATATCGAGGTACTTTGAAAATTTTGTCTGTTTTGCATTGAGCTGAGAGCCCGTATTTTAATTTCGTGCTCTTGCTGATGGATTATTTTGAATCTAGAAATGATGTGGAGCTTCCAAAAACTCAGAACACTGGAAAAGGTGAGAGTTCTCATTCTACCTTCAATCAGGCGACTTCTAGAGTTTCAAGGAAAATGCCTTCTTTGGCCCTTCAGCCCTAGTGTAATTGAATAGAGTTTTTAGTCGATCAACAGTTGGAACTCTGCTTGAAGTTACAAATAATATTTTGGGACAACTTTTTGAGATAGTTTTAGAACGCAACGTTGTGATGATCAAAATAGTTTCATAAATAGTCATTGACAAAAACGATTCTGGACAAATATCTCTGTTTCCTGTCAGAACTTGGTTGACTGGACCATTCAAAATAAATTACTTGGTAGCAGGGTAGCAGGATCGAAGTTGAACTCTTTGAAGTTTGATTGACATTTATCATATTTCATTAACACAAATCTTCACGATTTTTTAGATTGTTTGCTCAAAAGTTGGAGCAACGTAGTTATTAAAACAATTATTGATGATCATATAAAAAAATTAAACCAAGCCCCCTTAAAAAGCATTTGTTTTTCGTTTATTGTGTGTTCCAAATACAAATAATGTATCAAGTTGATGATAATTATTGTGAACAGTATTTGGACAAAAATTAGGAAGTGTTATTGGATATCCCATTTTATATGTTTGTTTGTTAGATTGCTTAGAAATTTTACTTATTTAGAAATCTTGGACTGCTGGTCATTGGTAAGTAATACACTGGAAGGTTCTCAAGGTCTCCGAATTTATACTATTTTTCAAATTTGAGAAAACACCGACTTGGAAATTTAAACCAAGCACAAATAGCCGCAAAAATCAACTTCAAAATAATTGAAAAAAACGCTTCAGTATCAAGTTTGTGGCCGGAATGTTAAATAACGATTTGATACTTCCAAGATTAGTATGGAAAGTGTGACACCAACTTAAAATTAACAATACAGTAAAAAATAATTGCAATTTTTGTCCAAAATAATCTGTATTTTATACAAATTAATTTGCTATATTTTGTATGTATGAAGCTCAGGGTTTGCGAAAAAAAATATCGAAAGGCGGTATCTTGGAAATAACAAACTGGATCCATGAAATCCGCAACATTAAAATATAAAATGGCATTACCTTGAGCTTTGATGACTCGAACAGCAATACACACAAAAAATAGCACTTAACACTTTGGCACTGCTAAGTCATTTTCATGATCAGGTCATCATCAGTATCTCGATTCTGGAGAGCTCTACAGAAAATTGTGGCTGCAGAGACCCCCTTTGAAGCTCTCGTTCTTGGTAAAGAGTACATTGAAAATATAATCTTGTTGATGATCAATGATTGCTGTTGGTAGAGCACATCATCAGCCTAATCTGTAAAAAAAGAGATACATTTATTTTTCAGGTACAAAAAAGTCATAGATAATGAAGTAAACACTAAGCTTGTAGCTTAGATCTCCAGAAATGACCTTGTGAAAGAGTTTTCATTTTAAATTTCAGTTGAAGGCAGTATAGTCTGCCCGGGCTGACATTGGTGTGCAGACAAAAAGTTTATCGACATTTTATGATTGAAATATGTTGGAGACGTCAGTGTTAAAACCCTCACAAAAATGTGACATTGTAATTTCGTAGCGTAATGTTTGACACGCTTGAGAGTTATCGGAAAATCGGTTTTTCCGATATAGCGGAAAAACTATAACATGTGGAGAAGTTCTCAATACACAAAATGTGCGCAATAAAAACACTTTTCAAATGAGTACTGGAAGGTTAAATTCGGAGAATTCGTTCGAAAAATATTGCAAATTGAAGGTGAAGAAACGTTGTTTTTGGCGATTCTTCAATTTGTTATAAAAATTCGCTTTGTTATCAAAATTTTTTGGACATGCTCCAAAGATGTCAATTATGGCTGTTTTCATCTATCGGCGCAAGGTGGGTGTCACGTTTTTGGGAGTATTTCACCACTGACGTCAACAACACATTTCAATCATAAAAAGTCGACAAACTTTTTGTTCTAGTTTTGAATACTGAAAATGTCAGCCTGGGGAGGTTGTGCGGGTCTTTTGAAATAAGATTACAATGGACCCGCAACTAAGAAAGCACACATCCATCCGGACAAGATCCAAAGAATGGGATGTGACAGTCGCAGTACGAACCAAACCAACCAAAGTTGGAAATGGTCTTGGATCTTTTCCGAATGCACTAGCTTGTAGAGAGCGTTGCACCCAAGACAGCATATCGCTTGAACTCATTGGGACACCTTAACTACATTAACAAGGATGAATCACAAACCATCCAAGGAGTTCAACTTAGTAGCCCTCATCCAGAAGACCTGGATCGTGAGGGAAAAAGAAAGAGTGCTCAGACAAACAGGTGGTGAGATATTTTATGAAAGCACATTTGATAGGATGAGGACATGCATCTTTGTCAAGGACGATGTTGAATGTTTCCCTTTATTCAATTGATCCAAGGACTTCGTTTCCGACAAACTAAGATATAAAAAGAATGGGGAGTCAAGGGAAGAGAGGGAAGTAGCCGTAGCATCAGCCTACTTTTTATATAACTCCAAAACACAACTTCCCACGGCTGAGTACACCACACTTGTATGGCCAACCTCTGATAACTACTGGTGGAGTTTGATGCCAACGCGCACAACAGGCCCTGCTTATTCGCGAACTGGGGTATGAAACCCTTCTTTGACAACACATCGAGATCCAAAGTCTACAAGCTGGAACGGTTACAGAAGTCCATCAGAACACAACCTAGAGACAAAGTGGATATTAAAGTTTCTGCTAAAAAAACTAGATGGGACAATGATGATAACTGCAACCTTGACATCTTATGAGGAAGTTCCCTGGTGAAACGGTCACTTGGCAAGGCAAGGAGAGAATACCAGAAAGCTTTTTAATAGGTAGGAAAAGCCACGCTCGATCAATTGGACGATGCAGCAAAGAAGCAAAACAGCAATGAAGCAAAGAAACAAAGTAGCAGAGAAGCAGGGAAGTAAATAAGTAATGAACCAAAGGACCAAAGAAGAGGAGAAGGAAAGATGCAACAACGCAAAGGGGCAAAAAAGCAAAGGGTCGAAGGATCAAAGAAGCAAACGGACAAAGAAGCAAAAAAGCAAATAATCAAAGAAGCTAAGAAGCAAACAAGCAAAAAAGCGAAGAAGCAAAGAGGCAAAAAATCAAAGAACCAAAAAAAAAAACAAAAAACAAGAGGAGTGAGGCACCAAAGAAGCAAAAAACAATGAAGCAAAGAAACAAAGTAGCAAAGAAGCAGAGAAGTAAATAAGCAAAGAACCAAAGAGCCAAGAAATCAGAGAAGCAGAAATACAAAAAAGAAAAGGGACAAAGAATCAAAAAATCAAAGCAGCAAAGAAGCGAAAAAGCAAAGCAGCAAAAAATCAAAGAAACAAAGAACCAAAGAATCAAAGAACCAAAAAAAACAAAAGGAGCGATGCAGCAAAGAAGCAATGAAGCAAAGAGACAAAGTAGCAAAGAAGCATAGAAGTGAATAAGAAGAGAGCCAAAGAGCCAAAGAAGCAGAGAACAAAGATGCAAAAAAGCAAAGGGACAAAGAATCAAAGCTGCAAAGAAGCAAAAAAGCAAAGCAGCAAAGAACCAAAGCAGCAAAAAAGCAAAAAAGCGAAGAAGCAAAGGATTAAATATTCAGAGAACCAAAACATAACAAAACACACAAGGAGACATGCAACAAACAAGCAAAAATGAAGCAATGAAGCAAAGAAACAAAGTACCAAAGAAGCAGAGAAGTAAATAAATAGAGAACCAAAGAAGGAGAGAAGCAAAGATGCAAAAAAGCAAAGGGAAAAAGAAGTAAAGAAGCAGAGACAAAAAAGCAAAGAATCAAAAAACTGAGAATCAAAGAAGCAAACGGACAGGCAAAAAAAGCAAAGAACCGAAGAAGCTGAGAAGCAAAAAAGCAAAAAAGCAAAGGACAAAAGAATCAAAGAACCAAAGAAAAACAAAAACACAAAAGGAGCGATGCAGCAACAAGGCAAAAAAGCACTCAAGCAAAGGAACAAAGTAGCGAAGAAGCAAAGAACCAAAGAATGAGAGGAGCAAAGATGCGAAAAAGCAAAAGGACGAATAACCAAAGAATCAAAGCTGAAAAGAAGCGAAAAAGCAAAGTGGCAAAGGATCAAAGGAACAAAGAAGCTGAGGAGCAAAGAACCAAAGAAACAAAGATGCAAAAAAACAAAGGCACAAAGAAGCACAGAATCAAAGAATCAAAGCCGCAAAAACTCGAAGAAACAAAGATGTTGAGAAGCAAAGAGACAAAAAAGCAGAGAACCAAAGAACCAATGAAGCTAAGAATCATAGAAGCAAAGGGACAAAGAGGCAAATGAGCAAAAAACCAAAGAAGCTAAAAAGCAAAAAAGCCAAGAAACAAAGTAGCAAATAAGCAGAAAAGTGAATAAACAAAGAACTAAAGAGCCAAAGAAGTAAAGAGGAAAAGCTGCAAAGAAGCTGAAAAGCAAAGCAGCAAACAATCAAAGAAACAAAGAAGCTATGAAGTGAAGAGACAAAAAAGCAAAGTACCAGAGAGGCCAAGAATCAAAGAAGCAAACGGACAAAGAAGCTAAGAAGCAAACAAGCAAAATAGCGAAGAAGCAAAGAACCAAAGAGTCAAAGAACCAAAAAAAAACCAAAAAACAAGTGGAGCAAGGCAGTAAAGAAGCAAAAAACAATGTAGCGAAAAAACAAAGTAGCAAAGAAGTAGAGAAGTAGATACGCGAAGAACCAAAGAACCAAAGCAGCAGAGAAGCAAAGATGCAAAAAAGCAAAGGGAAAAAGAATCAAAGAATCAGAGCTGCAAAAACGCGAAAGAGCAAAGCAGCAAAAAATCAAAGGCACAAAGAAGCTGAGAAGCAAAGAGACAAAGAAGCAAAGAACCAAAGTGGCCAAGAATCAAAGAAGCAGATTGACAAAGAAGCTAAGAAGCAAACAAGCAAAATAGCGAAGAAGCAAAGAACCAAAGAGTCAAAGAACTAAAAAAAAACAAAAAACAAGTGGAGCGAGGCAGCAAAGAAGCAAAAAACAATGTAGCAAAGAAACAAAGTAGCAAAGAAGCAGAGAAGTAGATAAGCGAAGAAACAAAGAGCCAAAGCAGCAGAGAAGCAAAGATGCAAAAAAAGCGAAGGGACAAAGAAGCAAAGTATCAAAGAATCAAATCTGCAAAGAATCAATAAAACAAAGAAGTTAAGAAGCAAAGAAGCAAAGAGACAAAAAGGCAAAGAACCAAAGAAGCAAAGAATCAAAGGACAAAGAGGCAAAAGACCAGAAAATCAAAGAAGCCAAAAAGCAAAAACACAAAAAGCGAAAAAGCAAAGAGGCAGAGAAGCAAAAAAACAAAGAAGCCCAGAAGCAAAGCAGTAAAGAGGTGAAGAAACAGAGAAGCAGAAAAGCAAAGAAGCAAAGAGTCAATAAAGCAAAGAATCAAAGAGGCAAAGAAGAAGAAGAACCAAAGAACTTGACCACAATCCAATGTATTTCATGTAAAAATACAAATAACTACCGTAAAAAACCACTAGCTCGTTTCTTCTACCGCCCGTGAAGAAATTTCACTTAAAAAAAGGTTAATTTCCTCTAGGCTCGAGTCTATAATTTTTTCATTGGTTTTGAGTTCTGAATAAGCAAGAAGTATGAAAGTCGAATGTAGAGATTCTCTCAGGCGATCTACTCCAGAAAATATAATATACAAAGTGGTTTGGTCTTATAAAAGGCAAAAGCGTGATTATGCAAACCACTCATTATAAAGAAAATCGATCTAAAAAGGTAAAAAACGTACGTTTCTGATCTCACACATGCTATAAAGAAAGTAAAGTGAAAAGAGATTACCACTGTTTCTTACGGCTTGTTGAAATCGTACCGCCATCACAGGTAACAAGCGATAAGGAACAATAGTTGTCTCTTTTTCGACTACAAAACCGTATGTCTCTTTCGCATTTCTAGGGCGTTTTTCTTCATTGTGAATGGTTTGCTTTTTCCATTGACTATTAGCTCAAACTATATTTAATTTTGGTGATCTTAAGCGGAAGGGGACAACCTAACCACTCCCACTATATAACCTGAAGCAGAATTTGAATTAGCCTGAAGCGACCATTATATACAGAGTGACCCATTTGAAAGCGGGCCACCTCCATAACATTTTTATTCGTGTATCGATTTTGACGTTTTTTTTTTTAAAATGACGAGAGTGGAAAGGTTTATTTTGAAGCCATACGTCGCCCAGTTTTTTCCAAAAACCAAGGCTACCAGAGCATATTTAGAGGCTGAAAAATCCAGAAAACATATTAGCGATTTTTTAAGAAAAGATCTGTCTTGGCCACTAGATTCGTCATATACCCTGAAATGGATCTGTATCAAATTTCATGAAAAAAATATTAAAAATTGACGATTAATTTTTTTATGCACCAAGAAGTATTTTACCTGGAAACTATCGCGATAGCAAATCTTTCAGAAAAAAATTTTAAATATAAACATTCAATAGATATTCTCATATCAAAATTCAATGAAATCAAACAAACGAGACTGACAAAAAAAAAATTGAAAAAAAATTACACAAAAATAATATCTTTGAATTGAATATTTTTTCATAAAATTTGGTACAGACCCATTTCGGAGGCTGAAAAATCCAGTGGCGTAGGCGGATTTTCTCTAAAAAAATCGCTGATATGTTTTCCGGACTTTTCAGCCTCTAAATATGCTCTAGTAGGCCTTGGTTTTTGGAAAAACTGGACGACGTATGGCCTCAAAATACACCTTTCCACTCTTCACATTTCAAAAAAAAAACGTCAAAATCGATCAATAAATTGAAAAGTTATGAGGGTGGCCCGCTTTCAAATTGGTCACTCTGTATGTTTGATTTTGGCTGGTTTTCAAAATTTCAACAAAGGACAAAATAACCGCAATAACCAGTTTCACTTTAGCGATATTTAAAAAACGATTATGAAATAACGATTCGAGACTTTCATATCACGCAATTATATAAATCAAAAAATATAAAATCAAAATAAATTTCATTTTTCAAATAAATGCACTTGCTTTATTTTGTCTGTAGACTCATTAATAATAATTTAGGAAATAAAAAAAAATAACATTACCTTGAAATGTGACCGGAACAGGAACAGACGCACAAACTGCAGCACTAAAAGTTATTTGTTGACGTTGAAGAGTTCAAACTTAGGTTCGAGAACGAAAAAATTATTGAAGATTGGTGTCGTAGGTTATAACTGGTATATTGGAAACTGAAGAATGATGAGTTTAAGTCTAGATTGCTGTTATTGGTTGGTCCAGTGAGGTGGAATTTTCCCCAAATCTGTAAAAAAAAGAAATGTAATTATTATTTTTAAGATAAATGGAGAGGTTCGAGTCATAAAAAGTCATAGTCGACATATTGATACCATTGTTTACTTGTTCAAGTCAAAATAAAGAAATGTTTAAAATGATGTTTTTCTTGACATAACGTCAGGCAAACTGAAAATATGCAATATAGGTACTTCTCAGATAAATATTGAGGTATGTGAACTACTTTGAAAAAACGGTACACTCGAATTTTTTACCCGTGTTTAAACTGTCATAGTTTTGAAACAAATCGCTGAAGAAATATGCGATTTGTACCACGATTCAGAGCACTTCTTTGCAGTTAAAATGTTGCAAAAAATTAATTTCCAAAAAAGTTTCCTATCCAAGTGTGCAAAATATGAGATTTTTGTCTATAAATTGCCGAATCAAAATTCAAATGTCACCAAAAGTTGGTGCTAGGTCGATAACCTTATTAGGTACAGGGTGCAGGGTGATATTATTAATTAAATGCCGATACTCAAGGGTGATAATCCTTGAATGATTTTAAGACAAAAAGCTCTTATGGACATAGGTCCGCAAGAGCCTAGATTTTAAGATACAGGGTGTTGAAATTAAAATTTTTTTTTTTTTTTATCATTACTTTGATACTATTCCAGATATCTTTTTGAAATTTGGTACACGTTTTCTGTGCATCAATATGCATGGGAATGTTAGAGAGGGCGCCACTGATTTGAAAATATTGGAAGACACAGCAGGGTGTCAATGCAATTAAGTAGATTTTATATTTTTGAGCGAAAACCATGCGCCGGACGAAAAAAAATCAGAAGAACAAATTGGCTCAGAAATAAATAGAGATCAGAAAATTATTTTTATTTTGAAAACAAGCAGTGGCGTACAAGTTTTTCTTCAAAAATATTGAGTGCAAAACCAGCTCGGACGCCACTGGTAAAAATAATAAAATTGTTTGTACATCACAAAATGCATATTGATGCATAGAAGACGTGTACCAAATCTCATAAAGATATCTGGATTAATATCGAAGTAATTATCAGAATTTTTTTCTTGATAACCATTTTGAATAAAGATTGCTTTGAAGCCCAAGTCTGCCTCATAAAAGATAAAAAAATATTATAGTTTAGTTCAAAAAAAGCTTTCCATTTTCAAAATGCTCACACTTTATTATGTATTGTGGCACTAAAATTAATATAAAATTCAACAGCTTTCATCTAAAAAACGACCGAAGATAAGATAGATCTTTCTTTTACAGATTTGAATAAGAATTTAACGTAGAATCTGGAAATGTTATAAATTACATGTCCCATGTAAAATTTAAAAAGGATGCTGTGGTCAGCTTTCGGGACATCCCGTATAAACGATACTGCTAGAATTTTAAAGATTCAGTATAAACCAAATAACTTTTGCATACAACTTTTTTTTGTTCACCTTGTATGAAATGTGTTAGGGGGGAGTCAAAATATAGTGAATTTTGTATTTTTCGCAAAATTCAATAGCCTTTATCTCGAAAACGGCAAAAGATAATATAGATCTACCTTCTACAGATTTGACTCAAAACTCAATGTAAAATCCAAAAACGAAATAAAATACAGGGCGTCCCATTAGAAATTTCAAAGTTGGGTGCTGTGGACAGCTTCTGGGACACCCTGTATAAATGATATTGTTCAATTCAAAAAATTTAGTATAAACCAAACAACTTTTATATCAAACTTGTTAAAAATGAGTAAGGGGGGTCAATATAGGTATAGTGAATCACCCTGTACAATTAGAATGATGGCAAGTCCAACATCTTAGACGGTGGGTCAAAAAGTAAAAAACTATAACAGAGTGAATCACCCTTATTTTGAAAAAATCGGCAAAATGTTATGAAGAGAAGTTGTTCAGACAACATTGATTAATTGATCAAAACCAAATCAGGTTCACTTTTTGACTTTTGATTCTGAACAACTTTCCTTGATAACATTTTGCTGAATTTTATTACTTGACTCGAACAATTTTTATATTTTTTGACCCACCGTGGATGTTTGACTTGCAACCATTCTAATTGCACTTAACAAGTTTATCCACCATGCGCCAACTTTTGGTGATATTTGAATTTAAAAAAAAACATATGTTGCACACTCAAAAGGCAACACTGTTCACAGGATGGTGAAGAAAGATTTGTAAAAAAACCCTCTTTACTGTTCACCTTTCCCAGAAAGCATTGTTGTTATTGTCAAGATGTCTTTCCGAAAATTTATCGAATATCAAGCAATATTTTGAATATACAGGGTGTGCCAGAGGATCTTGACCATTAGAAATTTGATTTTCCATCATTTTTGAGGGGTTCCCTTGAAAAGAATTATGTTGAAGAGACCGAATTAAATTCTAATCGATATTAGCGTGATGTTCAAAATGATTTGTCGAAATATTTTTGAGGTTTTTGTGGGAGTTTCAGCTCTTGAAAAGTTAGGTTTGTCAAACCTGTTCAAATTTGTTCAGAATTAGAAATGTATTGTAAACTTAGGATTGACAGAACTGAGAACAGCCAGTCAAAGGCTTGTATGTAATTTTTTCAAAAAAAAGACGATATTTCAAAAGCGAAAAAAGATATAAACAAAATCAAAACCCGTAAATACCAAGGTTTGGAAGTAAGTAATACAAATTTGGGCATTATAAAAAAAACTTGGGAAAATCTTTCTGGGAAAGGGGAGGACGTAAAAAAAAATATATTAACAGTTCTTTCTTTATCACCCTGTACATAAAAAGTGCACCCTTCATATGAACATGAACCACAAAGAAATGCTCTGAATCATGGTGCAAACCTCACATTTTTTCAGCGATTTGTTAAGAAAAATATTGAAGTTCAAACATGAATGAAAATTTCGAGTGTATCGTTTTTTGTTGAGTGATTTATACAGATTCAAAGTGAAAATGTCCATCAATGACTCGAATTTCCAAAACCCCAAAGATTTTGAAATTGAGCAATGTCAACTTATTAAATCTCAAAACAGTTCCAGATAAAAAATAGTTTTCAAAATAATTAGATAACTTGAGATGATCATTATTTAATATAGACTAAATGACCCGAAAATCCAAGCCCAAGATTCAGCATAATTTGTTTCGGTTTCAAGTTTGAAAGTTACCACTTCAATAAGTTATAAAATGCAGAATAATATACTGGGTGTCCGGAAATGATGAGCAAAAAATCAGGGGAGCATTCCAGACCAAAAATAAATGCTTTCATATAACATCTTTTCGAAAATTGATTATTAACGGAGTTACAGGGTGATAAACTTAAATTTTATTCGCATCTTTTTGGCCATGCCTTCTGCCACGCACATGATATTTTGACGAAATCTCGTATTTAGGTCTTTTTTGGGATAAGGAATTCAAATTTGCCCACAGTTTTTTCGCATTGTGTAGAGGACGCCACATACGAACCTATATATACTTTGATTTTAATAGTCCTTACTTTTATGTGCTACACTGTATGCGACTTTTGAGTGAATATTTGTATTTTCCCAACCTTTTGACATAAAAAAGGTATACCACTTTGGTTCCGATAGATCTAACCGTTTTCGAGAAATACGTTAAAATAAATTTGATTGCATGTGATGAATATGAAACTATTTCAAATTATTTTCATCTTTTGAAATAGCACGCTTTGGAATCATGCGCTATAAGATGCCGAAGAAACCATTTTGATTAGAATTACTTTCGACAGTTTATAATTTTTTTAATTTTCAGTATTTTTGTCATTGACTACCTTCAGCGTGACAACAAATTTTCAAAAAATTACCAAATTTTAAATCTAATTTTTCCGAAACTTGTTTCACAAGGTCGAGAGAATAAAAATATTTGGTCAAAAGTCACATACAGTGTAGCACAAAAAAGTGAAGACCATGCAAAGCAAAGAATAGGTTCGTATGTGGCGCCTTCTATAAAATGCGAAAAAACTGGGGACAATTTGAATTGCTCAACCCGATAAAGCCCCAAATACGAGATTTCATCAAAATATTATAAGCGTTTCACAAAGTATTGCAAAAAAACTGCAAATAAAATGCAACTTCAACACCCTGTAACTCCGCCAATAAACAATTTTCGGAGAAATATTACCTATAGGAAGAGGTAAAATTCATTTTTTGTCTAGAATGCTCACCTGAACTTTTTGCTCATCATTTCTGGACACCCTGTACTCTATATATTGTTTGGAGTTTTTCAATAAGAAATCTAAAACCTCAACGGCTTGAATTGAAAAAATCAAAACAATACTTTATCACAACTACTTTTTGAATTTATCGATGAATTATCAAAATAAAGTTTCTAGAAATCAATTGTGAGATATCGACTATTTCAACAAACGGTAGAACTATCACCAGTGATATGACATATTCATGAATGACTATAACACTAACACTCCCGAATAAATACCTATTTTTGTAGAAAAATAATCCAAATCCATGAACAATAAAGGGTATGAGTTTCAAACCAATGGGTACAACTGCAACCAACCAACCAAAAACTAAAAAAAGATTATTCCAACTTCGAACTTCCTCAACACACGCATGAACGACTTGAACGTGTTTATAAGCTTACTTAAAACTACTCAAAAGCTAGTTCACACAATTTGTAACTCACAAAAATGTCTACAAACGAGTACCATCGTCAAGGGTTTGATCTTGTATTTGCAATGTTGCCGCTGACGTTTTGGTTGATGAATTATTTAACTTCATTTTCTTCGAATTCAAATTTTCTGGTCAGACTATAATGGAGTGTTCCAGTACAACACTGATAAACATAAATATCTAGTTCACTTTAATGTTATCAAAGACTCGATTTTTGGTTAATAGTGTCCACTTAAGTTCGCACCATATGGAAAACTTTTTTATTATTAAGTTTACGAAAAAAAGTTATTCTTTATAAAAAGTTCTGCATGATCCAAAACCTAAAATGCAACCATCAGGTATTTAATTTTTCCAGTCGTATACGAGGTATATCAGAAAATATGAATTTTGCTCAAGAATAGAGTACCTTTATTTTTGATGATATCGAAAACTTTAATCAGTTATCTCTTCATTCATTATTCAACATTTGATAACCTTCACGTCTCTTAACCTCTATGTTGCATTATTTTGATGATTTCAAATAACTACACTTGCATCTGCATTGTTATTGTAGTTAAAAAAGAAAAATGGATTTTCTCCTAATTCGATGTAATTGTATATTTGAACGTAGTTTTTAGTTCCAAACAACTTTTCTCAATAATATTTTTCGATGTTATCAAAAATAAAGGTACTTTATTCTTGAGCAAAATTCATATTTTCTGATATACCTCGTATACGACTGGAAAAATTGAATACCTAATGGTTGCATTTTAGGTTTTGGATCATGCAGAACTTTTTATAAAAAATAACTTTTTTTCGTAAACTTAATAATAAAAAAGTTTTCCATATGGTGCGAACTTAAGTGGACACACTGTATATGCACTAATTGAAACTTGCTTTTATGCTAAAATGAGTGATTCAAGTGAAAATCAATCAAGAAAAATTGGTCATATTACACAGTATGTCCACGGATAGTGGTCTCAACAGGATAAATTGACTAAAAATTTGATATTTCGACTTAATATCACTCTTCATAAAAATTCTGCTACCTTTGACAAGTTTTTCATCTTACCTAATTTTAATTTGAAAATACTTTACAGGCGGGTCGACGAACAAAAAAACGTGAAATACTGTCAAAAGTAAACTATCTTCATTTTCCATTTTGGAGCTAAGTGGCACATAAAAAAATATTTTAAATTTTATTCTAAGACTAATAATTCTAAAATTTCAATTTAGTATTCCAATATTTATTTGTATGTCAAGTTTTGAAATTCAATTTTTAAATTATACCTTATTTATATTACAAGAAAAAAATCGCTTGATTTTTGATATGTGTTGAAAATAAAAAAAAAACAATTTTTCCATAATTGTTCGAATTTGGAAAACCTACACTTCCTACAATGAATAAAAACTTTGTTTTTTTTGGGGTAAAATGTATTTTCCACTTTTACCAGTGGCGTCGGTATACGTATCGCATTGATGATTTTGATCGAAAAAAAATGATACGCCAATGTTTATGTTCCAAATAAAGTTTTTGAAATCTATGTTCATTACTCAGTAAAAGTCTCTTGACTTTTTCGCCCGACGCACGGTTTTCAAGAAAAAAAATAAAGTTTGGGTTGGTTTTGGTTAGTGTGCACTATAAGCATATTATGATTTAAGCAAATTAAGGTTGGAATTTGTTGTTGATTAATTTTTTCATTTTTGAATTGATTCAATAATAATAATTAGCATTGACTGTATTCAAGGTGTTTTGAAAACATTGCACAAAAATAAAAGGAGTGATTCCTGAGGTCATTCTAAGAAAAAAAGTTCCAATAAACATAGGTCCGAAAACGCATCGTTTTGTTTTTCAAAAATTGATGTTATCTTGCCCGCTCTGAACGCCACTGGACACAATATTTTTTATCTATTAGAATCAAAATTAGCCCCTTACTACCTACAATAACGCTGCCAAATTTCAAACAAATTGGTCAAAATGTAACTGAAATAAAAAAAAATTATTTAAAAAGAAACTTTGCCACCCTGTATCATAGAAACGATGCATTTTCGGAACTATGTTCATTGGAACTTTTTTTTCTTAGAATGACCTCAGGATTCAATCCTTTTATTTTTTCACAATGTTTTTCAAACACCCTGTGTAGTCGATGATAATCATAAGTACCTACCCATGTTTTAAATACATGATGTATTTGATTTGAAGATGGGGTTTTCCTTTCAACACTGTATAGAATGCAAAAAAAAATTAAAAAAATTTGAGATTATGTTCGAAAATGCTTCGTTTCCAAGATACAGTGGCGTTCTAAAAGGATTTGTATTGATTTTTTTTAAAGAGACAACAGTATACAAGAAATACTTTGGAGTTAATTTGGTCTCTTGATATGTTTTTGTACGACGAACGGTTTCCGTTGCATTTTGATTCATGGCAATATAAACTGATATGGTGTAATTTTTTTTATTTTTGAAATTCCGAGAAAATGTTATTTGATATTTTTTTTATCAAGTCCTGTCTTATGCTAAAAGGAAACCCCCATTTTCAAATACATCCTGTGTATAGATTCTTTGGTCATTTCAATGTTTCTTTAGCAAAAATGTTTAAGGTCCTTTTAATATGCTGAAGTAATATGCTTATAGCGATTTACACAAAAATATTTTTGATTTTTTCCTTTCGTTGGATAAAAAAAAGAGATCACTTTAAATCAGTAAATGTACAGCAATTCTAAACACCAAGTTGTTGACAAAAAAGCATTGACGCATATTTTTTTTTTATTAAAACATTCAATGAAATACCTATACGGACGCCACTGGTGAGAACCGATGAATATTATTTATTCTGAAACGTTTCATGGATTTTGGGTAGTTGTGTTTGTTATTATTTTAGTAAGCTTTGTCGATGGAATTTTATTCTCTGACAATAAAGTATTTTTGAATTGAATTGAATTGAACCCACTTAATTTCAACAAAATATACAGGGTGTTTCCTACTTGCGTAACTACCTTTAATTTAGGAGTGTAGGTATCCCTTAGCTTATTTCATGGAAAAAGTCCATACAAATTTGGGTCCAGACGTGCATTGTTTTCAAGCCCGCGTGAAACGTTTTCAAAAAATGTAAATTTTACGACACGAACTTTATTCTGATTTTTATTTTTCCTGGAATGATCAACCAAAAATACAACTTTGCTGACTTTCATTTTTTTATTGTATCAGGCCTTCTTCTGAAATAATTTACCCGTTTAAAAAAAAATATATTTTAAGGAAATTGAAGGATTTTTTTTTCGAAAACGCGGCCAAAAACGAGAAAAATCCAAGAGACAAAAATGTTGTACTTTTGATTTTTTCATACCAGTAACAAATGAAGATCACAACAAAGTCAGTGGCGTGTATCTATTTGAAAAAATATTTGGTAAGCGGGACGGCACTGGTTTTAATATATTTTACCCTCAAAAATTCACTCAACTTCAAGATTCCGTTTTTTTTTGTACCCATAACAACTTTTCTGCTTAATTATTTGGTATTATTTTCTTTGTTTTCATGTTCTGTGTTGATATTTGAATAAAACCATCAAATTAGCTAATTTGAAAACCTAAGAAATGGCCAATAATTGAAAAACTATAGAAATTGTATTTAACAAAATAGACATCAAATTATATCAAATGAATTGAGACTCACAATTATGAGAAAAACTATCAATGGACAAAAACTTGGATTAATTAATCAAAAAAAAATCGTTAACATGATTATTACGAAATTATCGGAAGTCTAAAGCAAGGTGACATGAGTTACGACAAGAAAATAATATACAGTGTGTCCCAAAATTAGGTTGAGATATTTGAACAATATATTCTTCACTAAAAAAATAAATAAGCTTTCGAGATA